>PTEX01000132.1:44815-159711 GCA_003342815.1 Eudromia elegans | reverse complement strand
GCCGTCCGAGCGCGGGCAGCGCGGGGGTTAGAAGAGCGGAGGC
This sequence comes from Eudromia elegans, assembly GCA_003342815.1. NCBI lineage: Eukaryota > Metazoa > Chordata > Aves > Tinamiformes > Tinamidae > Eudromia > Eudromia elegans. The sequence continues at coordinate 159,668 of PTEX01000132.1, read as the reverse complement.
GGCGGCGCCGCGCGGGAGGCTCCGCGGCCCCCGACCCGCGCAGCGGCCCCGCGCAGCCAGGGCCGCTCCTCCCGCGCGGAGCTGAGCTGCGCGCCCGGCTCTGTGCGCGACAAGATGGTCGCAGGGCCGCGGRGGAGGGACGCAACAGGCTCCATCTCCCCAAAAAAGAGAAACGGGTTTTTTATTTTTCTTCCCTCCTTAAAAAAAAAAAAAGAGCTACCTGAGAGTCTTCCCCACGCTCGCAGCGTCCCTACCTAGTTTTAATCAACTTTCCTGATGTTTTCAATTTAATAATCGGTTGCCTGCCTCCTGCAAACCGTCACGAGCCGCACTGGTCCCACCGCTTACATAAATAAACGCTGCGTTTGTCCCGGCGGGCGCCTCGCCGCGCGCCGTTCCCCGAGCGACACGTCGCCCCGCGCGCGGCGGGGGTCGCCCCGCTCCTTTGTTGGCAGCGGCCCCRTCCTCGGGTGCGAGCCCGGGCCGCAGCGCCGAGCGGAGCCCGCGTATTCCTGCGGTTCCCGGAGCACAGCTGCCCTCCACGACAGCCTCCAGGTGCCTCCTGCGCCATTCCCGAGGAGAGCAACGCCAGAAACCTCCGCCGTGCCTCGAGCGGCCGCGTTTGCGGCAGAGCCGCTGCGGTTGGCTAAAGGAGCCCCGGTACGGGGGTCTGCAGCCCTAGCGCAGCCAGGCAAAGTTGCAAGAAGTCTCGCAGAGGCGATGGAGCAGCGCTGGCCGCGAGGAATTACCCGCGGCGGGGAGCGCGGGGGCCGGGGGTTACCAAGCTGGAGCGAGCAGAAGTCGCTTCCCTCCTTACAGGGATCAATTATGGCCAGTTAACAAAGTGGAGATGAATATTTCATACGCAGCAGCAGCGATTAAATGCTGGATTACTCTGCAATTAAAGAATGCTGCTCCAAAAGGCATCAGCTGAGCTCTGAAAGAGGAGGGGAATTTCTTATTACCACGTAGGAAAAGAGGCCCCCCCCCCATTTATATTTTCATGTACATTCTCTGTTCAGAAATAAAGTGCAGAAAAAAACCACTTTTTTTTCATACTTTAAAAAACAATTAATTATCCTGACCTCAATTTTATTTCCTAAAATATATTGTCCAAGAAGATAGAAGCATCAATTATGCTCACCCTCCACTGCCTGGGGATATGGCATCTTAATGAACATTTCTTTGAATCAGAGTGAAAAATTCATTTGTCAATTCAAGTGAACAAAGAATCATCTGCTATGAGAGCGAGCTGTATGTATTTTTCTTGCCATTATCTGCCACATTTTTGTTCAAACTGAAGATGTTTGAATGCCCTTCTTTCTCTCCCTCCTTCCCTTAAAAAATCCCTTCCACTTTCATTTAATTTATTCCAAAACTGTACAGTGCAGTCCTGTCTAGGAAATTTTCAGATGCTCAAAAACAACAGGTAGACCCGAGTTTATAGAAAGCCACTTAATTACCTTAAMATATACAGAGGTTACTCTAATTATTCTAATCATACTGTCAAGCTTTTCTGTTTTTGCCTACATTTAATCAATCCGTATTTTTGACCCGTGTTCTGTCCTCCTCTCGTATCTCAGAAACTGTGATAAATCCTTAGCATATATTTAATACCCAAGTTCTCACTGTTTTTTTCATACACTCATATCACTTTCTTTAATTGGCGAGTGACCAGATAAATAGCATAGTTAATAAACGCAGCATGGGAAATTAGATTCTGTAAACTCACTGAAAGAGTGATTATTTTTCTTCCTCCCCCTTTGGAGGCCGCCTCTGTTTTTCTCAACGGGAGACTTTGTTGTAATTAAAGCAGAGAAAACTGGACAGCAGCAGAAACATCTGACTTGTGGCTCCTAAAAGCACGGGTTTTGTAGTGTGTACCACCCCCCAGTGGGCAAAAACTCCGTAGTAAACCCGCAGCAAGCTTTAATCTTCAAAAATAAAGCTTATACGTTTCACAGCTAGAACAGAAATCAAGATGTGTTCCTGAGCTGTTTTTCTTTTTCATCTCCCCTTTGTAACCCATACCTTAGTGTTGAAAAATCTTGTGTAGGCAACGGTGACTAATCAAAGCAATTGCCAGAGTTTGCAAACTTTGCATTACAATTATTTGAAGTGGCTTCACTTGGTAGATGGCCATCTTTGTCTCGCCTTCTAGCAGGAAACATCTATGCTAATGGCTAGTATTTTTGAAGCTTTTACTATCACTTCAAAGCACAGGAAGGTATATAGGAATTAATCCATGACTGCTTAACATTTATTTTTAATAAGTGACCAAAAATACCTACTTAGGGCAGACATCCTGAAAAGCAGGCGCATGTTGCATCACCACCAAGTAAGTTCCTCCTAGTATTGCCTATCAGAATTTAAACAGTCTTACAGCTTCACTCTACTGAAAGCATCATTAAAAAGATAACAAAGTATTTCCAGATTAAAAAAAAAATACTGAGCTTTACGCAACATCTGAGTTTTGGTTTTTTAAATAYGCTTAACCTTTTGTTTCATTTCAACTTTAGTGTTAGGAGCTCTGTAGCAGGTACAATTCCACTTAAATTTGTCAAGAGGAAAGATAGATTTTACCTTGAAACAATGGCAGCATTTGTTCTCTGTTTTATTTTTTTGTTTGTTTGTTTTGAACATGGACCAAGTTACTTCATCAGCAACTCTCAAAAGACAAAGCTAGAGCTAGCCATGCTCAAAGAGCACTAAAACAAAAAGCTGTTGCATCCCTTATCCTGAAGAGTACCTTTTCTTTTTTTAAAGCTTTAGCAATCTATCTGCAACCTTCATAGTAGCAAACAAAACAACTCGGTATAAATAGAGTATGAAACGTCTTTTCAACCTAGTAATTTAAAAGCAGAAAAGATTAAAAAAAACTTCAGATAATGAGTTGAAGAATTCTCAGTTCATCTGCATCCATCCTTCTACAGCAGATACTGACTGCTCATTTTTATGCCATACAAGAAAGGCATAAAGTTAAACTTTTACTCAGTATCCATTTCTAATTAAGAGTCATTTGGGGGGATGGGGGGATGMATCAAATTTTGCATTTTTGTTTTAAAAGACAAAAATTAAAATTACAAAGGGCAAAAGCAATATTATGTTCAGTTACTAATCAGGAAAAGTGTAAAGAAAAATTTTCAAAATAGAGCATTCCACAAGTCAAAATAAAATCTTTTTCTGAAGAAAAAAGAGCCAAATTCCAGCAGTAGCAGCACAGAGGCACCCTAATCTGAAAAGCTCACTAGCATGTTTAACAAAAACCTCTACATTCTTTAGCCCTTATACAGACAGTTCGAGGGCCTTCTGCTTGCCTAACACTAAACAAAAGCTTGGGGCACCTTCCTGAAATATGATGATCGTGGAAATTTCAGCTCCTAGACAGGGTGCTTAGAAAGCACTCTGCTGTCACTACTGCCTAGCCCCCAGTAACACACTTAAGAAAACAAAGTATCTGCATTGTTTTAAGTATAGATTAGTGCCGGCGACCTTCTTGAGAAACTCTGTGAAGTTATTTGAGAGACCCGTGACCTTTGTGAACTGGATGGGCAGTGTATACAGTAGATACTTAAGCATTTTAAAAGATTATAAACATATTTTTGAATTTCAGATGCCTTTGGAATTCTAGATAAATATAGAGGTAATACTGCAATAAAATTACTTTATAAATAAAATAAAAGTACTTTTATAAATAAATACTTTTACTTTATAAATAAAGTACTTTTATTTATTATAAAAATTAAGCAYAGGTGGGAGCTTTATGAAATATATATTTTCTAATATTAATTCTAAAAGTTATTCTTGTCATTTATAACCTAGAAATATTGGCTGGCAAATTCTCTCCYTTCCCCTTGTTACTTTGAGTGATAGGTAGATATAAGCTAGTGTTTTTCACAGCTGCCATAATTCCTGTCAGAGAATGCAGAGCTGTATTAGAAATTCAAATAAGCTTTATGTGGCCTAAACTCAGGCAGCTCTTCATTTTCCTCATTTTGTTATCATATCTTGGAAAGAAAAGATCTTTTTAGCACCATTTGCAGAAAAATGTTGGCTTTCCTAACACACTAACACTCTGTCGTTGCGGCTTCTGCACTGGACAGCTGGCTCCCATATGTTATAATAAATACCAAAGTCTTCTGCGGCTCATTTTTTTTGGATAGTGCAAATTACCTCGAACATTTTAAAATAAAATGTTCCCCTGCTTGGCTATGCTACAGCGATAAGAACAAGTCTTGCATGTTGCCCCTGTCTGCAGTGCTTGYTTGCACAGTGTCCCAGGCACAGTTATTTGACCGTGCAATTCAGCAAACTCCATGAAAATAGTCAACTCAGATTAAAGATAAGCACAAAAGTTGATGCTCAGTTGCTCATATGTTACTGTTATTAACGAAGGAAAAATCTCTTTTGCACTCAAAAATKAACTTCAACACCTACTTTCTAAAACTTATCTTTTTCTGCTCGGTTCAGAATTAATGAGTTCTTTCAAAACCACGTATCCATAAAGCTTCCCAGTTCGATGTTGTGGAAACCTGGACACAGTGTCTGGACCCAGTGGGGGTCACTTTTCTTTTCATCCTGCGGGATCAGCTATAATGACTCGGTGTCAGGGAATATGCAGAGACAGCTCCAGAGGAGGAAAGTTGGAGCACGGCAGCAGGATTCTGTTCTTCTCTGTAGACAGATCCCTGCAGCCTTTGATATGCAAAAACATTGTTTTCAGCTATGGCCCCACATAAAATGTGTAAGATATCAAACAATCAAAACCTCAAGAAAACTCTTCTTTTTAGAAGAGAGAGTGGGGGGTATGGTCTTAATCCACATTTTTGAAACAGTGTCATCTTCTCCAAAGAGACCTGCTTTTATTTTTCTTTCTTGTTTTCACATAATTTTGAGCAAAGGGATTAAAAAAAATCCAGGAACTTAATGAGCTTTAGTGCTTTCATTTTAATCCTACCTTTCCACTAATACAATACTGGCAGTAAATGAAGAGTTGCCTATAAAATGGAGTAAAGAGTAAACAGTTTATAATCTAAGAAAAGTAAAACAAATGCACTTGATTTCTTGAGTGCAAGACGTATGCGTATAAGAGCTTCTGTTGTGCTTAGTAGAACATATTTTTTTTTTACAACCTACTTCTAAACGCTTTAAAAGTTCTGAAGAAGAGCAAATTAATGGATTCTTTTAAATAAATTCTTAAAAGTTATTGTAGCCTTCAAAGGCCTATTTAACAGCCAATTTACATTCCCACTCTACAACATGTTTCCAGAAAATATCCTCCTTCACAACTGCATACAAGTTCCAAAGAGATACCTCTTTTTAAATGTTTATTTCAGCGGTTTAGGAATAGATTCTGGACTTTTCTTTCCACAAACATGTTAGTAATGGGGCTTTTTCTTTTTTTTTTTTTTTTTTTTCTTCTCTTATGGTCACCTTTCTTTTACAAACAAAAAAAAAAGAAAATAATTTGCATTTATGTCACAAAATTTTTGTGCCAGTTTTGTATCATTCCTATTGGTCTAGGAGTATTACAGAGCTACCAAAAGGGGCCTTCGAGCTGTTTGCTTGAAATAGCAAAAGGCCATTTTAAAACAGAGACTAGGTTTAAGTCCAAACCTTTATGATGGTCCAGGAACAACTCTCTAGGCATGCTCATATTATCGTAGCTAAGCAAGTACAAATAAGTATGTAGTTTCTTTATAGCATTTTCATTCTGTGGATCATGCTTAGTTTATTGGACTGCACACGATTATGAGAAAAAGAAACAAACGTTAAGGCTTTTTTATTTCAGGTTCAACCATTTCTGTTTCAGACAGATACACGTGCTCTTAACATATACTTGGTACGTCACTGGATGCCTCTTCACAATAGTGATATGAAGTAATTCAGTTAAAAATGCACCTTTGAAAAACAATCCAATAATTATACATTTTTAAAAAAGATTGGGTTTTTTTTTTTTTCAAAATCAGAGCAATCCTAATACTGATTCTACAGTGCCACATTTCAAATAAAACAGCCTAAAAGTTGAAGCAGCTGGGCCTATGGAGTACATTTTCACAGACAAAACCCACACACATAAGGATCTTTGTCTCTCTCAGTTCACCAAAATTAAAGGCATGCTGGTTGAGCCTCCTCCAGGGAGGCTGGGCTTCCATTAACAGTCAAGGGGGGAGGCATCAAAGTTTCCAAACATATTTCCACTGTCTATTGCTTGAGGATAACTTTACCTTCTACCAGGAGAAAGGAAAAAATAGCAGAAGTAGAAAAATATGAGACTAGACAGCATAACATGCACTTCTGAACAGCTCTATTTTGCTGAATTACCAATACTTGGAGAAAAAAATGTGCAGTTATATATAGTAAGAATAGCTCATTTTATATAAGGATGCAACATGGAGYGGGTACTCATGTCCACCAGGTGTTAACTGCATTTTTTTTTTTCTTTTTACTTTCACAGGAAGATCACAATTCAAGGAAGGCTTTAAAGGAGCAGCGCTTTCTTGGAAATAATATATGCGTTTCTTATGAAGAAAACTGTCTGAATTTAAAAAACATTTCTACAGTAAAATAACTTGCATTCTTTTGCAAGGAGAAAATTCTTTCTGCTTTACAAATTTGGAAGAAATATCAGAGAGAGAGAGAGTTGGAAAACGGTTCTTTTAAGGAGGTGTGGATACATCAGGATGTAGCTATTGTACAAACTTTATACTTGGATAATTTTGGACAGAAAAAACACCCTGTTCCCGATCTCCTGAAGAGGTTACAATCATTCAAGCCTCAGCATAATGAATAGTTTCCATCACGTGGAGCTGAAATTACCAYCTCCAACTACTACACTACAGAGAAGAGTTGGTGAAAAATACAAAGAAGGTTTTTCCTGTTAAAAGCATTACACCAAACAAAAGGGGCTCTTCATTCACAGACTTTATATGAAGACAAAAATAAAAGTCTCAYTGCAGCCCAGTGGCAGGAAGTTGAAGCTTTTCTGCTCCACGGCCTGGTGTGCTTATGTACCATGGTAAATCTTTGCTGGAATGTTCATTGAACATAGTGCCAGGAGGCTGGAAATAAACCTACACCAGGGAGGATCCTTTGAGGAAACAGAGTCAAGAATACCCAACTGCATGGAGTAAACCACACAAAACGGACTCACAGGAAAAGAAATTTCACTTATTGGATGTCCTCAAGCACAAAATTTACTCATACCTTTAAATACGGTAGGATCAATATTAATTTATTTTCCTTTTCATGCCTCAGAGAATAAAGTTCAATTAATGAGTGAACCCACAAGACAGAAGGTCATAACATCACGTAGTGTATAGGTCAACTTACAAAAGTTCTCATAGCCGTAATTACAATAGTAATTGAATTATGTTGTCTTAAAAGCTATAAAAATGCTAATTACTTGAGCTGAATGTAYAAACACACTACCAAAGCACAGTCTAATTTCAGTCTCAGAAGCTAATTCCTATTATTCTACCTTGCACAGTTTGAACTAATAAGATGTGAAAGTGTGGTTAAACCTGTCAAATAGTCTCTTATTAGTGTACTGCTTAGTAAGAAGACTTTGGAGAATGACAAATATTTAAACAGGAATTTCAGCATGTAATGAGGTATTCCATGCAGTCAACTAGAAAGCYGTAGCTCTTAACAGTGATGCTAGCTTTGAAGCTGCCAATTGTTTCCCTCACCTTCCTGAACATTCCAGTTTGAGAAACAAGACTGAAAGCTCTAGCATTTGTGAAATAACCCAGGAGACATTGAGCTCTCGAAACCTGAAAAAAGCTTTATCTGGTCTGTGTTCTTTTGTTTGTATTCTCTACTTAGTAACTAATTACCTTTAGGAGTCTTCTGAACCTACCACAGTGCTTCTGAGCTCAGGAATGGTTTTATGGCTCACTCAGATAGTTGGTTGACTTGGGAGTTACTTCTTACGTTTCAGAYGTAGAATGATTCACTTGGACTTTGCTTTGACTTTAGCTCTGTACTCACTCCATTCTCAGAAAATCCACAACATGATTTCAAATTAACAGCTGAGAACAAAGATCGTCTCTAGACATGAAATTTGGGGGCTCTTTAGAAAAAGCCTTCTTGCTTAAAATAAAACAACTCTCAGATCAGACCTAGTCAATTATATTGTTTTAAATTATTTCTGTACATTATTTCTGTACATTATTTCCAAAATTATTTCTGGATTTACAGCATGATCTGTAAATCCAATTGAATTAGTAGAGGCAGAAGTACAATTATTGATGTAAGAAAAAAAGCATGATGTGTTTACAAGCTTGAATTTTAGCTTCATGTATGTGTTTCAGATGTCTTCTGTACTTTTGAATTGTCATTGCAATTTCTTTAATAATGATCTGGATGATTTTGTTTGTTTGGTTTTTTAGATTGTTGAAGATCAGAACTGTATACAAATCTCGTCATTCCTGACCATGATTAGTGTAACCTGGAACATCTTCCTAATTTGGACTAAAATAGGGCTGTTGCTTGACATGGCACCTTATTCTGTCAGTGCCAAACCATGCCCTTCAGTTTGTCGCTGTGATGTGGGTTTCATATATTGTAATGATCGCGATTTGACATCTATTCCTACAGGAATCCCAGAGGATGCTACTACCCTCTTTCTTCAGAACAATCAAATAAATAATGCTGGGATTCCTTCAGAACTGAAGAACTTGCTTAGGGTGGAAAGAATATATTTATACCACAACAGCCTAGATGAATTCCCTACCAACCTCCCTAAGTATGTTAAAGAACTGCATTTGCAGGAAAATAATATAAGGACCATTACTTATGATTCACTCTCCAAAATTCCTTATTTGGAAGAACTGCATTTGGATGATAATTCAGTTTCCGCTGTTAGCATCGAAGATGGAGCTTTCCGGGACAACACGTACCTCCGACTTCTTTTTCTGTCTCGAAATCACCTTAGCACCATTCCCTGGGGTTTGCCTAAAACCATYGAAGAGCTACGCTTGGATGATAATCGTATTTCCACAATTTCAGAGCTGTCCCTTCAAGACCTTACAAATCTAAAACGCCTCGTTTTAGATGGAAATCTTCTAAGTAATCATGGATTAGGAGACAAAGTCTTCATGAATTTAGTCAATCTTACAGAACTCTCGTTGGTCCGCAATTCCCTTACAGCCGCACCAGTAAATTTACCCGGAACAAACCTAAGAAAGCTTTATCTGCAAGAAAACCACATAAATCGCGTGCCGCCTAACGCCTTCTCTTACCTAAGGCAATTGTATCGACTAGATATGTCCAATAACAACCTTAGCAATTTACCTCAGGGTGTCTTTGATGATCTGGACAACATCACTCAGTTATTCCTTCGCAACAACCCATGGCACTGCGGGTGCAAAATGAAGTGGGTTCGTGACTGGCTGCAGTCACTGCCTTTGAAGGTTAACGTACGCGGACTGATGTGTCAGGCACCAGAGAAAGTGCGTGGAATGGCTATCAAAGACCTCAACGCTGAACTGTTTGATTGTAAGGACGAGGGTGTAATAAGCACCATTCAAATCACTACCGCAGTACCAAACACGCTCTATCCAGCCCAAGGACACTGGCCCCTTTCTGTGACCAAACAACCAGACATAAAAACTCCCAATCTGAATAAGAACTACAGAACCACAGCGAGCCCAGTACGCAAAGTCATTACAATATTTGTGAAATCTGTAAGCACGGAGACCATTCATATCTCTTGGAAAGTTGCACTGCCAATGACGGCGTTAAGGCTGAGCTGGCTCAAGATGGGTCACAGCCCTGCCTTTGGATCTATAACTGAAACAATAGTGACCGGGGACCGAAGCGACTACTTGCTCACAGCTCTGGAACCGGAATCGCCGTACCGCGTGTGTATGGTTCCGATGGAGACCAGTAACACCTACCTGTCGGATGAAACTCCCGAATGCATCGAGACTGAAACAGCACCCCTTAAAACGTACAACCCTACGACCACTCTGAACCGAGAGCAAGAGAAAGAACCTTACAAAAACTCCAGTTTACCTCTCGCTGCCATCATAGGCGGCGCGGTGGCCCTGGTGGCCCTCGCGCTGCTGGCGCTGGTGTGCTGGTATGTCCACAGGAAYGGGTCCCTCTTCTCACGGAACTGTGCCTACAGCAAGGGTCGCAGGAGAAAGGATGACTACGCTGAAGCAGGAACTAAGAAGGATAACTCCATCCTAGAAATCAGGGAGACTTCTTTTCAGATGATACCAATCAATAGCGACCAAGTGTCCAAGGAGGAGTTTGTAATACACACCATATTCCCGCCTAATGGAATGAATCTGTACAAGAACAGCCACAGTGAAAGCAGTAGTAACAGGAGCTACAGGGACAGTGGTATTCCAGACTCAGATCATTCACACTCATGATACTGAAGGAAATGAAAGACTGATTCGATTTTTTTTAAACAAGAAAAGACTTACTTTAAGGGTTGCTGTTCTACTGCAAAACACTGGATAAGAGAACTGACAAAGCAATGTACTGTACATTTGCCATATAATTTATATTTAAGAACTTTTTATTAAAAGTTTCAAATTTCAGGCTACTGCTGCGATTAATGTAGTGGGGATACCTGACCACAATTCTATATTTTAGTATTTTTTAGTAATTTGTACTGTATTTTCCTTGCTAATATTGAAGTTACAGACCATTTAACTTTTGTGTTCTACTGAGCAAGATGACTTGTTGACTGTGAAAGTGAATTTTCTTGCCGTGTTGAGCAGTCAGAACATTCATCCGAGATCCTTGTAAGTGTAAGCACAGGCCATTTTTCACTTTGGTATTAATAAAATAACGTTAAAACTGGCAAACCAATAGGAATGAAGAAGGGGTTGCAAAAGTTCACAGACTACAATGTTGGGTCTATTAAATCTGTAAACCACAAAATTCAATAAACAAAAGTGTGTGTAGTAATGGGCAATATCAGCTGTCTGGATATATCCATCCTACAGTAGTGAGATCCAATTTAAAACATAATCATCAAGCCAGTTTTACACATCAGACAAGATACTGATGAGTGAAAAAAGAAACCAGATACACACTAGTTTCCCACAAACTAAGAAGGTAGATACAGTTTAGGGTTAGATTTCTGGTTACCAAACCCAGTTGTCTGCTTATTGTAGAGAAAACAGTGCTGGGTGATCCCAGGCCTTTGGGAGATGAGGGCAGGAGGACTAACAAGGAAAACACTCACAGCTGGGAACAGAAATATTGCAAACACATAACAGAAAAAATGAGGACAGGGACAGGCAATACAAGCAAGATCCCAACAGAATTTAGTCCCAAAGGTGATCGGTATAAATTCTAACTCTGAAAATACAGCAGTATTTTAAGGCATATGTATTTGAATGCAGTACGCAGATGCTTATTAAAAGCACTGTCATTACAGTCAGGAATACTGCCCATTACTGTCACAATTTTCCAGAAAAAAAGAGATCTGTGAGGTAAAACATTTCTTTCTGGCTTCCTACTGAACTATGAGCTACTTTTTGTTTAAATCCCAAGACACTTTGTTGCCATAACGGTTTGTTTCTTCACCTAGAAACCAAAGTGCTTTGTACGCCCTTTGGCCAGTCTTGTATGTGCCTTGATCCAGCGCTACATGTATCCAGCTTGCTTTTCTTTTTTTCTTGTTTTTTAAGGAAAAGGGAACAAAAAAAATAAAACATCCACTTTTTCATACCTAAGTTAAATATGAAAAATATTGGTCTTATTGATGAATAAAGTTGAAAAAAATAGTACAGAATAATGTGTTTTGCTTTCCCTGATGTGCACTAACGCAGTTAAGGTATAAACCTGTGGGCCAGGCACCTGCAGTGCACTGAGAGGAAACCCACTCCAGAGCTACTACTTTGCACACCRTAAGTTTTGCCTGTTTCTTGGTTCAGCGTGCAAACACGCTGAACACGAGCTTTTCTTTTTTAATTGAGATTATTTACTGTGCAAATAAGTTGTGACAACTTCAAAGTATATCAACAACGAAAGGGAGCAAACCTATGGAGTTACAACCCTCTGATCCAACGGAGTCTTTCAACTACAGCAAGAGGGTTATACAAATACTCAGTATTTTGGACAACACTTCTGACAGACGAAGAATGTATACACATTGCAATTCACAGAATCACAGWGTGGTTGAGGTTGGAAGGGACCTCTGGAGAYGATCTAGTCCAACCCAACTAGCTCAAGCAGGAACACCTACAGCGTGTGGCACAGGGTCATGTTCAACTTCAAGAGAACTTTTGTAATGCCTGGGCTGTCCATTTCCACAAAAGTGGCACAGAATGGGAGATGACACACACAAAAAGGATTTACAAAGAGATGAATGAATTCAACGGGGAGCAAGTGTCCTCCTCGCAGGGAGCCACCCTACAGCACAGGCTCTGAACTTCCACCTCAACTGTTTCTCCCAAGCATCCTGTGTCACAGGACGGGCTCCTCAAGCTCCCCTYGCAAGGACTGATTTCCAAGTGGTGCCCAAGGGCCAGGCTACACCCCGGAGCAGCTTCATGCTTCACCGCTGGCCTCGTGTCAATGTGCCGTCTTCAGCTGCAGCACTCACYGGATTCAGGGCATCGAAAGCAACAGGGCACGTCTCGCTAAACCGTTATGTGCATGGTTCTGTGTAATGCACTAAGCAAGACTATTTTGCTGTTTTTTTCCCCTCAGAATTCTAATCTAGAGAGCAGTGAGAAAGCCAAGAGGAAGCCTGTGAAGTCTCATTATGATCTGCAAAAAGCTTCCTGCGCAGCCAATGGGAATGAAAGCCAACACAAATGGAGGAGACTGACTGGTTTTTCTTCACATAAACCAGCACAGAGGGAAAATTCTTTCTGAGATCCAGTCCATGGCTGGGCCACTGGCAAGAGAGTATTCTTTTGCCATCAGCCCTCCAATAGCAAAATGAAATTGGTCTTGCTGGATTATCAAACTTTAGAGTGGATTTCACAGAACATCTCTCCTGGTTGAGTCTAAATTTATGTTATAGAAAGGGCAAAAGAAAACTCTTTGGGTATCACCTCAAGGTAGCCCAGTAATGGTGCATCAGGGGATTCCAATGCAGTGGTTATACGGGCTATAAAACATTATCCTTTGGGAAAAGGAAATTTGAGTGTGAATCTTAAGTACAGGAACATTTTCAATCACATTTGCGTACTATGAGCCAATAGTATGCAAATCCAGAATGACTTCAAGCAATTGGCCTAGAAATCCTAGGTTTATTTCCACCAAAACGGGTGTGGAAAAGGGCATAAATGGTCCTATCCTCTGGAAAACCAGGCAAGGTTTACAAGGAGAGGTGGTGTCTTCCTGATCCTGTTGATATCAGTGCAAAAAAAGAAACGTGGCACATTCACACATGCTAGATCTTCCTCAGGCTCTACAGCAACTTTTAAATAATATGCTTTGTATTCAAGGGGCAAGTGGAAGATGACTTCCCAGCTACAGCAAATGCATTTTGTTTTTCTTCTAATATTTACACAGATTTCCAGGCTGTGTTAACTTGTCTGTCTGTTTCCTCACGACTCTCCTGCTAATCACRGCACTACAGCTCTTTTGGGCAATGCTCTCTCGCACCGCGCATTAATCCATTCTTTCAGACACTTGGTTTGTATTTGGACAAATCACACTGAGACAACCACATTGAGCAATTTACTCGCACATATCGAAATAAAATTAATCTACATCAAATTTCTCTCAATAATCTTCTATTTCCATTATTTCAGGGTGCTGTTGAACATTTAATTTTATATATAAAGGAGTGGATATTCCTCCCGCCCAATATAGCCTAAACATACATGCAAAGTTAATTTAATCAGCATCCTCCATATAAAACTGTTACGCTAAGTACCTCTTACATTCCTTTTTTATTGACCTTTTTTTGATTGATAATCCTTTCCTGAATTGCTCAGTGTGTTATTTAAGCCAAAAGTTGACTCCAAAAAAAACCCAATACTTTGGAAATCATGTTCGTTTTGTCTCTAAGTTCCACAGCTAAATCTGCTTCATTTGTAAGCTCTTAATTCCTGTTGTTTCCTAGCTTTGTACAACAGCCTGACASGCAGCAACCGCGTTCTTTTCTCATTGCTCCACCAGCATCAAAATGTTTGGTTCTGGGACGGAGCTACCAGTCCTGCTGGTCCTCCCCAAGTTGGCATGCGAGCGGTATTGTGCCAATGCTGTACATACTGAATGCAGAGCAGCAAAACCAATAAAACAAGCAAAATTAATACAGCCTTATTTCCTAGTAAGATGATTTACTGAAGAGCTAACACACTAATACATGTATGTAGAATTTTGTGCTAAGATGACAGTTTCCCTTATTCACCTGAGACTAAAGTTGGATGAGATCATCAAAGGTGAAGCAGTAAATGCCATTTGCCTGGATTTGAGAGAATCACAGAATGGTGGAGGTTGGAGGGAACCTCTAGGGAACAGCTAGTMCAACCTTCTGCTCCAGCAGGGACACCTAGAGCACGGGGCACCGGGTGGCATCCAGGCGGGGTTTGAAGATCTACCAAGTCTGGGTCAGTTTGGGATGGAAGCAGAACAGCATGGATAGCTCAGGCTTTAATAACAGCTTAACATTCATTGCAAATCCATACAGGCATCCTAACCATTTAGTGGTTCAGCAGCACCTTGGGGAAAGCCTTTAATTAATTGTTTCTTCACTGACACAGAAAATTTTGGACCACAGTTGTTTTAGACCTACACGTGCATTCAATTTTCATTCAAGAGCCTTTTGAACAAACTGTTTTCTGTCCCCTACCAAATTAAGAACACACAAAGCATGCAAATCTCAGTAAAAGACCAAGAGAGCCTCTAGTTCAGAGCAAGGATCACTGGGGCATCTGCCACCAAGCACAAGTCCCACTCACTCCAACGCTGTGGGTAAGCCCTCACTATGGATCCATCCATCCCTATTTACGGAGCACCAAAGCACCTCAACAAAACTGCCTAAAAATTTAGAAAGAGCATGCACAAAACCTCCATGAGCCTTCAAGTTTTCCTAGAATGAAAGCAGGATGGGATCAAGGTGCAACCCCTTTGACACCATATTACTACAACACGAGCTGAAAATCAGAACCTAAACTTTCTAGCTCAGTAGAAGTACTAATAARTAAGTAATAAAAATAGAAGTTTTAATAGGGCTAAATTGAAGATGGATGATGCACTCTTATAGGCTAACACTTTGCACTGAACAGCCCTCTTAAGCAATTAAAAAAAAAGTCATAGCCAAGCGCTAGCATATGTTGCTACATTTCAGTTTTCTAAACCTAAGAAATATCCATCTAGAGAGGCAGGTATGGAAGGGTTAACTGTTCCAAATTGAGGGATCGTTTAATGCTGTTTAATCATTAAATATGGGGAACATCATTTAGAGAACTCCARAGGGGATACATGATGTATAATTTAAGCAAAATAATAAAATATTAATAAGATAAAAACACGCATCCAATTTATGTAATTCAAATTTCCTCCAGTGGTGTTATCCTCTTACAAATACCTACTATATAACTAGATTTTTAACTGAAATTGAGTGCTTTCTAAGAGGTATGTTGGCCTTAAGTTTTATTTTTATTATTTTTTTTTTTAAGGAACAGAAGCATAAGTCACTTAACTCTGAAGCTTCCAATTTTCTTGAATACACAAGTGTACTGGTTGGCACAATTTTAACTTCACATCTACTCTCATCAGCATGCACTTAGGGCAGGCTGTGATRGTTAAGGTAGCACCCCATAAACTTGTCCATCTTTTTACAAGAATGCTTTATAGGATTTAAAGTCCTGCTTTTATTAGAAGATCTGTACTAGCAAATAATTGCCCCAGTTTTCAGCAGGATAGGATCCCATGTAAAATTCAGGAGTGCAGGCGAGTGCACTTCCTCTGACCTAGTTGGCTTTTGGAGATGCACATGGGCATYTCTACACCAAGCTACAGCTTCCAGACAAACATCAGACATGAGAACAGGGAGGCCACAGCAAAGTCGATCTTGGAGCCTGCTGCGTTCCCACAGCAGTGTCAGCTACTAGGACAAGTCTTAACTGCTGCAAGGGAGACCAAGGAAGCCTCTTCATCTTGCACTTCATCATACACGGCAGCTCTGCCTRTGTCCCAGAATGTGGATGCTATGCAATAGAAGAGGATTTAAAAAGTCACTTTACAACTATCGCTCCAGAATGATATCCCAAAACTCAGCCTTTACAAACCCTAGAACATTTTAAATGGTGTTTATTCCATTACACGCTCACTCCCTATTTAAATTATGTTCACAGCACAGAAATGTTTTTTGCATTGCAATCCCCTAATAAGAAACAAGTGTGAAACTGGCCAATCTGTTTTTCTTTTCTACTCAGATTTAACAACAGCAGCAATGCAGATGGYTGCAGAAACTTGCTTTTGTTTACCTGGTTTTAATAATATTTGCAAGAAAAGTTCAAGACACTTATTTTTGAAGCCCCACAGAATGCGGCCCATAATGAAGATAAGATCATTAACAGATAGAAAGCTATATAGTGGTAAAGTGCTAACATAGCAAGTAAAGACAATTTTAGGACATTAGCTGGTAATGCAAAACCTCTGTGCCTAATGTCTTTTAAACAATTCTTTTACTGTAACAACTTTTTAATGGTATGTTAACCATTCTGCCCATTAAAACACTTTTTTTCCTCCCAATGTGGAGAAAGAGATGACACACAGAAAACAACAGGCTAAATGAGTAGTCCCAGATCTCCGAAATTACCCTGGCTTGTGCAGCTCATTGCTTGATGGCCAAACAAAAAATTGAGCACTGACAAYTGCCACACGACAATGGTGCTACACACACAAAACTAAGGGGCTAAACTCTTCCAGAAGAGTTTGCACTTAAGCAGCTGAATCCAAGGTAGGCACCTCACAGAATATCTACCCTAGATATCACCATTACCTGAATTTCAAGACACATAAATCTAAGGAAAAACAAAACAAACTTATACAAGCTCTTGACATTCCAATTTCCCTCACATCCTATGTCTTCATGGTGAAAGTCCAAATAATCAAACAGTATCAACTGAAAAAAGCTTTAGGGAAGAGGTACAACACCACTAAGCAACTTACATGTAGCTCTCCTACTACTGAGGATGGAATAACGTTGAAAGAAGGAACAGCTCCTTGGTTTACCATGGCTYTTCCATGTCAGGCCTGTAGGACTTGTTCATTATTTGCTCGCCTGGGATCCAACAGATTTTGAGGCTGCTCCACTGAGCCCAATACTCTGCTGCATACAGAGGCGTTGACAGGAAACGGCAGCCAAACCCACAACCCAACACGGTAATAGGCACTACMCCAAAATCAGAAATTTTGTTAGACTTTAAAAGGAAATTCAAAAAGTGAAACCACAAATGACAGTCTTCAAGCATGCATATTTGGACTTAATGCACAGCTTTATCTGTGTAAGAAATGTTCAGGTTTGTGTATCTGAATGCAGATCTGACCCCAGTCACAACCTGCCTTAACCCTGTAGCTATCAGCTGAACTCCTTGCGTGACTTGGGAACATTTTTCACTCCCTCCTCGTATTGCCAGCTTACGCTGGGCCTTGCCTCTCCCATTCAGACGTATGCGCTGCATTCACTCTAGAATATAGCTCTGTCTCTGGACAGAAAACATAACACATCCTTTTTTGGGGGTGTGTGTGCGTGCTAAAACTATATTTTGCTTATTTTTATTACGGTCTTTATAAATAAAAGTATAAGAAAAGTATACACGTTTCCACCCTGCAACCCACTTCCAAGGCACACAGGCTATATATACCACTCATGCTGGAGCAATTAAAACTTACAACCTAAYATAAAATTCAGTGTCTTCTTATTTTCCCTGTGTTGTCAACCACTAACTTTATTGGTAYTTGTATCACGCTAGTAATTAAATATTAAAAGCACAAAGAAATGGTTTGCCAATTTAGCTTTCAGAGTACTCAAGAAAAAGGAAGGGAAGACGATGCGCTCAACTAAGATGCGAACTGGGAGGGGGAATAAAAGCATGCTACAAGATGCTGCAGACTCACAAATCCGTTTCACAAAACTATCCACAGCGACAAAACACGAACCTACAARGCCACCCACGCAGGTGATGCGTGCCATTCCCAAAGCACCAACATCACGTGGAAAGGGCATCTGGTTTTCTGATGTAGATGTAACAGTTATATCCGAGTCCCACTGAGGGACACCACGTTGACACGGTGAGGACGGGTTTGTGCCCTACAAAAACAGCACGTGAACCCAACGGCAGAAGTGGCTCCGCGTTGCAGCCCGAGGGCTTCTTCCCAACGGGCTCAGCTTGGGAAGCTGCCACCATCAGCACATTTTTGACAGGAATATCACTGCTTTTCTCATCACTTCTGGCAAGAATCACACAATTCCTAACAAAACAGAACACATCTTTGCATCAAATAATGTTGAGGTTAAATTAAAAAATATTTACCTAATCTACCATTGCCTGTCCTTATGCTAATAAAGACTAACATCATCCTTTAATATAATCACTCCAATCAACTCAGACACAGATAGTGGGTTGAATGCTCCAGCCGTATCCTTCTGTTGACGAAATCCCCTTTGGGATTACGTAAACTCCCAGTACCTGGGGTGTCGCCCACTCCAGGTCTGCACCCAGCTGCATTTRCTGTTTCCTCCATCTGCCAGGAACAGGTCAGGGATCACTTTTTAAACAGCTTTGGCATTTGTAGGAAGCTACCTCTGAAGTCTCTGAGGTGGTTCAATCCGAAAAGCAAGGTAAGAGACCAGCATTTACAAGTATTGCAAATATCTGCAGTTTCCAACGCTCTGCATTGGAAAAGAAGACACCTGTGAGCCACGAGAGCAGCCCCCCATGCCCGCACCGACGAGCCCCCTCAGCACAGGGCTGGTGCTGCACATGAAAAACTGCCAGCGTTTCCCTGAAACACAACAGGACAGCAGCCGATCGCTACCCTTCTACTCCAAAGCAGGCYAAAACCTTTGCTCTTTTATCCACTTGTGGCCTAACCCACATTAGACTACATTTCTACTGGTAAAAGAATCGCTCACAGCCTATTACGCGGTRTGTTATTACATGCTGATAACGCAGGTTCTGGGAACCCTGCAGGAAGCTGTATTTTTTTGCCGTGGGATTGACCATTTGGCAGCAGTAATCACTGGGCTCACCTAGGAACAACGTTGCCTTTACAGCRACAGGCAAAGATAACCCAGCAAGTTCAAACCAGGATGCAATCAGCAGGAAATAACGCGGCTGGTGCCCACTGTAGTGATTAGCTTCCACATTCCAAATGAGTTAAAAAAATCCTCAAAATATTTACTTTCTGTGTCTATAAATAAACATATATTTCCCAAGGAAACCCTTCAAAGTACTAAGGACACATGGAAAACATTGCCATTAACTACATTTATGCASAATATGCCTCTCCAACATGGAAACCCATGCAGACACCTACCAGACTTCGTTTCACATTGCAAAATTAGTGACATTCACTAATCAGTTTATTATTAATTTAATAAACTAAATCTTTTTCTTTTTTTCCTCTCTGTGCAGSGTTATAGGACTGGGCAGTATCACGATAAGACAAAACTGTGGATGTTCCACTCATCGTTTTTCAGCCACAGGTGCTGTGGTCAACAACTAGGTAAGCAAAAGGGCTACCTCATCTCCTGGGTAATGTTGTTCTGGAATGAGGGCTGCTGGAAGAGACAGAACAGGAAGAACTCCAAAGGGTGACGTGACTGTGCTGCTCTGCAACCCACTTGGCAAGCCAAATGCCTTTGGAGAGCTGCTATCATCTCCTCTCTGCGAACTACTTTGYACCTTTCCCCCTACTTTGCTTTTACAGAGGCTACAACTTATTATGTTTATCGTCCTTGTGGAGACTTTCAAACACTCCATCAAGTCAAGAAATCAACCACTTTTGTTAAGTTTAAAAGCCCAAAAATCCAGGCAGTTTCCTATTCCCCACTCTCACCCTAAAAAATACATGCAACATTTCTAATTACGGCCCAGAAGCTCTGCTGACCTATCCAGAAAGCGCTGCTGGTTTAACACAACAGAAGCCATCCTCTTGGAAAATAGACCAGGAAAAAAAAATAAGAAAGAAAGGTCCAAGATAAGCAATCTCTCCACAAATACTGCCTCAAAAGGTAAGTCCATTAAATGGCCGCATTTAAAGCTGTGTTCTTCCTTTCAAACTGTTTAAAGCAAGCTCCCAAATCACGGGTCTTCAAAGCACACATTTCTGCAGGGAAGCTCCTGCTAACACTTGACCCTCGGGATTTGCTATAATTATCTAACGCGCACAGTCCCCATGGGGAAGCGCCAAACGAGTCTTCTTCCAGGAGAGGAAGCTGTACAAACACCATGCCTGGGGAGCTCCAGGCAGCTACATCTGCAGTGGAAAACACGCCGAGACTGCACAGCAGTGGGACTAAATAGGCCTCCCTCCCTCCATCCTATGTCCAGCAGCAAAATGAATTGATGAGACACCTTCCCCAGAGGTAAGATCATCTGCTCCCACCACTCCTGCTTGAAGGTTATGCTAGAAATTCATACTTCTGAGGCTTAGAAAAAAATTCATCTTCCAGGCTAAATATATTCTGTATTTACACTCATTTCTTCTTGGGTCAAAACCATCCTTTGGCTTAAGTAACTCAATGRTGTCTATTTATGGAGAGCACTTACATCTCTCAGACTCCACTTTGCTGGGCTGAAAAGGTCAAGCTCTTTCCAACTACTCATGAAAAGCCTTACCGATCCTTCAGCCATCATCCTCATCGYCCTTCCTTGACCTAGGACAGTCTAAACTCATCTTTCTAAAAACAAGGAGGTCACCTTCATCCTTTGCTGCTCCCGAACAACGAAACTGAGTTTACAGGGGAGTTTAACATCAGTCCTTAAGGACAGCCCTCGAGTGCATTCCCCTGAAACCAATTAAAGCCAGAGCAAAGCAGTTTCTTCCATAAAACTGTTTAATCCAACCCACCTCTCTTTTGAAAATAACTCTCAACCTTGGAGTCAGTGAACTTTTTTGCTAATGAAGGTACTAAATAGACACACGCTGATCCTTGAGAAACTCCAGCAGTATCTTTCTACAAAGAAGTATAACAGTCAGAAAAACAAACTCTACAATGCAAAATCAGAAACCAGTTTTGAAAGGCTTCAAAATTTAAGATATTTCAAATGTCTTTAAATACTTATTTTAAGATGCAAGATTATCATGATGCAATCGCGCTGCACACGATTACCTCAAGTATCTTGAGAATTTGTGCAAGCCATTCACCCTGAAGAAGAACAGAAAGAGATTATCTGACATAGACAGGGAACCCAGCAACTGCCTTTCCCCAAGCTGACAAGAAAAGAAAGCCATCACCAACTTTCAGTTTTCCCAAGAAGTCCTTAAAGAACAGGGAAATACACCACTCAATAGGATGTGGCAGTGTTCTTACAATCTATGGCAAGATGCTTTTTAGCATCCCAAAACAGCCTGCAAAGCACAGATCACATGCAATACTGCAATTAGCTCTTCTTCTATATGGAAAACTCCTACATAACGAACAACTCTTTAATTAATTCTTTAAGCATATATTTCTTCAGAAGATTAAACTTTAATTAAAATTAAAAGCACCTGATAGCATCGCCTTATCAGGCTACAGATGCAATTCTTAAAATTTGGGATGATGATATAGCAACCACATTAAAGAGAAATGCATTAGGAAAATTAATGCGATCTGCATTTACACTCCTATAATCTGTCTCCTGTTTCCATATTACTTATTCTTGCTTTGTTTCAATCTTTAATTTCACAAAATGCCTTGGTCTTTGCTCTGGGCCTGTCTCTGTCAGCTGCAGAAAACAGCTGAAGCACAAACTCATATTTCATCAGTTACTGCTTAATTATACCCTTATTTAAAAGAAGTTGAATAAAAACAGGCCATTTAATTACTCTGAAACGTGAAAAAGACAGAAAGTTCTTTATACCCCAAGCTGCTGTTCTTCAAGATTTAATCACACGTGCACTTTAACTTTTTCTATTTGTATTTCAGCTCTTCGTTTCTCCGCGTAGCTTTTTAGTGAGCCATTCTGCAAACACGTCCCCTTCATCCACCTTCACGTAACTTTCAACGCCATTAAGCAAATGCCAGGGCCTTGCTGCTGGGGAACAGTGTCCCATGGGGCAAGAACCCCACCACACGCCTCCCACATCCCGCCGCTGGCCATATTCCACATTTGAAGCGCAAGACGAGCACTGAGCCCACAGGAAGCGTCCCGGTGACATCTTTAGCTGCACCAGGTTCTCAAGCTTTAGATATGGCACCTGGACAAACCAAATGGAAGCTGTCCCGGTCTTTTGCTTGTGACCTGGCTCTCGAGCTATGGTATGGCACATGTGAACCCAACCAGTGCAGCAGGCCCAGGTAAGCATGTACCCACCTCCCCGAGGGGAGTCACTGACCACTCTCAGAAGCCTCTTGGAGTACAATTCCCATATAAGTATATACAGTTAATTGTAAGGATACATTTGAAAGGAATATTATTTTAGAATAATCTACACACACATGTATCTCAGYTAGCAGCTTATTTTCCTCTGCTAATCAGAGGAATCTGGCTAAATCTTGCCAGATTTAATTTAATTAGCAATGTAGCTAGTAAGTGCTCCAAATTTATTCCCTGATTCCAGGGTAGATGTATGTCCAAGGCGAGAGTCTACAAATAACCTCCCTCTCTCACATACTCCTTTTAAAYCTACCACATTCCTTTCAACTACAAGGCAGGCAGGACTTATCCAGTACTAGCATTATCCCATAACAGTAAAATAGCAAAAAGAGGTTTATTTTCATGCATTCTTTTTAATTCCAGCCTTTTCTCTTCATACTCATCTAACGAACTGATGTTTACAATGCAAATGAACAGCCAAGTTCACCTATTGGGTGCCCAACTTAATGCCCAACTCATTTCAGTCCTTCCAACTATATGCATTCAAAGCTATTTATGCTCTTCTGCCTCTCTTTTGGTTTTGGACGTAGACATCTGAGTTTAATTTTGGCTTCCCGGTGCACAACGAAATGGACTCAAACCCAGCAAATTCTCTAGGAAGTGTTCACATGTTTCACTGATGGCTGAAACTACTTTCTGAAAGGCTTATTCATGAATTGTAAAATAAGTATTACTGCTCTATATTATGCAAATAGCAAAATTCCAGCATTGTAGCAGAGCTTGTTAGCCTGTCAATCCTGCAAGGAGACAGACACCTTCTTAGAACATGATTTTCAAAAGTGCTCAACTGCTGCCTTAACTATAACGCTTTTGATACTAATGAAGGATTTACCACCGACTTAAATGCGATGAGATTCATCCAACAATGAATGTTTCTGAAAAGCCAACCATTCATCTGTGACTCTGTATGCAAACAACATTGTCACACTTAATAAAAAAATCCCTTAAGAGCATTTACATTAACATAAATGCAAGATGCCCAAAGGAAGCCATAAAATGGAGTCCCAGAAAACTAAGATACCATATAACAGATCTTCATTAAAAAAAGAAAACAAAACATGATGCCTTCCCAAAATGCAACAAATAACCTCACTCAGGAGCTTAACAATTCTGAAATGCTTAAATGCAGACTCTCCACAATATTTACATCACTAAGGCAAGCAGATAAGGACACTTGACAGCTACAGAAAACATTTTTTTTCAGTATATAATAAAATTCATTTATAAAAAAGTGATTATGAACATATCTATTGTAGCCTTTTCCATTGGCTCAAATATATTAACTTTACTTACACTAAAGAAGCTACACTGATGTTTTTTCGTCATTTAAATGAGTTATATTTTATGAAAATGTATTTAGTTTTAACATACTTTATGCTTTAATCTTTCCAACTGCACTACGCTTTTTTATAATTTGCATTATACTCCAACACCTGCATGCTTTTATTCAGAACACAGGTTCAAAATATATTCACTCTATTGCACTAAAAGAAAGTGGAAGGAGGTAGCTGTAGTGTCTTGAGAAATACTGACAATGTTTGCATGCTACAGCTGAAAACACCAGATTGATGCAGCATCAATTGATATTTATATGAAAAAATCAGCGGAACAGCAATAAGGACAAGGCACATGGCATGGAACTTGATAAGCCTTTGGTTTCCTCACATCTTCCACAAATTAAAAATACTCATCTAGCTTCAGAAGTGTTCTTTTTTCTTTTGTCCCCCCGTTTTTTCTCTCTAATTTTTAAAATCTTATTTAAAGGTAAAGAAGCTCCCAGTGTTTGCTCTGCTCTTAGGCCTACATGTCTTGCAAACAGTCACTAAGACATCAGTACCACGACAGAGACACCAGAGCTACTCTAATGAACACCGCTCCACAGAAGATACCATCATGTTGTATCATTTTCTGAAATATCACCATGGGAAGAGGTCCTGCCTTCCGTCTAAACCACACAAGGGGAATGTTTCCTATAAGACGCATTGATCCTCAAGTGCAAATTTTCTGCTGATGGGTTTTGTAGGCATCTAAGATGGGAAAGCAGCTGAATCAAGTGTATTCAAGACAACCAAGCAATTCCATCATTTATGGGGTTATGATAATATATGGCTTTTGCTAGTACCTAATTATATTCCCAGGCTGCACAAGAAATTTGACTTATTCACTCCCAGCAATCTATAATTGGCAATGCTCTCATAATATTCAGCAACATTCTTCCAATTCTTCAAAAACACCGAAAAGGAGCAGAGAGTGCCTGAAAGATGAGAGGCTGCCAGTGCTTCCGCAGAGACGTTTGGGCTGAGAGTGCTCACACCCTAACGGAAATCAGGCAGGCGCAAGCCAATTTAAACAGGAGTCCTGCAAGGCTTTCTCATTAGCGCATTGTTTATGCTTTTGTCATCTTTTGACTAATTTTATTACATAATGCTAAGAGATTTGCTATAATTTACTGCAGATCGACTATTCAAAATAAAATTTAAAAAATCATTTTTCAATAAGCAGATGGCTGCCCACAAGCATGGGCCACCCTGGGGACACCAGCCCAAGTTCCCAGACTCCGAACCGTGTGTCCACACACGGGGGTTTGATGCTTCTGGAGGTTGCCAGCCATGGCCCAGAAAACGCCCTACAGCCAAGCAAGGGCTTTGATGCCCCCACATACCCAAACACATACAAAAAAGCAAACTGGAAAACCCCAGAAGTTTCTCCTGAAACGCCCTCCCACAACACAGGGTGCAGAGCATTCCATGCACGGACTGAGGCTTTTCTAGCCTTTTTATTTGTAGCTCATTTCAAGGGACCTGTTGGGTTTGTACTGATTACTTCCAGATTGTGTCAGATTTTCCCATGTACAGAAACAACTGGCAGGCTGAATTTGGTCAGATTGATGCCCTTCYTCCAGCTGCTTCACAACTGGCTAGAATAACTCATCTGGATGCAATTACTACTCTGCTGCATTTTTTTTTTCCCTTTGTTTTTTTTCCTCTGCACCAAAGAAATTATGTTCCCCATTCAATTCCCATTGAAGTAAAAGGGGCGGTTTCCACAGACTTTGATGACATTTGGATAAGGTCCCACGTAAAGAGGAAAAATAAGAACCCTTTGTCTATAGAGGAAAGAGGTTAATCTCCTACCCTTAAAGACTGCACATCAAAGAACCACAAAGCTGTACAGGATTTTGGTGCACAAGGTCTGAGGTACAGCCACGGTGGCAGGTATTTATAAAAAAACAATTATTTTCACCAGCCTTATTTTCAAGCTGGCAGATGTTCCAGGCACAGTTTAAAATGAAAAATATTTCAGAAATTCCATTTCAGAAAGATTAAGTTCTTTTCAAGAAGGTGGCAAGTAATCGAAGAGATTCATCTTTCAATTAGAAAGAAATTAAAAAAAAAATACCCACCCATTTCATTTACGGATGTTGTTTTCTTTTCTTTTAAATTTTCCTACAACTAAGATAAAACAAAATATTTTCTGCGTAGGATTTGGTTTTATATCCTCATTTTGCCTCTGAGCATAATAATGTAGGTTCATACATATTTCACACCCAGCTTATTTAGTTAAAGGCCAAGTCTTTAACTGTCCCTAGAGAAGGGGGATCCATTAAGAACTTTTCCCAAGGTGGGAGTTATAACTGCCACGCAGAAGGTTTTCAACACACTAATCTTAGGGAGATACTAATCCCAAAAGACACTTTGAAAGAAAATACTCCTTTATCTGAAAGACCTCTAAAGAAWCCTTGCTCCCAAACTCAAATGCAGGTTTTGGCATCCGTGCTAAGGGAGTCTTTGTAACCCTGAGGCTCAGTGCGCTCCCTGACAGGAGCGGAGCCTGCGAGGCACAAGCGCAAGGACAGCAGATGAACAGCAACACAGGTTTTCCTTTGCGTGAGCAGCTACATCAAATGAAAATCAAGAAAGAAAAGAAGGCAAATGAGAACCCCCTGGTTTCATAGACCTTCTTAGCACATGCAAAAATGGCAGGTTCTTAAGTGACGGTCAATGTTTTTCAGAAATGTTAACTTGATCATGAGGGACAAATAGCA
This sequence comes from Eudromia elegans, assembly GCA_003342815.1. NCBI lineage: Eukaryota > Metazoa > Chordata > Aves > Tinamiformes > Tinamidae > Eudromia > Eudromia elegans. The sequence continues at coordinate 133,097 of PTEX01000132.1, read as the reverse complement.
GAACACAGTCTGTGGCACCTCATCAGCAAGGTGGCCTTTTCCTCACACATATTACAATTAATATCTTACAGATACACCTAGTAGAGAGAAAAAGCTACGCTCTGTGAAACAGCTCAAGAACACACACATTTGAGAGCTAATTAGTAACAAATTACCYAACTGACATTAAACATGTGTTAGTAAAAAGACCATATATAAAACAGGACATAGAAAATCCTAAAACCTGCCTACTTGCACAGTTTCAGGTTTCTTTAGTTCTTAATGATATAATATGAAATAGGAAATTTAAGGAAGGATCATGGCAAACTAAGACTGCAGGAACAATAATCCTATACATCCTATGCAAATTTGTTTGCTTTCATGCAGCTTGTTCAAATCAGGCCAGAGTTTGTAGCAACTGAAAATTATCAGGCAAGGGGCAGTTATGATGGTTTCAGTCCTTGGCAACAATTTCTTTTCATTCTAAGAACTCAGACTCTGAGCAAAACTCTTTACCTGCTGTTCTCACTCTGCGAGAATCACCAACTACTTTCCGCACACTATAAAACTGTAAAAAAGCTGCTAGAATATAAAACCTGACACTTAATTAATAAGACAACATATATGAAAAGTAGTAATTCTTCAACATAACCTGTACGTTTTGTTCCAAAATATTTATTTTTACTGAATTTGGGTGAAGTCTGCAAACAGCTTCGCAACAGTATAACGAAGAGCAGTTGGACGTGTGCGGACTGCAGGGGAGGTAGAAACCCGTCGGCTTTCCATAGGGGTTCCTAAGAGCTGCTGTAGGGCTACCCACCTAGGGCACAACTTGGTAGGCACGTTTACAGACACCAAGCAAACCTTCAAACATACTAAATAAAGGAAATGYATTCAACAAAACCCCCATTCACCATAACTTTGTTTTCCATTAAACTAAGCAGCAACTCTCCAAGACTGCATTAATCCTTGTGTTTCTATAATGGTTTCCCTCCACTCCTTCAGAAAAGCAGAGTACTGCAGAGGACCGCTAAGCTCTCATTCTTGACCAAGAGAAGGGTAACACAGGAAACAGCACAGTCAATAAGCCACATTCCTTTGTTATGTACTACCAATATATCTTTTAGTAAAATAAAAAATAAAAAAGCTTTAATTTAAAGTAAAACTCATCTACAAGGTCTTGTCCCTGCTGCCATCAATTTATCAACGATCTTTAATCACTATTTTTAAAAGGTATTTGTATTTGGAGAACTCAAGCCTATTGTTTAGCAGCTCATATTTAGGAACTACTTGTAAAGCATTTTTTTTTTCATAGTCTAAAATATGTACCTCAGCAGTCAGTAATTTTCCACATTTTTTTTTTTTTTTAAAATCTACTGAGTTTATGTCAGTATCAGATGTAAGTGCCTATACGACAATTCCCTGTGTAAATACCACAGGCAATGTCTTCAGAGAAGAAGCCTTAAAATGTAAGAGCACTTACAGTATCATTAAGATAATGGACTTAGGAAATAGAAATAAGGAAATGCATAACTTATTAACTAAAAAAAAAGCATCATTGTAAAGAAGATCTTAATGCCTGCAACCACAACAGGTTTTATTTGGCTCTGTTGCTCTTCTAGTAGAATTGTAACAACACTGTTTACGCTCAGTATTGTATTTATTTTTTCAGCTGTGTACTATAGTTGAAAAACATAAGAACGCACAGAGAATCAAACCTTGTCCTACCAAAATCAACAGAATTCTTTATTTTGGGTCAGTTTGGGGGGGGGGGGTGTCTTCATTGAAAGATTTTTAAAAGAAAAGCTGGTCAGTGCAGTTTGGTGCAATGCTTGCATGCTGAACACTGTTCTTTTCTGAGGAAGGCTGGGAGCCAGTGTTTGAGCAGCCAACATTGTTGCCTCAACCCCGTACCGTCCTCTGCACACTCACCCTGAAGAACCTGCAACCACAGCCCAGCCTATGCACCGAGATCCGACCACCATCCTTCACACTGTTGAGCTGCTGCCCTCTTTTCTGCCTTTTAAAGTGATCATTTGTCGGGAGAGTTCACAATGAAGGACCAAACTTGCAGCTCAACAATTTAACTTACCGTTCGACTTCATCTTCTAAATGGACTGGAGAGCAGGTTTCACAAGGAGGAAATGAAGTACTCAGATTAGTCAATACAAAACTGTATCAGTGTCTCCAAGCATCCCTCTCCTGCAGGCCTACATGGACCCATTAACACCCCTAAGATGCTCGATCCTGAGAGGTCTTACATACAGAACACCTTGGGTTTGATCAGCAATCTCCCTCCATTCACTGTAGCATCTACGCGATCGTAATTCAAGTTCTTCCATATCCCAGGAATACTTGCAAAGAGATTCGCAATCTATTTTAAACGTATTCAAACAAAATCATCAATTCAGTGTTTGTCTTTTTCAAAAAGGCTATTTAGTAAATTAAGAAGAAAGTCTTTAACATGGAATGTAATAAAGCCTGCACATTCTTGAAGATTATAGGATTTTCTAAAGATACTGCAATTTCTCTTCACTGCTTTGGAGTGCCAGTGTCTTTAAAGCCCACATTGTTACCAGTTCCCGCAGTCAGCAAGAAATTAATATTCAGACTTCAAAAGGAATGTTACAGTTATTCCAGCAGAGTTTGTACACAAGGAAAAACGTGTTAAAGAATAGGAAARTTACATTAACTCTGTTCCCAAATTGCCACACTGAATATTGCATATTAATGTATTAATATTTGTTTTTAAATAAGCATGTGCTAGTAAAAGCCTGGACCAGAGCACGAGGATGGATAATATCCAAAGCAGCACAATTAATACACAAAAAGACTGCAGATYCTTGGCATTTGCTCATCCATGGGAACAAGAACATTAAAATAGACCCTAACCATGACAAGACCAAAGGGAAGATCTATCATGTAAAAGGGATTTCGATGAAATAAAAAGTTTCTTTTTTTTTGCTGCTAAAACTTGAAAGATAAAAACAMTAAAACAACCAGCAGTACAGGAATTCAGCATTAGAGAAATGTACTGTCTTTCCTCTCCTTTGGGATACACCACTACACTTCAACTGTAGCCCGAGCAAGAATTATCTGATTTAATTCTACTAAAGTCACAATACTGAATACACACATGTACACACACACAATTACACATGCCCCCACACAACATAGGTTATGGCTTATAAGTCATCTATAACTAAATGATACAAGAGACTKAAAGGTCCTGAGTATGACTTATTTGAATGACTCTTAAGCATGCATATATATAGTCCCTAAAGCTAAAATTTTATTCAAAAGAAATTATTAAAAATGTCCAAACTCAAGAGTAGATACTGAAGTTTGCTCAATTTGCCCATTGGAAAAATTCGATTCAATTTCTCTTACAATTTGAAGCTAACAGTGACAATCAATATTTACCAAAGCCAGAATCAGCAAACCCCTAAGAASCAGGATTTGAAGAATCCAAGAAAATGCTGCTCCATTCCGCTACATTTTTATTGATACAGAATGAAAGATTTTTTTCACTGACAAAACCGCAAAGTTAGCAAACTGTTAATTCAGAGTYCACTAGCCTCACAGAAACCCACCTAAGAGGTGGTGATAATTAGATGGAGAATACTGAAGATAGTTAATGGTCTACCCCAGTACTCCAGGGACTCAGTAGCACAAGTTATTTTTACATTATACTAAATCAACTCTATTTTTCTTGGGGACAATTWCATACAAACATCCAGCACCAGAAAAGCCAGATACATAATTATATACTCCAAGGGAATGAATGCTTTGTAACATAAAGAGACAGATGGCTTCATTTCAAAATTCTGCACTCCCTTTTTCTGAAGTTCTGCTGCGGTCTTATTGTATGGGTTTTTTAACTTGTTTGTTTGCATCTGTCATCATATTTTGTGAACTATGTGGCTGCCGAGTGGAAAAAAAATGTTTAATTTTTGAGATTGGAGCAGATTTTGCCCATTTATCATGATAATTCTGTAAATTGGGATAYGGCTATTTTCTCATTAGGAAAAAATGGAAGTATAATATGGTTTCCTTGCTTTGCAGTCAACAAAGCAAACTGGAGCATTTCAAAAGATGGAACCGTTTCTCTGGATCAACGAAGGCCACAGCAACTTGGGCGAGCTATCACTGAACTCTGGCAGGTGYCCTTTTTCCTCTGAACAAATACGGCCTTGTTGGAATTGGAAGCTAGTTGGACTAACCTCATCTGGGCCAAACAAAACAACTTTTCCACCACTGCATTCCAGCCTTGAGACTCAAACGGAGTCTCAGATTTAACAATTCTCATCAGGGCCTTGTCACRGATTTCACCTCCACTTGCTACAAAATAATTATCACACATGCTTTGTGCTCTGCGTGGCCAGGAACAATTCAAGACTCTCATTATACGAGAAAATTCTTCCATTAGCTGCAGGAGTGCCCCCTTGCCTTTCCCCGTGGCCAAGCCTTTTGTGGGGGCTCCGGGCTGGTGAGGACCCACATCACCCATGTCCCTCCTGGGAATTCACATTGCAGATGTGTTGAGTTCACGTGTTGAGGTAGATCCTGCAAAGAGACAATTTCTTGTCTTTTCCTCAACCCTCTCCACCAAATTACTGAAGAACAGAGCAAGGAAACAGTGCGTTCTAGTTTCACAGCTCTATTAGCAGAATTTCTTCCTGCAGCTCGTGACAGTCATTTACTTGGGAGAGAATATCAGATTTGTATTCTGCACACACACRCATAAGCACAAACCTCTTGCCAACAACCAGGAGGAAAATTTTCATACCAGCTACGCCACAGAAAATGCCACTTGGCTTTGAACAAAATCCTGCACTAATAACTGAAATGCTGCCTTCTCCCTTCATCCACGTATGTGTGCCCTATGTGCTTTCATGACGTTAAAAAATACAGAATACTTGAAAATATTTTTAGATCCCATAATCTCCTCCTCCCTTGTGGCGCAATGTATACTTCACGAGAAGTTTCAGCATTGACAAGTATGAGCACTTTGGAGCAAACTGCTGAGATAGTCTGCGAATAATAATGTCACTCAGTCACTATGTATCTCTTCAAGTGTAACAGATATACTGCATTTCAATTAAAAAATGATCCTTGAGGTGGTGAAAGTCCGTATGAGCAGCACAAGAGCCGCTGCYGGAAGTTTCCCCAGTGGTGACCAGGGCATCTCCGACGGTGCAGGGAACATTTGTGCCAGGTTAAGTACATGTTAAAGAGCTGAACCATGTGGCAGGAGCACGGCTAGAGCAGCGACTCCCTAGCACAGCACTCCGGAGCCGCACGGGGCTACTTACTCACTACTGCAATAATTTCATCTCACAGCGCACTCCGGCCTTCAGTGGAACTATTTCCTTAGCAACTACAGAAATAAAACCTTAATTATTAAGAATAAAAAGGAAAAAATACAGGTTCTGCAGCCAGTCTCCCAGCACCACTCTATTAAACTTAGGCACACTACCCTGCAATAGTCAGGTTTYGCTGCTGTTCTGCCACAAAGCAAGCGAACAGTTGCTAAATCACCAGCGTGTGAGGAGATACAGCCATTTATTCATTTATTTTTATATAGGAGAAAATTTCCAGCAGTGTTCAAGTCTCACTCTGGCAATTTGATTTTTAATCTCTTTCCACCTTACTCTGTCAAGTTGAATAGAGGTCATGTCAAGCAGCACACTTAATTTCTGTTCTCATCTGCTCCGACATTATGCAGATGTCAAGAAAGGAAGAACGGTATCAAATAACCAAAAATTAGCAATAATTAACCAATAACAGTACAGATTGTCTGAAGAGACCCATTTCTTCCAAGTGGTAAATTATTTTTTAATTATCCCATTGAGATGCATGCTTCTAATTGCAGATACTTAAAAAGCAAGCAAAAAAATATGCAATAGGGAAATGCTAAATTATTAGTAACTGTGCAAMTTTCTACATAAGTTTTGCAAAAACAACAATACCAAAAAAACACACAAATAATAATAGAYCTTTTCAATTGAAAAAAGAATCTCCTGGAACACCTTTCCATTGAAGCAGGGAAGGCTGAAATTGAACTGCATGCAGAGGATAATGAGATTGACAATTCCATTTATAATGTCCAAATAAACAATTTTTGGTGAAGTCAAAATAATTGAAACCAGAACTATTCAGAAGGTGCAGACATAACAAAATGAAATGCATTCTAAGCAGCAGACATAGTTTATTAACAGTAGATGAACCCAATATATGCCTATTCATTTTGCATACAAGAAGCACTTAACATATTCCAATAGTTTTAAAGATTGAAAATCACTCTTAGGTCCTTTACTCCTCCTTTGGATGATGAGGAGGAAAGAACAGAATATTATTTAGGACCCGGGAACATAAAGCTTATTTCGGCATACACCACTTTCACTTCACCAGTTCCTCCTGTACCATGGGCATGGGACCAAAGTCGTCCCACATTCTTAGCGATCGGTCCAGGCAGCAACACAAAACGAAGAGGATAAACAGCACCCACAGCTGTTTTTCCTCTGGTTCACCCATGAAACCATGTGTCCACCRTCTTCATCCCATGTTCTAACAAGCCTTGGACCTGATCTTCCATGGAAAGAGAGCACTTGAGTTCTYCACCTAAAGAACATCCTAAATATGTATTTTATTACATGTACATTGAAAACCTGAGATATAAGCTTTGGAAATCCCAAGATATGAGATACTGCCTCTAATTTGATAATCATTGGGTTCCCCCCACATACACCAAGAACAACATTTTCACATAGCAGAAAACAGAGTACTATGTCCTCATATAGTAAGGAGGAGTCTCGATAATTCTGGAGGTCAAAACTCCCTGCAACGACATGTACTTAATGAAAGTGTTGACTGCAAAACCCTAATGGCTAATTTGTCACTTCAGCATTTCATAATAAGCATCATCACCTCCCTCAGGATCAGAAGTGAGGTTAGCACTGATGCAGCTCAGCCACGTACATTTCTAATAACATGGCATGTGCAGACGCTTCCTACCTCATCAGCCATCTGTCACTTCCCTCAAAATCAGAAGAGTAGGGAGAATATCATGGAATATTTAAAGTCAGAATATTTAAAGTCAGAACAAAAACACTCTAAAATTCACTTTCCAAACTCCATTTTTTTAACCAATATTTCCACTATTAGGAGTTGAAATCTGTATGTGGGGCCATAAGGTGCACAGATTTCAGCTCTGTGGGTGCATAGCAGAGTTTATAGGCCAAGGGAACACTCCAGTCAGCAGCCAGTGAGACCAACTGCTGACCTTGCAAACTTTAAAAAAAAAAAAAAAAAAAAAAAAAAAAACCACACTGCCAGAAGAAGAGTCAAGTAAGTCCCTTGAGGTAGAGCTTTCAAATGAGGCAGGCCATATAATTAATAAGTAAAGATTAACAGCCCTTATTTTGGGCTCACAGACCGTTTGCTAGGACGATGCTTTCTGAAATAATGTTGTTCAGATATGGAAAACTGCTGGAATATCCAGCCACCTCCACACGCTTTTATGTAGCGCACACTAATCATGAAAAAAAGTGTAAAGCTGGAAAGCAACTCCCATACCTCAAAGACAGAAATCCGGATTAAATTCAAATTAAATCTGTTCACAATCAAATCTGTTCATAACCAAAACTCAGTTTTTTTAACAGGAAAAAAAAATATTCTTGCTGAAAACCATTTTAATCTGCACACTCTCCTAACAATCCTTATTTGCCTCAGTGCTGCACTTACTTTTCCAACCTTAGTCCAGAAAAGAAGCAGTGTCTTTGCAAAGAAGTCTCCATCCGTAGAAATTTAGCACATAGGCAACACAACCATTTTAGTTTCCCAACGTAGTTGTGACATTTAGGCMCAGACTGTCTCCCTAACTTACCCACACTACCTTTGGTTGGCTTATTTCCTCATTATACTATTAGGGGTGGGGGTGGGGGGTGGAAATCAAGAGGGAGAAGCCAAGTCTGTGATCTGGCCTAAAACCACAGAAGCAGAAACAGCTGTAATTAATTGACTACTCAGTGAATCAGCCAGCACATGAGCAAAAGATGACATATTAATTGGAGAGGGCCTTTCAACTTCAATTTGTCCAGCTCCTGTGGTTGGAAAAGGCCCCTTAAGTAACAGCAATTTGTTTAAATTGTCATTATTACAATTCCAGTTAGGCAGCAGCCCCTAGAAGGCCTGTAAAGACAAAAGAAAAATTGATATATCTTGCATCAGATTTTCCTCCTTCTACATAAACTTTAATGTAACTAAATAATTAAGTAATTAAGTACCACTATTTAAGAGCAAAGGAACAAAAAGAGGCCTCTAGAGGAAAGATTTCTGAATACATGTCAATGATGCAGTTTYTTGTCATGTTAACATATTTAAACTAGAGAAGAGTGCCAGACCTTGACTGGAAATACAGATGACCTCTTTTATTTGCTTCAAAATACAAATTCTTCTTCTCTCTCAAATATGAGTCGTAAAGAAAGAAATAATTTTTAAGAAATATAGATTTTTTGCTGTTGTTGGTCCTAAATTTATCATTTCTCTTCAAGACCTAGGCTTTTTCACCACATGCATACAGGACATAAAAACAAGTGGCAAAGTCAATGAACTCATTCTAACAGAGGAAAATCTGTATTAATATTTACAAAGAACTCTATTTAGAACGTTCTACAACACAAAAACCAAAGAGTTACTGTTTCTGAAGCTTCAAGAAAAACAAATTTAATCAGATAAATATTCTTTTTCCATAGCACATTGAGACTTAAATAAGAAAGTCTTTTTGAAGGAGTTTCATATTTGTTTCATTTAATCAATTCTTTATATTTGACACTGTAGTTATCCTTTGAATAGAACRATTAAATCATCAAGCACTTCTTGAGACTGTTTTGGACAAAAAGATTCCAGTGCTCTAGCTCCCGTAAATTTAAATAAATACATATTCAGTTTGAATATAGGCACTGTTGATGTATAATTACAAAGTTGCCCACAAGGCTGCCATTTCAYTGGGACATATCCTAAACACGCAATTAGTATAACAGGACTGGAAAACTCTGATGTAATATATATAATAGCCTGTATTTGAGAGAAGGGATTAAGGTTTTTGTTTTTTTAATTAATGCTATTTATAACTCCATTGTGAAAGAAGATACTTTCCCATTCTCAGCTGTACTCTGATGTAGTTATTTACAAAATTAAGAACTATTTGCACCAGTTTTCCTTCTTTCTTAGAGCTGCTACTCAAGTAGAAAACTGAGTCAAGTAGGAACAGAAAGACTTTTTGATTCTTGCTTTTCTGTCCTAATTTGTTAAGTTTTCTGAATTTTCAGTCTTTTTTGGGATGGTTTGGTTTCCTAATCAATTCATGTTAAATGTGCATTAGGACAAGTTCTTTCAAATTTTAACAACCAAAGTTAAAAAAGATCATCAGAATAAAGATTATCAGAGGAAACCCACAGTGGAATTAAAAAGGRAACACGATGTGGCACAATCTGGGACATCCTGACGCTTACATCCTCATATGGGTTAAAAGGATGGGCCAACAAGTAGAAACATGGGAGACCTGGTGAGCCTCGGGAGGGGGCCAACAGTGACGCGATGAACTCAGCTGTCAGCTGCAGAATATGGAGGGAAATCTTCATCCTGCAAAGGGGCCACTAAGAAGACAGGTGGTGGAGGTCCTACCTGGCAGTGACATAGAGAAGGAAGACAGGGAAYAGCTTTCCCCTGTCTTTTCCTATGCAAGCATTAGGCAAAGATCAATTAAATTAGCAAAAAAAATAGTTCAAAAGAAACTAACAGGTATAGCTAAAGCTATGGCAAAGTTTGAAAAGGCTCAACAAAATCACAGCAGAAAAATGTCAAATGCTAAGCATAGGGAGAGCACCTGTACTGAAGAAGTCCCTGAGCTATGAGTCWAAGGGGACTCCAAGGAAACAGTCGTGTGTCCAGGTTGAGTACCGCACTGCAGGCGGTCACCAAGACAGGCCCCTGCTCCAGACAGACTAACATCTAACCTTCTTCACGCCCTCATCAAAACCCAAGGAAACACTAAAATCAGCAATCACCATGACTCAAAGCAAGGTTCATTCTTCTTCACTATCCCTTAACTTTTCCTCCACTAGAGCATTTCTCCATGGTGCCCAGGGTAAACAAAATTGTTTGGGCTTCAGAGTAAGAGACTAGGAACAAGAGTTTTTACTTGTACCTTAGGAAMTTTACAGATAACACGGGAACCAGCGCTGCTTTGGCAGACAGTATTTACTCTGTTTCTTTTGTTTACAGCTGTGTTCTGCTCCTTCAGAAAGAGTGGGTTGCGTGGGGCCCCTTGGTAGAAGAAGGGTATGACGTCCACAATGTCATGGGAGACCACATGGAGGAGCGGCCAACTCTCAGCGATGGCAACAAGCTCCTGGGGGACCAGGGAGGGAGCGTTTGCTGCCACAGAACCAGTGAGCAACCAAGATCAAGGCTGGGATAATCAACCCACCCACCRGGACACAGAAGTCAAGGAACGATGCTCATGTAAAACCTTTAATTTCTTTCACATCGTCCCATATCACTTGACTGCTGTCTGAACAATCTATTATTCTAATGTATGGTATAATAAAACCTGGCTGTTTGGGTGATTTTTTCCCTATTCTGAGGACTTCAGTGTTCCCCGGAGAGCAGCTCTATATGGATCCATGTCCAGGTCCTGCCTGGCAACGGGGCCCCACATAACCCTGCACTGGGGAGGGCAGTCAACGCAGCAATTCCCAGCAGCACCMAGTCCCTGCCTTGGGTCTGCCCAAGGAGCCAGACCCAATGCACCAAGTACCGGCATGTGCAGCATCCCCCAGAGCTGACACATCACATAGASGAAGCGGGCCAGGAGAAAGTTCAAYTSCTCATTTTCTAAAGGCCTGATAAACCTCCCATTCAAAGTGGTCTTGAACAGAAAATATACTCCCTCCTCTCCTCCCTAACAGTTTCAAAATGGATATGCTAAAAAAGTATTTAGTCCAAAATTAAACATCACAGTTGACCTCTAATCAGGCCTTAAAAGAAGCTTAAAAAAGAAAACCTTTAAAAGAAAAGCTTTAAAAATGAAAACCATTAATACAGACATTCAAATTCCAACAAGTAAAACCAATTTTTCATTTACAAACAAAAAATATGATAGAACATCAAAACAAAAAGAAGGAWATAAAAGGGAGAAAAACAATTTAAAAACTTGTCAAGCTAATGAGCAGCACAGAAATTTACACTAAAATCTTTGGGTTGTTTCTACTCTATCGTGAAAAAAAAATGTCATTTTCCCTATCTTACTTTGCTACTATCAAGATATGAAGCTTTCTGAACTCGAATATAGCAACTTTAAAAACAAATAAGTAWATAAATGAGCATGTTTATTCCTAGCACACTGCCTGGTGCTTTTGTGCTTTAAGTCAGGAAAAGGAGGGAGGAATAAGGATCACAGACCTTCAAAGTATYTGCTGCCCATAAACTGACTGAGGTATATGACAAAATATAGGGTGTTTCTTCAAGTTCCTAATTTATTTTTATGCAAAATATAAGCTGTCTTCACATTTCATGATATATCTTTAACAAAACACTTAGTGCATTTTGTTGCACCAAGTACTCTTGGAAAAGCATCCCCCTAGGAGACAGGACAAGGTACYAGGCCAGGTTTCCATGTGGGGCATCACAGTGACTCCTGTGCAAGGAGTCTGAGGCTGCGCTCGTTGTTCTCACCTGCACGGATTACGGGAAGGGCTCAGCTCGGTGCGCTTGCTCCTCTCCACTTCCTGGAARAAATCAGAGCTTGCACTGAAAGCCAATCTAACACCACTCCTCCTTAAGATTGCAGAGAAGTGGAGCAGAGCGGCTGGGAACCGGAGCGAGACGCAGCTAAATTTGAAGCTAGAGAACTGAAAGTGTGATATGTATGAGAGGAGGTAGGCGCAGGCAAGCCTGAGGAACAGCAAGAGACTGACAGGAGTGAAGATGAGAGTTGGAGGGAAGMAAATGCACCTTTGGGGAAGTTCTAGAGTACACAGAGTAGGAATTGCCAGATGTTACAAAGAAGCAGAGAATAAAGAGACTGTTTAAAATAAYTTGGAAGGCAGTAAAATGAAATAAATCAGTGACAAAGCCTGCAAAGAAATAATAAGTATATAGCAAGTAAAGAGAGACAAACAGAAGATATAGTGAAGTAGAAGAGAAGCCTAAACCAAGGAGTTGACAACAAACAGTTACAAGCATTATGGTTAATCTGTTCAGYGCATCAAACAGAACATTGTAAAAATTAAAAAATTAGATGCCCAGCTCATAAGACTGGAGTACAAGCCCTAAAACATGGCTGGGAAGTCTGGCGGATGCTGCCTTAGACAAGACAAGAACCTTGCTCAAAGCAGTGGAGAGATGCACATGTCCATGTGCAGGACAACCAACCAAGCACCATCAGACAGTCTAACCAGTTACTGCTATCGGCTACGTGACTATCAGGATACAACAGTGATAAATTTAAGAATACACAAGAAGTTTTCCTAAAAGTTACAGAGACAAAGTAATCTTTATGAGAAAAGGAACACACAAAAAATGCAACTTAAAAAAAAATAAATAAAAAGGTCAGCTCTAAGAACTGACTGAACATTCTCCCAAAGAAAAGCACAGTTCACACTGAAATAAAACTAAGTATTTAAAACCAGATTCTGCAGCTCTGTGAGGGAGGCAGGCACATGTGGAGGCAGCCTAGAGCTTGTTGTGCAAGCAATACCACAACATTGACACGGTACGAGGGACACCGTGTGTGTGTGTGAGACAGCGGGATGGGGGGCAAATAACAATGAACACATAACTGCATGTTGGAATTTTTATTCTGGTTATAGAATATTGCTTTGATTTGGGAAAGGCACTTTGTAGAAAGGAGGCTACCACACTGCTTTGTGGTGGCAAGTCAAGATTATGACTTCAAGCAACTGCAAACACTACGAGCTTATTGCTTCCATGTGTGGGGTGGGGGGAGCCTAACATAAAACAAGCATGACTAAATRAGAGCTGCTACCTAATTACTCACACACAACCTAGCTCTGACTGTGACTAAATGTTTAGCAACTGATTCGAGGGAAAACAATTATGGAAGTCTGGAAAAAGTTTTGATGGATCATCGACTCCTACATCTAATCATCTACAACAGATTACTCCAGCGCAGATTACTGTTGCAAGCAGCACTGGCTACAGTCTGCACACAGATTTTAGCACTTGAAGAACTGTCAAGAAGATACTTGGTTTTAAAATACAATGTTCTAAGGCTTAGAACGAACCAAGTGTAAAAGGAGGGTAAAAATATGAAGAAAAAAATGCAAAGCTGATACTAACTGAAGGATGCTTCTAAAGAATGCATTTAAAAAGAATGAATTAACTGCTGCACTTAAAAAAAGTGAGCAACATAAATATTGACCTTTTAAGAAATTATGATGTATTTCTGAATTCTCTATGCAATTTCAACATGCCTAGGTTGATGAAATTTGTCAAAACAATGATTTTTAACATCTCCAGTGTACTTAATTCTGTGAATTCAAAAGGAACTCATCTCATAATTCTGCACCTATGCTGAAGCTTTTCACAGAAAAGAAACAGTCAAAATAGAGTTAAACAAACAGATAAACCAAAGGCTCTGACAATTTCAGCTCTGAGCTTATTTKTATGTTGCTAGCATAATGTCTGTTTCTATAATTCTACATGGGAGAAAAAAATATTTTTCCAAAGAATAAATACATATCAATCGATTAAAAACTGGATATGAATCAGTAGTAGATGCATTTTAACCATTACATGTACTTTATTAGCATCTCAATATTATCTAAGGTTTTAGAAACAAATGTACTCAGTGAAGTGAATTTTGGGTCTAAGCAGACAGTTCAAGTCCTGTCTACTCTTAATAGAAAGATGCTGGGAGGTTTATGTCAAATAGGCACATCTGCACATTTGAGGCAATATTTTTGAAGTTCTAGTACTGCAGAAGATTTATTTGCATACAAATTAAAACACACAGTGACTTAGCCTCACTCTTATATTACAATTCCATCATCTCACATTGAGATTTTTTCACTAGAGACAATTTTCAATTATTTACAAGACTCAAAAAAAAAAAAAACCCAACAGTTCTATAAAAGACATTTATTCACCTAAGTGCTAAGTGAAAAGGTTTTGTCTGACTGCTGCTTAGCTCCCAGTAAACACAAAATGTAATTTCTGCCAAGTCTTGTGGATCAACTAGACTATATAGCACGATAATATTAAAACAAAACAAAAAACAAACACACACATACACATATACCTAAATATATATAAAATATATATATATAAAAGCATGCAGCTGCATTAGGACTAGAGGCTAGGAAGGCTAGGACTCCTTGCTCAGAAATCAGAAGGCTGATGGGGGATTCTGTAGACATTTAAAGAAATGACAATGGTATTGGAAAGGTCAAAAGCAGAGCTGTTGTTTCCAGGACAAAGAAGAAAAAAAATAAAGAAAAATAAAGGTAATTTGAAACTTTAAAAAAAAAATAAAATATGCTAAAAAAAAAAAATGTTTCTTTACATAGAGAGTAGAAAGCCAGGAAGTTGTTCCACGAGATACTAAGGGAAGTCCATAACAAGTGGTCAAATGACACCCAGACTGAGCATGCACCCGATACTCACTGATAGGCCGGGTACCTGCTGCCCTCTGTCCAGTCCGCATATGAACCGCTACGGACCAGAGCCCTCTGTCCCGTTGGGTAAGTGCCCCAGCACGGAGCGAATCAAGACCCGGGAACCCATGGCCCTTTGCTCTGTGCGGACGCAGACCCACTGTCTTGCCAGCCTGGGAACCTGACAACAGGTCTACCTAGAGTAGGTATGGGTGTGAATATTTAGCTGTAGTTCTGTTACAGTTCTACCTACAATATGTTTCATAGCTTTGTCTTGTACCTTGCCTGGCATTAATTGTATAGTGCTGTCCAGCATCTATCAATGTGTAGAACTGCTGAGCTCTAATACTTTCTTATACTTGACAAACAATGATCTCTCAAGCTCAGCTGACTAATCCTGACTTCTGATGTGGTTGTTTCCAGCTTCCCAGCACATGCAGGACTCATCACGGCTCACCAGCTAGCACTCAGGCAAGGGGTCTTGAGAGAACCACATGTCCAGAAAAATGCTAATTTGAGGGAGCAACTGGCTTATCTTCACTAAAATGTGTTCTTGCTACCAGAATCAAGCCTCCTGGATAAATATTCAAGTTTTCCACTTGAAAAATGCACTGATCACTTGGGAATACCAAGGTTTAAGCTTTAACTTCCTGTGTGGCAACACAATTAGGCTACTTGGATTCAAAAAAAAAAAAATTTCTACCAGTTTTCTAACTCTAATATTTGTATTTTGTACACATAATATGGTAAACAAAGAAGCCAAGTTAACAGATGGGAGGAAATAAAATTCATAATCTTAGATCCATTTCTACTAAATTGACAAGCCCATTTCTATAAACTAGGTATTAYATACAACATTCACCAAATAAAATATTTCAGTCCATGGCCTACCTAACAGACAGGGAGAAAAAAACAAATCTGTAGGTCTACTTATAGCCACCATTCCTATGGCACTACAGATATAAGTCCTTAGGTTTTTATGGGCTCAATCTGTACTTCTCATCAGAAATACATCAACTTCAGAACTCCAGCAAATGAAGTAAGTCAGCTCACAAAGGCAAGAGTTCCCATAATGCATAAACATACTACAACTCTAATACATTCAGAGA
This sequence comes from Eudromia elegans, assembly GCA_003342815.1. Lineage (NCBI taxonomy): Eukaryota > Metazoa > Chordata > Aves > Tinamiformes > Tinamidae > Eudromia > Eudromia elegans. The sequence continues at coordinate 117,328 of PTEX01000132.1, read as the reverse complement.
TTTGTGTCATATTGACAAYTTTCCTGTGCTTTGTTTCTTCCTTTTTTTTTTCAGCAGAAGAATAAAACTGCCTCCGAAGTGAAAAAATAAATCTTTCCCTAACCACCTTGAGAACTACAATGCTGGCATGACTCAAGGCGGCCAAACAAGTTTAGTGGATACAAGAAGGTCTTGAAATACACACATGGATATAGACATCGGAAAAAAACTCCTTGAGAATATTTGAAGACAGAAGATTTGATGAAATATCATACCAGTGCAAAACAACCCAGGATGTTAAGTATTAGAAATTTCTTAAATGAATGCAGAAACATCTCACAGAATTTGTCCTTAGAAAGGGAAATGTTACTTTTTTTTTTTTTTTTTTAAACACACAAACAAGAGGGAGAGAAGGGGCCACAGCCAGTCTGCATCCTATAGCAATCCTCTTATCAATTACAGATCATTAAAAAGAAAGGAGAAATTCTGATGAATGACGGTGTCTAAGTGAGAGAGCCTGGCAACTGTCAGGACAGATGATGAGCTGGTACAGCATGAGGGTTTTTAAACCTCATGTTCCTGCACATACACACATTTATTATATTTCTAAGAACACATATTTTGTTTTCAACTGTGAGGACTTTTTGACCAGAATCCATCTTAACAAACTTCAATTATGCTCACAAATGAAAAAATAAGCACCCCTAATAAAAAAGCTTTTTAAGAACTAAAATACTAGATCCATCTTATCACGTACTTTCTAAAATTCAAGTTACTGGCAGCCTTTGAGAGCCCCATCTGCTAGTGCTACCCCAGGACAGCAAGCAGAAGGTAGCGGCCAAGGCAGCTGAGGTGYAGAGAACAGCATTTTTTATTTACTTATTTGTTTACTGCAGTGTTTTGGAAAATAGTTATATCAGAGACATATGAGCCAGGTCTAAGAAAAACTTATTTCTTTCAGTTTGGAAGAAAGCAAGGACTCAACATGATTGTTGTACAGACAAAGTTGAGTGGCCATCAGTATTCGCCTTCCCGAACTTAGACCAGTCTTCCACATCCAAAAGAACTGAGGTCAAAAGAAGAGGGGAAAAAAAAAAAAAAAAAAAAAAAAAGAGAGCTCAAGCAGCACGGCTGGCTATGAAACTAAAGACAGTAAATAATATCTGTGCCTGAGGGAGCTCAAGTACCTTATAATGCAGTAGTAAATGGTTACCCATATAATTGAGAGAAACATTAGATAAAGGTAGAGGGCAAACTGCTCTCATGTAATCCTTGGTATCTGGAAAAATAAGAGCAGTGAAATCCCCAAAACAGCAAAGCAGCCTAAGCAAAAGCCACTTTCRCCCATTCAGAGCGCTGGCCCACCCCACCAAACTCCCAGGTGCCAGCAGCAGGAGGGCGTCAAGACACCATACTAAACACGTACATCAACACAACTCATTATTCCACCAACACATGCACTGAATTTCTTAGGCAAATTAGCGATTCTGATGAGTTGGCTAGGAAAGGGCAGCAGGATTATTCCTTGAAGAGCATGGAAAGTGGTCAGTAAAATGTTTGSTCACCTTTTTCATCTGTTATGTAAAGCACAAAGTATACATAGCCTCATGTTTTGTAAGGAAATGAAATTGGAAAAAAAAAAACCTATTCCTCCTCATGCTAGTGAGGCTTTTATTGTGGATAGTARTACAGAAGTATTAATTTCAAAACAATTTTCAAAACAATTCAAGCACCTTAGCCAATATCATTATAAGGACTTCTCATCTGACGATTTAGATTTTATAAAGTTTTGGCTTGAGGTTCTTACAAGGCTCCTTGAGGAGTAACTCATTTCAAGTTTGGTCATCTAAGTTCAATGCAATCTTGGCATCTACAGGATCAAAAAAAAAGATAAAATTTTCTACTTCTTCTCTTTTGTCACTCCAAAAATATGTACTTTGCATTATCCAATAGACTTTGATTTTTCTGCCTGTTTAAACATAGGGAAAAGTACTTCAATTACTATTAACTGACTGATTTTAAATGTTTATAAAACAAGAGCAGATATGGATCTTAAACATAAAACATCTGACAGCAAAAAAAAAAAAAAAACCACCCACTGAACACATATGGCATGGTTAAGATTCCAGGATATATTAAACAAGCATAAATAGCACAAATGCCAAGTGCTATTGCTTAGGACACCATGTGATAGTTAAAATATTATTTCCAATAGATCTGTTGAGAAAGTCAAAATACTGTATATTTTTTTTCTGTTTTCTCCAGTTAAAAAGATCACTTTTGTAAGACAACTGTTCTGCCTCAGCTCCTGAGTGGTCCATACAAGTAGCAACCGCTGTGTACGAGAGCCAAGAACAGGGCAATATAATCAGTGTCATATTTAACTATTGTGCATTACTTTTACGGAGGGAACTTACATCAGAGAATTTATTAATTTAGAACAGTGGCAGCGATTGCAATAAAATAAGCTACAGTACACGTTTTTACAATGCTTATTATATAAGCAAAATCAAAATCATTCACTTAATTGAGATTGTCAGTGTGTGTTCTCTCAGAGGGAAACAGCTGCACAGAAGGGCTGCTAATTTTTATAGCCTACAGATATAATATATAAAAGTTTGACTAGTCAACCAATCATTATTTATTCAATTAATAAATTCTAACAAAAAACGCACTGCATGTAATTCATAAACGCAAAGAGAATTTTAAGATTAGCATCACAGAAGTTATCAGAGTTCATTAAAAAATTGTCTGTAAAAAATGCTGACACACACCTATTGTTATCAGAAATTAGATGGGCATCAAAAATTACACGTTTTAATCAAATCTATTACTCTTCAAAAATATGAGCTATGAAATAAAACATGTAAACTGTAAAACAGTATTTCCTAACATGTCTGCTCTATCCTTGCTATTTTTTACCTTGTTTTAAAATGGAGCATCCTAAACTTTGGTACATTTCTGAAGATGCTTCATGATCCCAACATGCTGAAACAAAGCTAGTCAATTTGTTTGAGGGCCTCACTCTTAAGGAAAGAAAAGCTCACTGATCTAACCGCCAGCCTACTCTGCCCTCCAGATTCAATCTCCAAAAAATTTGAGCAATCTGCCATATACATCACATTCCCTAGATGTGACAATCCAGGACAGCACGTGTCCTACATGGGATTATTCTCTCGAGTCTTATGAACACCTTATTGAGTCTTCAGAGATTTAGTGAAAATTTGATTTCAACTCCAGTAAGCGTTCTCCTCCCTAACCCCCTACCGTGGGCAAAATGACATTCCCACATACACCCTACAAACCAATATTTCTTGTGTTTGGTTGTAAAAGTTCTAAGAACTGTTGATTTAAGGCAATGTGTTTCCTAACAAAGCAACGGCAAGTCAAGCTTATCCATAACAGCACTTGGCATCTCCGGATGTAAATTTTCTTCCAGAAGTTCAAATTTTTTCGGCAAGAAATTTTAAATACTCTATATTCTTTTCCTCTTCAAATGCAAATATATATGCAAATAATAATTGCAAATAACACACCTAATGCAACTATGCAAATAACAATACCTAAGTGTACCTCTAGAGATTCCCAGTAGTTTTGTGGAAAAGCTGAGCAGAACTAAACTATTTCAGAGGAATCAGYATCACAGTTGTATAATGCCACATGATAACACATTCCTATCCAAAAACATCTTTGCCCAAGTTTGAAGCAGTAACTTTTTTCCTATTAGTATTTTCACTGCTTTTGTGTTAAGAATCATCCTTTCTCTCCCTCATATTTCTGTTCAATATATTTAGTAGAATGTATTAGAATCTCTCTTGGGCATCCAGCTATTTGATATAACGCAGTATCAGCTGCTTTATAGGACATGATTAGCCCTTATGCAAAAGCAATGATTCATGTCTATTTCTATCAAGAAAACAAACATATTTGGACTGTCAAAGCAGCACTGTTATGCAATAACAACCTTACCTTARAGCAATCACAAATAATTACTAGTAATTGGATTACCATATATCAGTGCTTCTCACAAATAGAATTTTTTTTTCAGCATGGAAATAAGGCTTAGTCTTCAATATCAAATTATAGCAACTATTATAATTTTAAGATTTACAGGCAGATTTTAATCATCTTAAAAGTCTGGAAATTGCAATTGATTAAAGCAGGCTACCAATTATCAGCTGATACTCATCTGGATAAATAACTACATACACAGCCAGAGAAGCGAATTTGGTGCTAGTCTCCATATATAAGCTATGGYTTACTCTAGGCTGTATTTCAAATCGTGCTGAAAATGTATTATTTTTCTGATTTGCTTCATGGCAGGTGAGTCCAACCATCTCTGACTGCAGCAGGGAGAAGAGCAAATGATCCAGGAGCTGCTGCCCAGCCTCTCAGAGGCACCAACCTGCTGAGAGCCCTTGGAGCTGGTTGGCTTTGCAAGGTCAGCAGAGCCCAGGAAACAGCAGGAGATGGGCTGTAAAAGGTTTTTTTTTTTTCTTTCCCAAATTTCCCAACAATAAACATGAAGTTTAAAGTATTTTAAAAGCTTCCTAATACAAGGCGTAACATCAGAAATAGCAAATTCAAGCTGCCAAAGCCAAAAGATAGAAAGAAGGTAAATCTACAGAAGGAAAACAAGGTCTGCTTCCTCAACGCTTTAAGCTTTACAGGAAATAAATATTTCTAACTGTGTCAAAATAATTCTTASTTCGTTGTATAAAAACAGGAGAAAAACAGCAAAAGGGGAAGGAGCACAGCAATGCACATCTTTTCATTATACCATTTAAATGTGTTCCTACACTGAATTTTTAATCAAATCAACTAGATTTCCAGTTATAAAAGCAGATGTACAAAAGAGATTTTTGTTGCCTTTTGAAAAGTCGTTGAAACCCATTCATTCATTCTCTAATAAATTATAGAGATTTGTTACTGCTCTTTTCCTTTTTTTTTTTTCCTCTTAATTACATACAAAAAAGGTTGCTATTATTTCATTTGTTTGGAATCATTGAGCTGAAGCGTTTTAATGGAAGGAAAGACATTTTACACAACCAGTAGTAGCACTAAAGTGCATTCACTAAGTTAACGCAATGGCAGAAAGAACTGTTAAAAGCACCAACCATAACTGCTTGTTATTGAGAGTTTCAAAGTGTCACTATGGTCCATTCCAGAAGAGCAGGTCAAATATTTACTCACAGAGTACTAACTTCATATGAGATTATTTCTAAGAGAGAAAGTATCAGAACATATTCCCGACAAGGACAATAAATAAATAAATAAATAAATAGGAATGCATCTAAAAAGAGAACCAAGGCAAAATCAAAAATCTGGAAGCTAAATGAAAAACAAAGGTATTTTTAACTCTGTAGGGGTGTATGATCTAGTACTTTTAAATATAATCTGTTACTATAACATCACACTACAGAAATAAAARTGCTTCCAAGCAAAGTTGGTTACTTCCGTTAGACACCACAGCCTTCATCAAACGGCATTTAAGTGCCCTCAGCGGCTACCTTACAGCTCCAAAGAACTGTAGCAACCACAGCAAGTTTAGGAAGGACATGGCAAAAAKAAAAAGGTACAGCGGGAGATGAATGACAAATTCTGGAAAAAATGCTATCAACACAGGCCAGAAAAGAGATTAAATCTACTCATCTTAACTAATGTGAATTTAAGAATTAAATTCTAATGAGTTTCTAGAGTATGACTATACCTCACTACAATTTTACATGAACTCGAATACAGGCATTCAGAAAAAATACACTAGCATATTTATTCACATTTCCAAATGTGAAAGTGACAGTTAGTTTTGCTGCTACTGAAATTCAGTTTGTGATTCCATCTGATTTTTTGTTCACTTGGTGACAAACCCCACATTTGTTACAGCAATAGAATCAAGATTGCRCTAAGCTTTTGATCACTCTATCAAGGAGGAGATTCAACAGTTCTGCAAGAGAAAGACGGTGTGTGATTCCCAAGATTTATTCTATAAACGTGGAATAAAATTCAGAGCTACACAGTCTCAGTTTTGCATTCCAGAAAGCCAACCGCGTGCATACACATGCAAGGAGGGTCATACACAATTATCAGATTCACACTATACACGCACTTCATGTAGCCAGTTGAGGCAATATGCAAACTCGACTGCAATTACAGAAAAGCATTCAGCCTAAGACACTGGCGTTACAAGTGCTGGCATTCTCTTGACAGCAAACAAGTCATAATTTTTGACCTGCAGCTTGACAAGAATACCAAAAACAAGCAGATGGCAGACTCTAAACTAACATCTGGAATTCACTCCCAGGAAAGCAAATGCATTGAAGGCATTTTTCTAACTTAATGCCAAGTGCAGCACTAATTCTAGTGGCATAGAATACTAGGTATATATCTGCAGAGTCTCTGTCATTTGTATTATGTCAATTCTTCAGAAAAGTGAAATTATCAAATTATATTTGCTGGCAAAGTTAATTTTTCTTCAATTGTGATAAAAAAGACCAGTATAACAGCCCATTTGCCCTTCAGCTTTAGAGTTCGCAGTTGTGAAGGAACATAATTGGTTCAGAAATTTAAGCATAAAATATTTAGCATATAATAMGAAAAGGGAAGCAATTTGTACTACTTTGTTTTATGCTTTAAACTGATATTAATTGGACAACTTCAAAAGCAACCCACTTTTGGTTAAATTACGCTTTTAAATCTACTTACAAACTGGTAACCTTTATTCCTGCAGGATATATTCTGTGATACATTTTCAATATCCCACACGCAGCTCTCCAACTTCTTTTATTTGCAATGAAATAAAGACTTTACTGAGCATTGTTTCTTACTTCATGCTAAAAGCAAGAAAAAAGAAAAGCTGATAAGATCACTAAGCTTAATCCAAGCTTTAATCACCTTTAGTATTGAATACTTCTTTTTTTTCTATGAGACTTGGGACATRATCACCAACTTCATTAATTTCTTCAGATTCTGGTGTTTTATTATCCCACACTTGTCAACAAATTTCCTGAAACTTGCTTAAGCTGTCAGCACAAAGCTGRCTTAAAATGCCTGGACGCATTTCTCTGATTCAGCCCCTGCATGACCAATATTTGCAGATGCATCAGCAAAGGAAACCTGAATCACAAAGTTGTTGAACTAACTGTTTTATCATTTTTTATCACACACTTTTCTGTTTTTCAAGCCTAACAATGCTATTTTCTGTCAGCTGCCTGATAGAACCTGGAGTTGGGGGAAGCAGGTGGTATCAGTTGCTGCTGTCCKTCCTTCTTTCATCTAGTCCCTTAGAGTGTATTAAGAGGCAGGTTGAATTGCCACAAGCTTTCCCCAGGTGTTGACATACTCACTGTTAGTAGCAGTTCACTGCACTCAACTTACTGCAACAGAATTGGAAAAGGTGAATTTTATGACATKGCATTTGCCACCCAGGGAATTAAAATAAAAAATTGTCTCAAGTCCTCTTTCCCAGCCTGGTCTGTATCATACTCAGCTACTTAAGCTCAAGGAGTGTTAGTAAGTATAGAGATCGTGSGAGTCTTCTGTGCTAAAAAATAAAACACAAACAAAAACATTGACAAACTTTGGTTTTTTATAAAAAAGCTGCATGCAAAAGGGTACAGCTGTCATGTATGACACTCAGAAGCTGGCAAGTGTCAGAATCAGGACTGTACACACAAACTTCCCCAGAAAAGTGTCATGATATAGCTAAAGGCTACATGATTTTATAGATTACAAGTCATTACTCCTAATTAGATAATTAACTTGCACTAAAGTGTTGTCATCTCTGCCCACAGTCAGTGGAGAGAAGTAATTCCAAAGGAGAAAATACCTTAGCTTGGAGATTTTTAGGTGATTTTAGGCAGGACAGGTCAAACTGTCCACTGGAGATGCTCTCACAGTTCACTGTCTAGAGAAGAAATTTGGAGAATTTACTCAKGCAGTTGAAATTGAGAGGCTAATTCCACCCATATTATTTAGTCTGCAGAAGAAATACATTACTGTAGAGAAAACAATGTCATAGTTGCCTTAGCTTATTTAAATGAAAGAAATGTAAATGCAAAATTGAGAAACATCTTTCTCACAGGCAGTCTTTCAAATCAGCCAGCTGAGATTCAGCCTCTGTGTTTCTTTTAAGTCAACAATTTTCTGTCAGAAGCAGAAGTGCAGACTATGCAGGTAYAAACAAAGTTGATAAAATGAAGTTGTATGTTCCCCTAGCACTCCTTCCAACTTAAGTGCTTTCAGATTACTTGCTGAACTGAACATCATGCAATTACATCAGCATATTAAATTTGAGAATTACAAGCCCATAGTATTGTGTAAAAAGTAACAAAAAAAATCCATTTTATTACTTAGTTATGACATGGTATAATTAGCTTAGCTTATTAAAGCTAAAACTATGAGTACAGTACATCTTGTATGAACTTTATTGATATTATTGGATATAATTTGCATCTCACTGACAGAAGTGATAACAATTTGGGCTTTTTTTTTCCCCCTCCCCCTTCTGTCATCATGGTATTCACCCTGGTTTCTGGTTTTGATTTTTGGGATTTCTCTATGAAGATCTGTTCTCTTTGCTATTTAAATCAAGCTTTCTGGGAAAAGTTAAAGTTACCTGCTACTCTACGTGCAGTGCATTTCTGAACACTTGCCCTAAATCCTCATCTCCCCATTTTTTGTTTTTAAATAGAAGAAACTTCCAGTGGTGGAAACAAATGACTCTAAGAGAGCGCTAAGCACACACCACACCAAGTCACACACCACCTCCTCACAGGGCTCACAGCTTCTACCGGGAGACTCTGGGGAGGGAATAAATCTTACCTTACTATTGAAAATTTACTAATCAGCACTGATCTTAAGTATTTCCCTTGAGGATTTCTAAAACACAAAGTCCTGATTATCAAAATAACCTGCTCAGATTCCCAGAGCAGGACTTGAACCTGTATTTCCAGAACCACTGAAAGAACTGTGAAGTTACTAGTACAACTTCTGTAAATAAATAAAAGTCCAAGCAGGATTCAGATATATGGTTATACTTGCAAACAGAAAGTGTTAGTTTATTAAAAATAAATTGCATCTAAGACATTAGCAGTCTGTGTACTCTGTCATGCATAAAATTTTCAATCCTCTTTTATTTGTGTCAGTGATATGAATTGTTTATAATATTCACTGATTACACTTATATTASAAAGCAATAAAACAAGCAGTATGAAAAACAAGTCCATTATTTAAATCTAATGTTTAATTTTGTTTTGCATCAATATTCGGCAATATCARTTGGATGTAAATAGTTTTCATACAAACTATCTAAATAGTAAGAACAAAGAAATTAACTTGATCAACAGCAGAAATCACACACAGAAACTAAAGAATGCAGCGACTACATTAAAAGACATAAAACATTTTTAAAGCATCATTAGATTCAGAAATGTATTAAAAAGTTACCTACTCCAGAAAACTACAAAAATACACAAATGAAGTTGCAAAGCCAACAGGGACCCGTGACAGGGAAGAAGGATGGAGTCTCAAACACCTCCTGGTACTTCCAAAGGGATCAAAAAGGAAGAAAAAAGAAAACAAAAGAAAAAAGGAGAGAGAGAGAGAAAGGGAGAAAAGAAGAAAAAGAGAGCGAGAGCGAGAGAGCGAGAGAGAGAGAGAGAGAAAGAGAGAGAGTCCATAGAAGTGCATAGCTGTGTTTCAGTGAAAAGTTACTCATACGAGCTGTTTACTTATATGTATCTCTAGATACGTTCAAACCTGACTCAGTGCACCCCTGGATTTAAGGACTTCAGATCRCAAATGTTCTGTTAAGGCTCTCCAGGCTTGAATATCTATACAATTATTTTTAACAAAAATATACTAAAACATAGCTTTAATCTAAAATCCTTAGTTTCCTAAGTTAAAAAAATAAAATACAGGAAATTCTCAATATTGATATCTTTAGTAAACTCAAGGTATTTCTTTTGCCTCATTAAGACAAGGCATCAGAAGAGTATCTGAAGAGTTCAGAGGAGTATATCTGAGAGTTTGGGCATCCCCAAGCAACACTGCATCTTACTCTACTAATGAAATATGTACAAACAGAACCATATTCACTCAAAATACAGAAAAAACAGCAGCCACATCACCCAACACTGATAATCACTGTTAAACCCACAATCCCAGAATCTTTAGGGTTGGAAGGGACCTCTAGAGATCATCTAGTCCAACCCCCCTGCTCCAGCAKGGACACCTAGAGAACATGGCACAGAGTGGCATCCAGGTGGATTTGGAAGATCTCCAAAGMAGCAGACTCCACAACCTCTCCGTATACATGGCATTTTTTTTTCTTTAGGATTACTTATATAAGGATAGAAAAATGCAGACCATTTGTAGAGAACCCTAAGGTGTCAGGGAATTAAATCCTTGCTGATATATTGACATGTCAAGACTCTGCTTTTCCATCTGAAGGGTATTAATGCTTGAGAGATTCTCTCCAACTGACCACTAACGATGCGGCCCAAGTTTCTTCAAATCACATTAGGTGCCCTACTTTTTACTCCTCTCCTCTATGCTACTACGAAAGAAAAGCACAAACTAACAGCTCTTATTTTCATTTGCATCCCTATCTACAGATGAATTCTCTTGCATTACAAGTTGAGTCCTGTCACAACACTGAAGCAAACTGCAAGGTTGACCACTGTGTGCATCACACCCAACAACACTGTCCTACCCAGCATAAACAAGTGCTTAACGCTTGACCAGGGACATTTGTTTGTTTGTTTTTCACACAGAACTAATGCTGGTGTCCTCCTAAAAGATTAATAACACCAAGGATTTGCATTATGTTGTATGAACATATACTCACACATATATATCCACCACATTTTAAAATATTCATAAATGTGTATTTATAAATATATATCATACCTATGTAGCATACATATATGTGCATGTATATTTATAGATAAAACATTACTGTCCAAATCCCCAAAGCTTCTATGTTGATTTGGAAGACAATAACTAAAGAAGTATTTTATTTCCATGCAAACTTGCCAAAAATTCTCTCTCCAGATGTTGCTTTCCTCATGAGTCTCTAAAGAGCTTTTCATTAAAAAGTAAACATCTGGAAAAAATTAAATCAGAGACAAGTAGTTAAGATGCTACATTAATTAAATTATCAGTTGATTATAAACCTATCCYATAAATTGCTTCACTGCTGCCCTGTTTCAAGACTCATTTAATTTAAAAACCTATTGATTCGCAAGTTGCTTGGAAAGGAGCACTATCATTGCTTAAAACATACAAGTGCTAACTTGCAGGTTTGCCTCATGAGGACATGGTTAATAAAAATCTTCCTTGTTGAATCAAATGATAGCTCTTTTGGTAGCAYGTTAATTGATCTGGATGAAGCAGAAGTTTTCACTTACCGTTGTTTCCTTATAATGGCAGCACTTCATTATAAGTTTTACTCTACAAAGTAGCTCTGAATCTATTACTAAGAAGCACTCCAAAATTACAAACAGGCATGGCAAACAGCTTGCTTCTCAAAGCCAAAAAATKCAAGTGCCCAAAGCCTTCAATGCCACTCAAGAAGAGGAAAGTGGCATGAGGGTGCCCTGGGTCTCTGCTCAGGGCTCTTCCTAGCAGTCAATTGGCTTCATTTTCTTTCAAACAAMTGAGCTTAGCTGCTAAGACCATTTTACTCAGGAGACTGCTCCAAAGTCTACCTTATTATTCAGTTGACATCTACGGTCTCTCCAATTTACTCCAGTTTCCAAACCAGAACCTCTCCTCAGAGGATGCTCTTTCAAAAGAAGGAGATAGGTGTCTGGGCTTCATGGCACCTACACCACACCTCTCGTCTCTTCCCGTCTGTCACTTGCATAACTGGCATTAACAGGAGTAAAACTGGCATGCTGGATGGCAAACACATCTATATGAAACTGGCATAACCYAAAATAATTGGTTTATTTGTAGGAAACATTTAAAATGCAAGAATATGACAGGGCAAAAGTTAACACAGCCAAGGCAGTGCTTGACTAACATGTTAATATACTTTATTAGTTCATTAATTTAAAATAGAAATTCAATTATATTTGAAATTATTTTTTCTCAAATCCAAGAGGGAAATTTTTCAGGAAAATTTTGTGAGGAATTTGTCCACAAGAGGCATCCAAGACTCTCAGGCTTTCAAGGGAACATACTCTCACCCCGGCTTAGTTCCCRAAAATAACCTCTATTTCATCAGTGAGATTTTAAACACAAAACAAATATGGTCATGCGTTTAAAGACACAAGAAATTGTAGAAAGAATGCAGTCAGACAACACAACTCAGACTCCCCAGGTCTGAACGGAGAACAGACACAATACACAGAAAGAGAGGGAAGAAAAGTTACACAAAATAAAAATTGAGACACTGACACAAAGAGAAGGCTTCAGGAATAGCCATTATGGCATAAGTTCCAAATATTTATTCGATAATGAGTTTAATAAAGAAATGAATAAAAATGCATGCTATTTATCTTCTTGCCTGTCAGCTTCATTAGCAAACCAGGGAAAATAATTTATGCATTTTCAAATTTCGCATTTGTACTTCTGCCATAACTCAATACACTCTTGAATTTGTTTGCTTTCAGAATGAAAAAAATCGCAGTCAATTTATTGAGAATATCTGGCAATGATAGTCTTGTGGCTATACAAGCATTACTCTTGTGAGGCAAGTAAAAATAAGCGTATCCACAAGACAGAAGAGAAAATATTTATGCAACTTTTAATAGTGTCATAACACCACCACCACTATCTGGTTTTCTCTTTCTGTTTACATACTTTAACTGATAGACTCGTTGGCCAGTATCTCCTATTAACCCTTTCATTAGAATTCTAAGAGAATGAACTTTTGTTGCATTTCAAATTGCATGTCTTTTTAATCAGAAAAYTGAAAACAAAATTTTGATCAAGAAAAAGAAATCATTCTAAAACATACTGCTTTTTGTATATAAATTAAAGATTTACTTGTTGATTTCTTGAAAGAGGACTAAGAAGTCAGGCATTGAGAAAATAAGATTTGACCAWGAAAAAGTCAAGTATGCATGATCAGAAATCCTGTTCATTTGAACATATAATAAACCCCTTATTAAATGATGTGAACTTTAAGGAGGAAAAAAGTCTTCAATAACAATAATAATTCCACCAAAATACCTTTATTTTGACGTAATTGCATTGCTTAGGGAGAAAAGAGTTTGGACAGTCCCTGTCCAGAAGGAACGGCAAGATATAGCTCCCCATATTACCTACAAAGAGGCAGAAACATGATGGGGGCTGAGGTTTAAAGGTAGGCTTTAGATGCAGCATTCTGGATACCAGGGCAACACCGAGCGGCTTTAGCACAAAGGAGTCTGCAAAGCTAGAAGTAACAGAGGTGTTTCGGCTGATGTATTTACTCTTAAAATACTCAAGTTTGCTATAGAAGCGAGGATAACCTTACTCCGTTCCATCTTTTCTAGCAAAAGAAAAATTCAGATTGAACYTATCTCTGGTGTCCTTGTTGTCATGACAATATACACACTGTAAATAGCTCTAAAACCATTAAACTGTTTATTTTGTAGTTTAAASTGAAGAATTAACAACAGAACCCATTTCTCCTACTCATGAGTCTCAATATAGCAAAATTATGTTTGCACACTCCTACCTAGGGAGTCGGGAACCATCCCTGTACTCCAAGAGCTGCCATAGCATCATCATCAAGATACTGCTGCTGCAGGAAGCAGGCCCTGGGTTTGATCAAGCTGGCAGGAACAGAAATACAAGGAACACCTTTGAAAACTGATAATGTTGTCATGCAACATGCAAACACTCAGTCACTGATAAACCGATAACTTGTAAAGGGTGTTTTCAACTCTCAGCCCTGATGCTCCAGCTTCTGCATTTTCTTTTTTGTTCAATTGAAAACACACACAACTACATCTTTACTCACACTACTGGAAGTATTTGCAAAAYAGGGCAAAATGCCTTAAGCAAATTAGAAGTTTCCTGATGCTGTGATTTTACTTTAAAGTTGTAATTCAGTTCTTAGGATCTCTGTCCYCTCTGGTTTGTTTTTGGTTAATATTTCAAAGAAGTCACTGGAAAGACACATTCAGTGATTTTCATCTATTAAGAAAACTTCTCTCAAGTACATTCTATTCTCATACTTAAATTATGTGTTGTCCATTTAACAAACTATCCATCTTTGGTTTCTCTGTCAAAGTTTAGTTTTATACTTTAAGCATTTATTTTACAGTAAATTTATTCTATGCTCGCTCCCATTCTGGGCAGAAACTTGTGCAGTTATTCTACCTGTCCTCAGAATAACACGATACCCAGAGTCAAATCACAACTTGCACAGAGGGTTTTTTTGGTGTTTTTTTTACTGGATTTCCATGCACAACTCTTCAATAGTGAAAAATATCCATGACCTAAAGCAATCAATTTGTTACAAAAAGCAGCAAAAATAAGTACTTTACGAACTTGGTAATTATGATGGCTACAGAGTAAAAAGGGAGTTAAATCATTTCTACTAAACAAAGAAAAMAGGAGAATTTACAGCTTTTAAAGCTTGAGAACATTTTGGAAATYAAGCTGTTTTTCCTGGGGGAGCGGGTGCAGCAGCACCTTCATGCCAAGCTGGGCAATCCAGAAAGGAGGACGGGAGGGGAGCTCCCAGGCAAGATAAAACCCACAGACTCTTGGGCATACACTCATGCCATGAAATTTATTTTAAGTCACAWGCAAAACCTTTTTTTTCTTTTTAATTTTCAAATGAAAGGAGCTAAGTCCTCCTTTGTCAGCCCCCTTTAACCATGTGTGAAACATTGGCAAGAAGATCTTAATCCATGTGGGATCAGGACGGATGAGTCCAAAGCTCAAACCCACTAAACCAATACTATTTTCAAAATACAGTCCCTAAAACTGTACTTTAGCTCTTTCAATCCTAACAACAATGCTAGCAGGGATTTTAGTACAGTCTACCATGTCAGTACATTAGCTGTTAAGGTTATGTATTTAAAGAGTTATTGGTTTAATTCAAACACTTGCTTGCCATCTGTTACTTCCTTGTGTTTTATGCATTTTAATTATTCTGGAGACTTTCAAGATCTCCACTTTTTTAATAACCTTCTGTCACATTCTCCATTATCAAAACACTCAAAACAGCTTAAGTTTTGGGCAAGTGTTACATAAGAGACAGATAATGAAGACAAAATGCATGAGGCACCAGTCAGGTTTCAGGATGAAGAATCTATTGGCTGTAGCCAGGAAAACACTGCTCAATGGGTCCAAACTGCTCCCTCTTTCCTCCTTTTCAGTCTTTTTCCTTATCAAAGATTTTGCCCTTAYGTTCCTTTTCTTTTCCCAGGGGCGCACAAGACTGCTTCCTTTGGTGTTAGGCTTTCATAACCAGTTCTTACACAAGCCAACTGTTTATACTGAAAAGATCAAACCCCACAAAGTTACATAATTATAAGGATGCAGATAGAACAGCTAATGTGCATTATATTAATAGCTAAAATGAAAGCTGACAATTTAATTTTCCAGCAGTAACTGTTCAGTACCTGTTGAGAAAAAACACATCCTAATCCTGGGGAAGAACAAAGACCAGGGTAGATCACTATATAACGTTACAGAAACTACCAGTAGCTGAGGTTTCTGATGCAGTAGGCTGAACTAAAATGTGTTTACAGGATAACAATCTTTGCACACAGAGATAAGCAGATGCACTTGCAAGAAGATCCTTTTCCACGGATGAGCAGGTTCAGCAAAGAACTGGGAACAGCAGCTTTAGCACAGATCAGTTCAGGCAGGACGCAAGTGGCTGTGAAACTGAAGTCAAACGGTCGGCCTAGACGGTTTTCAGTAGCTTCCAAAGCTGTAGTATGTGTAGTTATATTAAGTGGTCATTCTTCATTTTGTATACGTATTATAAAGAGTATAGATTATTGAATTGCGGCTGAATGCCAGGAGAAAAAAGGTAGACAACAGCCTCGTCTTTACAGGAAGTGGAGATTCTACATTCACATATAGCACAAYTACACAAGATATACTTTCTGAAACGCTTCACCCATAATGCATCCAAAGACCTTTTCCAAAAAAAGCACTGAGGGCTACAGCTCAGCAGATGCATCTCTTTCTTAAAAGAATGCAGAAAGTGGAGGTACTCACAATATCTGGTTTTGCCCTGGTTTGAGGAGCCTAATCGCCCCTTTTTCTCTTCACAGTCAGTGGAGATTTTCCTGGGAGGGATTCAGAGCATATGCCTAACGTTCTCTCTCATCAAAACAGTCCCCTGGAGAAGCTCCCTCAGTGTATCCTTGCACTGACTACAGAACAAGGAGGAGGAAGGATAAATAGGGAAATCTCCTCAAACTAAACTTACTATTCTTGAACATCTTTCATTTGCGTTTTAAAACCTAATAYTAAAATTAAAATAAGCATACTAAGGTATCCAAACACAAAATAAGGGACAGAGAACATCCMGTTTTATTGAAGGCAAACACCAACCTTTTTRAATTCTCACAGATTTTGGCCCTAAAGAGATCTGATACGCAGCACACTCAAGGAAGGGGCAGACAGGGACCAGCTGAGAGCTGGGTGAGTACAATCACCAAGATTTCAAACTAGGTTTAATTCCATGCTATTTCCATGCTATTCCCAAGAATATTTAAAAGCTCAAATTTATTCTCAGCCTTTTCATCTGACTTTTCCCCAAACCAAAACAGTAACATGGCCTGTCCTGTCTGCCTCTGCACAGGAGGCCTCTGACCCTGCTCTATGACCAAGGGAAACCACGAACAGAACCTCTGAGTCTAAGCTGAACTGCTGAAGTCAGTATTGACTCCTACTTTTTAGGGCTGCAGCTTTCATCATCATGAGTGAAAAAATGGTATTCCCAAAAAGAAAGATGCAAACTGAAGAAAAAAAACAAAAAATATCTCCCTGCTAGCAGCAGGCATTGCCATAGTACCCGCACTCACTACCAAAGGGAAGGGGAGGAAATGGAAGGGAGCAGTCCATTCAGCATGCTGCACTTCTGTCATTCAAGAAAGGAAAAAGTATTCACAAGAAAAACAACCCTTTCTGTAAGCTGAGGCATATATGGGTACATGAAAGGTGTTTCCAGCACGGCTTGGAAGCAACCTTTGCAACAYGGTGTGCAGCATGCCAGCTGCAATTTCTCCTGTATGACAGCATGACAGGAGACCTTCAGAAATTTCTAGCTATATTTTATCACAATCTCTAGTACTCCAGGATACAAAAACTGAGCTTCTCAGTGCTTCGTCCTTAAACAAGTTTTGCCATACAAAGGACAAGGCTTCACACTTGTGCGAGAGAGGTGGAGATTGGGATGTGCTGACAGCCCACTCTTCAAGCAGCAAGGGAACAGGATCCATGTCTCGGCTCAGGCAAGAGAGCAAGGAGGGCAACTCAGATGGCCTTTGTGACCGCAGCTGGCAGCAAGAGGTAGCACGGAAATACACCCATCATCAGCAGCTCAAACAACCCTGTGAAAGGAAGCAAGCTGCAGATGCACAAACGACAGGCCTGCCCCTAATGTTCATTCAAAGTCAATTGGACTGTGGCTTCCACCTCTCATTACCACTTTAGAAAACRTCCCCTTTTGTCCTTTACCCCACAGATGAGAGTGGAGGCATCTTTGCTGGCAACAGCCATAATCCCTTTCCCTGGAAGCTCCAGAGAAAGGGTCAGCTTCCCTCCTGCCCTCCTTGCAGCGATCCTGCTGGCACTGTATCCATCAGCCCACAGGCAAGGGCTGAACTGTAACAGAGCTGGAGGTCGTGGGCAGCGGGCTTGCAGGTGCCACACAAGCTCTGGAAGCTTTGAGGATGTTCAAGCATCCCAAAGCAGCTGATACTTGTTCAGGTGTTAGTAAGAAATACCAACTAGCTATTATTTCATTATTCACTATTTAACCTACTATTTAACAACAGTAACTTTAAAAAAAAATATTCAGTATGACATTGATTAGTGATAGAAAAACAGCATTGCTTATGAGTATACAATCTAACTTGAAACAAGACTTTTGATGTAGGAGTACTGAAAGTACTAAAACTTTACTTATTATACAAGACATTTAAACACTAGAGTTACTATTTCATCACTCTTGAAAGGCACACTGCCTTTATGATCTTAATCAACATGACATGTATTTTTTTGCTTTGCTTCTCTCAGGGCTTGCGGGCCTTGGTATTTAACACAAGGTTTCAAGATACAGTTAGCAACTCAGGAGGGCAAATGCAGTTTGTCAGGAGAGCTTCTAAACTGAATTTGCAAGAAGTCTGTCAACGCACTGTGGGCTTCACATGGCAAAATTAGTCTTAACTGTGTTACATACATCGAAACAATTTAACAGACTTTCTCCTATATTCTCTGCACTTGATTAAAATGCCACATTAAAGAAGTGAATGGATATCTCTATTCCTAACCTTATCTCTGTTCCTAACAAGTACCACGCTCAGATCACTAGAATATTTCTACAAGAATACTGCGCACAGCTTCACTGTCTGGGCTGGATTTAACTACTACTGTGTGTGCATACACACRCACACGCGAGTAAACCTATGTTTCACTCCATGGCACTCCAAGTAAATAACTAATTATGTGCTGTTGAACAACTGAATTGTCAATCACTACAAGGCAACTTGAAACATGAAAGAAAAAAACAAAAGATATTTGGAAAAGGTAGGCTTAGCTTATGGCATTTATTCCCAGGAGGAAAGGAATATTTCAGTGGTCCTAAAAATAAATGTAAGTGTTTTTATGCAAAATTAAATTTATTGCTGGTGACAGACCAAGGAAGGGAAATGAACTTGCCCTGAGAAGCCTGACTGGAGTAGTTCTTAGCAGTGACAGGTTCCTATTCCAAAATACCATTAAGAACAAGAAATGCCTTACTGGGTAAGACTCATGGTCTGTTTAGCCCAGTATTTTCTCTCTGATTGTAGCACTAGAGGATAACGCTCAGGAGGAAGGCATCAGTCAGACTACTGCTTGCAGCCCATCCCATTCATTATTCCCCCAGCATCTCCAGTTGCTGCTTATGGATGTCCCAGAGCACACCCTGGTCTAGTCCTTTTACTACCCATTTATGACCACTGAATATGAATCTCTCCAACTGCTTTTTCAATAAAAAGATTTAGAGGGTTTTTTTTTTTTTTTTAAATAAAAAAAGTAGTCCAAAAGTTAGATTACTTCTGTTCCCCTGAAGGACTACAAAAGTAGCCATCCTTCCCCTCAATTCCATAAAAATTAAGACAACTACATAGTAGTGGTTCAGGAGAAAAAAAGGGGAAAAAAAAAAGAAAAAGAGTTGTTTCAAGAATTTTAGAGCAGTAACAACAAGTCTAATTTGCAGTGCATTTCTTGTAGAAGTAGCCAACATCCAAAGGCTTCTTACGGATGCTGGAGGCAGAAGCTGCCCCTCCTTCCACAGGCTCACACAGCCCTAGGCAGATCTGCTGCCCTTGTGCAGAGGCAGGGCCAGCTCCCGGTGCCACCACCAAGAAGAGGGCAAGGCCCTCAACAAGGCTAACCCCAGCAACTGTTACGAACCAGAGGATGCAGAAGTTAAGCACTTTCTGTAAGCTCTTTCAAGAGCATTTAACAAAAAGATGATATACAACTACTGCATTTTCTTGCTTTTTTCAAACATGCACAAGTATGCTTTAAAGTTTTGTTTTGCTTTTAACATAAAACATTGATCAAAGTAATCTCCACGGCAGTCTTTTAAGCTGACATTCCAGTYGGATCGGTTACCTGCCTCACAGTTTGGGAACAGAGATTGCTGAACCCTATTTTAGTAAACACCAGCAATAGCTAAAAGCAATCTCGCTCCCATAGGGTTTGTCACAGCCGCATTAGATTGCCATTCTATTCCAGTTAAATAAGTCTCTTTGGTGAAGCTGCTGCTCTAAGCTGATGTTCAACACTTGCTCCTATAGCTAGTGCATACATAAGTTCAAAACAACCACCAAAGCTCACAAAAAAGGGAATATTACTTTAAAAAATGCTTAATTACTACTGAAATTATACACAGACACTGTAAAGACAAAGTCTTATGCAACCTGCTTGGTCTTTTATGTTTACAATCTTCATAGACGAAAAACTATCTTCAGCAATATAGGTATAAAAGCACCTCTGTGCAGCCTGCAATATCCACTAAGCTTTTCATTTCTTATCTTTTCTTCAATTTTAACAATTAACACATAARGGCATTTCAACCCAATACCTTCCACAAAATACCAGGACTGAGAAACTCAAAAGCAGGGAGTCAACACACATCTAACCTCAGCTCACACTCTCAAGCTTCCCTCCTCAGGGCTCTTCATAATAGACACAACAGATATCACATATTAAATAAATTACTGTACAGCTGAAGTACCACTTCATAGCTGCTCAGGGCAGAAAAAAAGGAAAGGAGAGGAAGAAAAAACTAAATGAATTTGCAAGGACAAATCATTAATTATCAGAGCTAGAATTTAGCTACTCGAGCTGTAGCAGAGCTGGATGAAACCTTGGAGCTAAGAATTTATTTAGCAAAAAGTGACATTTCAAAGTGAATCATGTCATCATTTGGATGAGGGAGAAACATTTTTAGTGACATAAAAAAATCCATTAACAGTTTCAGGGATTAGACCTAAGTCCATACCCCTTAAAAATTATCGGTCATCTTCATGACCAACAGTTCATTCAACTAATTCTGAGTTCAGTCATGTATACTGCACATAACATTTCAAAAAATGTTAAAAATATGTTAGACATTGAAAAGATATTCTACCAGATTGGTAAATTAGGGATCTGTATCTTTCTCCTAAACCTCTATGAGCGGCTTTGAGTACACAGAATGACAACAAGATGTAAGACAGCTTTTCTGAACTAGAAAAACTTGAAAGTCACATCTCATGAGGAAATTGATTCAGAACTCTTCCTCTTCCTCCTCCAAGTGAGATGAGGGCAAAGGGCAAAGCAAGCACAGACCTAGGACTAATGGGCAGATCTGGTGAGGCATCCAAAGGTGAAAAAATTAATTCCACATAATGACCAGAAGATATTACTTGACAGGCCAGGCATGCACAGAGATAAACATACGTATTGTTTTCAAAGGTTCTTCGGATTTATTTTGATCTTGAAGACAGCTGAAAACATGTAGCAGTCAGCTTTACTGACTGCAAAACAGATTCATTTATTTCAAGCAGCAGCTAAGCAACCTTTGACCACTCTAAGACCTGACATTTTTAATCGGTTTTAGCTTAAAATGGAACCAAATTTGCCTTTGGCTTCTATCCAAATAATTTTATCCCAGACTGCTTTCTGTTCCTAGTGAAGCATTACAGTATAATTACTTTAATTTCTTCATAGTTATGTTCCATTTGCTAGCTTTCCAAGAAATTTTACAACTTTAACATACAGTTAAAAAAAGAAACTTTTTCTCACATTAGCAAAGCAAAATTAATAAAGAGCTCTTCTCAGCTGACCTGAGAAAAGATTTTAAAACRTTTCAACAGTAGGGATGCCAAAATTATGTTCATCATGTTGAATTAAAGACACCAGCCATAACACCTCCACTCACTGAACGTACAAAATTAAACTGCTAGACCTGTTTGAAGGGGGAAGGGGAGTTGGTTTTAGCTCCTATCATTCTGGACAAGAAAATGACCATCTGGCAGAAATTGCTGACGTATTAGCAGCCCTAACTATTTCCAGATTAAACTGCATTTTCACATTGCCATAAAACACTAACCCCAATTAGGGATTCTGACGGACAGTGATTTGGCTGCTCTGCTACATCGGACAGGACCAAAATTATGGGGGGTGGTTTCAAGCAACCAGGGCGTTTCTTCCAGCTAATCTAAGTCCATATTCCCTATCACTTTTCCATTTAATTGCACAGGATAACCTGCCCACTTCAGAGACTGAATTAGGAGACGAGTCCTGGAGCAAGTCACCACATACACAGCTGCAAGTACAAACACAAGGTTGTCTTGTCAGGAGCCCGACCCTTCCAACTACCAATAATCGCCTGTTTACCCAGGGTTTCCAGCACTGTTTATACCAATTTGCCAGATTTTTTATTGGATTGCCTTCTGGTAGAGTATTAAACAACAGGGCAGTACTCAGCATTTGTGTTCCTGAGCAGAAATGCAAACATCACACAGAGCTTTTACTCAGCAGGGTTGTGCTTTTAGGAAAATTATTAAAGAGATATATCCTTTTATATGGTTAAGGAAGACAGGTTAATCTCATGCTGCACTTTAAGCATCAGGCACAAAGATCTGCAAAGGTCCTTTTTCCCTCCTCCCCCCCATGAAATCCCACAACACAACATTTGTGCCCAAGAAAACACTCTCCTGTACAGCTGAGTTTTTACTATGGCAGAAGCTCACATTCTGCCTGAGGAGATGTCCACCACAAGCTTCAGCAAAGAGAAGAAATTATGGATTTCCCACTACACTTCAGAGAATGCAACCTTCATTAGAGGACCGGCTGAATTAAGTCAGGATAGTCATAATTATAATAAGTCTTTTAATTCATTTTTTGCAGTTCAGATTTTTCCTCAAGCAAGGCTGATGAACTTATGCACTGTCCTACACACAGAACCTTAGCTTTTACTAAAATATTGGAAGGATTTGGTTATGTACAACGGTTTCCTGCCCAAGACTAGCAGCAGCAGCGAGYTACCCTTCTGTAGAGGTAGAAATTGAGAGTAACTCAGCAGAATGCCCGGGGAATTCAGGCAGCACAACAGGAGYGGCGCGGGCAGCGGCTTGCAGGTGGTCAGCCCACGAGCTCACTCTAGTGCCCGAGTGCACACGGTGCCGGCTAGGAGCTGAAGCACGGCTGAGTACCACCTAGCAGCGCTCACCTTCCCTCCTCACATCCCAGGACAATCCGCAGGGATAGCTAGACCATCCTGCACCGAAGCACACCAGGGTCGTGCCTGTGCACGGAGAGCAGCGGCGCTTGCGCAGGCTTCCCACTCACGGCGACCGATGCCTCCTCGCAGCAAGCCGCTGCCTTGCGCCCTTTCTTGAACASCAGTAAAGCACAGCTGAAAGTCAGCGGCCCTCTGCCAACGGCCCTGCTTCGTGTCTCAAAAGCAAAAACACCAGAGAGCAGGTAAACAAAACTCCTTTCTTCCCTGCCTCCCCTCACGCCCACTTGTTACATGCAAGCGTTTTAAAATTACCTTCTATTGACAACAACAAAAAAGTAATTAGATCGTTTCAGGCTAAATCGCTCCACTACTGTCATTAAATTCACTGCACAGTCAATGTTCAGGCTCCCAGGCATCTATCCAGGACAACCTTAGGTTTGCAGTTTCCACAGGAATAGTTAAACTGTTTGGAAAGACTCTTCTCATCAAGTGTTTGACTTTTTTAAAAAAATGCTTTTCCTCTTTCTATTTGTCTATAGCTGTTTTCCATCCTCTTCGGGCAAGGATGAATTCTTGGCAAATCTCTCAAAGCCAGATATGCACCCATATACACAYACACATGTGCACAATACATGATGTTTATCTCAATGTCTCTCCAGGACAACTACTATTACACCAAGGCATGGGAAGGGCACTTAGAAAAACCATTTTGGGCATACTCCTGCATTCCAGGCAGGAATATATATTATACAATGTTCTGGGAAGTCTAATTTCAGGATATTAAGAACATCATGACTACAGCAACCACTTATAAGGAATCATTGTACTTCCTAATGAACAAAGTCTGTTGAAACACTAAACTACATGATTATTGCTTAATTTCTAGATGTGGATATACCTCATTGCCTCTCTGTACAGGCTACACTTTGAAGCCRAAATAATGAACTACAGCGATTAGAGAAGAGCTTTTAAACTGAGCAAGAATTAATGTCTTTTTATTAAATACTGGAAGAATAACACTCAAAGGAGAAATAGCTCTTTAACACATCACTGTGAGACTTATGTCCTTAACTTACATATGAACAATTTGACCAAAGTGAATGTGACTATTCCTACACTGCAATTTAACAACTTGTACAGCTTTTTCCAGGCTCAAGGCCTAAATTATCCAGTCAACATGACTGTCTTTTTTAAAGAAACAGCATTTCCCATAACACTTACAAGCTGCTATAAATTAAACTTTGTAAGAATAAGCTTTTGGGACCACAAAGCTGTCAGGACTACAAAGGACTTCCATCCAGTAGGTATCTTGACACATGCACGCGTGCTTTTCAACCTAGAAAAAAATCAATATGCTACTTCACAGAAAAAGAAATGAGTATCTAAAGCACGGATAGTTAAAAGAAAGATTAAACAACTTCTGCAATTTTAGGACAGTACTTTCATGTATGTCAGTGTACCAATTGTTCTTAAAGCTAAATCAAAAAASTAAGGCTTTTTAGCATTTGGTTTTCTTACTCGTTTATATGCACTTTTTCTTTGTAGTTTAATAGATTCATTTTATGTGCCTGAATGAGGTAATATACTATGAGTGAGCAGAATTGAGGATTCCTTCAAACTCCATGGTCAGGCTCATTATATGAGACTTATCTTCAGTATCTTCAATATTATCTTCAGTATTTGCACYATGCCCAAAGGAACACTAAGAGTTCACACTGTTTCCTTAGATATTGAAAAACACACAGACAAGTATAATTAATAAAAAACTATCAGCCCAAATATATGCACACATTAAATACCACAGCACAGAAACCCARAATGTAATACTATACTAAAAAAAGATTATATATAAAGAGAGTTAATATTCCAAAAAACTTTCTAACAACCCCAAGCAAAAGCTAAGCAAATTCATAACCTGATCTCAGCACAACAAACCAGCACCGAYGTTCAACTTAAAGCTGAATCATCCYCCATTTCTTCACAAGAACTCCAGGCTGATGACACTGCATTTACAGAAGGACTGAAGAAAAATTAGAGTCAAGCTAGAACAGAAGAAATTTAAAAAAAWATGTTTTGAATAAGACTAATTAATAGACTCATATGTAACAAAAATCATAAAGTCAAATCAATATTTCCAGTAGTAGGAAGGTTGTATACAGCTGGGGAATTTCAAAACAATCCTTTGATTGAACTACGCATCAGTTTGGAAAAAGAGCTCTGGATCCCAAAGTGTCCATCTCCTCCTTCTCAATCTAGGTGTCATAAGGGCAGGTCCCTTCCCCATTCCAGCTTAGGAATCTTTAGTTAAAGTCCTTAAATTGCCAGCCTGTGTCCAGATCCTTTACTGCTGAGAAGTGGAGCTCGACCATCCTGCTCGGCTAAACTTTATGCATGTTTGCTTTTATTCCTCCTCAACAACAAAGTAAAGATTTAATACAAATAAGGAAGTCCAGCAAAGGTGATAATTCCATTGGGAAAAAARAATAATGAACTAGTAACAAGCAGCTTCAGCTTTGAATTCAATCAAAGCAGAAGAACAAACTTCTCATTCACTAACCCATCTGAAAAAGCAACTTGTCCTCGCTTAGCTCCATCACGTCTCCACCAGCAAATTGACTTAATTGTCAGCAGGGCCTTTGGGATAGGACACGACTGCCGCGGTACTCAGGGGAGATTCCTGGTATCCACGGCAAAGACGCGGAGCCATCCACTGCACTGTCACCCCCAGGCAAAGTAGAACAGCCTGGGCTCTCTAAAGAAGCTGACAAGAAAGAGGACGAAGAACAAAATTCTGCTGTCATGGATGATTAGCACTGGCCTCAATAAGGCAAATTGTTTTACATGTGTTAGTATGACCTCACTAATTCCAGCACCTATTGCTGCCAAAATCAAGCTTGAAGATTGTGATTTGAGATCACTGATCACAGTAACACATCACAAGGGCCTTTCTGAGGGCTAGGGGAAAAGGTTTGGTACTTCTTCTCTCCTGYTCTTTCCCCAAGACAGATATGAGCAAAAATGGCAAAATAGGAGGTTGCAGCCAACACAAGGTGCCCCACTAGCTGCCAGCAACTAGAGGAACAGAGAGAACAGGAAGATAGCAGAGATGTTGCTAGGGTAGGTATTCAAATCTAGTTTTGCTTGACATGATGTCACCACAAAGAAAGAGGAGGCATATCCAACTATATGTGTGGAACACAGGCAAAAAGTAGTAGTATTATATAACATGTCATTTGGAAGACTCATGCTCCTCTGTAGCCTTGTTTGAAACAGTTAAAAGCAACAGTATATCTTTGCTACGTAAGTTTTAACTGATGACACAGGAAGAATAAAGTTGTCTTGAAAAAGCGATGTGGGGCACACTCCAAACTTCAAAACATTTCTAGAACAGATTTTTGAATGCGAAGTACTCTAAACATAAAGCAATTATAGCTGACAGAACGATCTCCAAGTCCACGCACAGCCTGCAACCAGATATAGCAGATATCAGCTACTTCTGTTTACACAGCAGGGAAAGGGAATTTAAACATTCTCATCATTTCTAGTTATAAATTCTACAGAAATCTGAGATGTATTTGCTATGTAAGCATTAGTAGCTCATCATTTCACTTATCTAAAAAATGAYGTAGGGCTTAGTAATGTCTTCAGTAACCACGTGCATTCCAACAGCCTATTTCCCAACTCAGAACAATAGTACAGAAACATAAGGGAGCACATGTACATACCTGCCTGTGCTTACCAATAACACAGGTGATGCCAGCCATTGTACATGGATTAATGAGACACCACCACTTCCACAGCCCACCTCTGCGCCTTGATATGTATGACTGTGACCTGCATGACTGTGACAAGGTACATAAATGGGTTTGCAGAGCAGATTTTAAAGCTATTCTGTACTCCTAACATTAATTTTGAGGTCCCGACAAAGTCCTGACKTAAGAGGATTTGGTATTATGAAGCCACTGTTCAAAGTCACTTTGCCGAGTCCCTTACATGTCCTTCCTGTCATCACTCCACGTGCTCACCATGACACAAGCACTTGCACTGTTAGACACATAAGACACGTTAAAAGGAACGTGCTTCCTAAATATACTGCCATATACGGTCAAATAGATGTGTAAGGTTCACCCAAATCTTATGCACCTCACATTCAACTTCAGGCACACACTATGGAAGAAGATGTATTAGACATTCAATAAGTATCAAGCATTTCAACTGCCCATCCAACAGGTACTCCTAGGATACACACCCTGCTTCCTCTGTTCTAAGCTGGTACTGATTTTGTGTCTAGGAAAATTAAGGTTTACAGCCAAGTGGCTTTGCAATAACAGTAAAGCTATTGCCATCTGCTGTCAGAAAGCACGCATGGCACCCYACAGTACCTCAAATATTTTACAATTTTAAGAAGTTAGAGGTTTTTAACGAATTCAGCTTTACAGGAATTCTTTGTTCCTCTGTTGCTTGACTTCTCTAGAAAATGCATGTAAGAAAACGTACAGGGTAAGTGCAACATGAAGAAACAATAATCAGGAAGGTTTGAAGCTTAATAAAAGCCACTTCACAGTTCAAAATACAGGGAAAAACTTCTACAAGCAGGAGCAATCACTTTCAGTTACCATTCCTTTAACCACCAAGGACAGCAGATAGTGGCACCCAGCAGGAAACCAGAGACAAGCTGAGTCCATGAAGAGGGCTGACACTTTGCAGCCAGTTACTGCCCTTCAGCACTGAACAGAGCTGGAAATGAGCCCACACCAGTCTAGGTATGAAAGCACCAGCACTAGATCAAGACCAATGTGTTAAGTAAGCCTATGTACCACAGTCCACCAGGCTAGATTAAGCTACCGAAGCGTCTCTTACCTTGTCCATTTTATGTTAGATTATCAGAAGACTATCAGATTATACTAGATCCAGTCAGAAAAATCTCATGAGTCGTAGTTGACAAAAGACTTTGCTCCTGGGTATTTATATATCCTGCATCCTCACGTCACTCCACTCAAGCTTTCGTGCTGGGGGAGATGAATAAGGTGAGCAGACAAATAACACTGCTCTGAAGTGCAACTTGCTTTGACAGAGCCTCGTGCCTCAGTGCACATTCAGGTAGTTTAAGAAGGCTTTAAGTGCATTGTTYCAACAGGAAGTTCATCATTTTCTCTGGCACTTTTTATGGATTCCCAGCAAGTCACTGAACACCTGTGTCTCAAAGCTACATATTAACATATGTGTTAACACAAAGCCTTAAAAAAAGCATTTTCTGCTTTAAGCATGCCACAATCCACATGCAAGTTTTAAAACCATTAACACACCAGATAAAGCTATCCAATTAGAAAAATAAAAAATTCCTTCATGTTGAGGCTCAGTTCTTTTTACATACCAATTTCCAGCTGAGCATGCATTCCAGATGAGATATAATAGCAACAGGCAAGATATTTCCTAAGTGTGAATTTACCTTCCTTATAGCTCTT
Organism: Eudromia elegans; assembly: GCA_003342815.1. Classification (NCBI taxonomy): domain Eukaryota; kingdom Metazoa; phylum Chordata; class Aves; order Tinamiformes; family Tinamidae; genus Eudromia; species Eudromia elegans. The sequence goes on along the minus strand of PTEX01000132.1, from coordinate 88,978 downwards.
TCTGCCATGCTGGTGTGATTATCAAAAAAATGAAAAAGCTGGTCAGTCTTTGCCAACTGAGGCAAAGTACACAAAATAAACAAAGGGCCATTTATTATATATGCAATACCAATTCAGACCCAGTCAACAATTCAGGCACCTTCCAAAAATATTCAGACAGGCCATCTCTAAATTAATTTCTACATCAGAAGCTACTAGACGATTTTTTCTTTCTTTACATGATAAATCAAGTTGCCAAAGAAAATGGATTAGCAATCAGAGGAATTACCTGATGTCAGATCTGTTTCAGATTAGAATTCATCCTTTTTCCCCACCTGTTCATTAAGCACCAAGTTCAAGTCAACTGCGGTGACTGATTGCGCATTAACAASCTGTTTATGTGGAAAAGTGTAGTTCAGCTACTATCTATGCTTACATATTTGTTTAAGCATAATTCACAGCTAATATATTCAGTTCCTAAATTCAATATATAAAACACCTCTACCTTGAAATGTAATTTCAGTCTTGACAAAATTGAATGCCTCGAAAAACGATGATACTTCAAGATCAAGGGTAGAGGGAAGAGAGAGGAGAAAAATAAAATTTAAAAAAATCGGCCTAATATTTGGTGCCTTATTACTAAATACAGTTTTGAAAATGAACGCTTCCAAGAAGAAAAGCAGCATATTTTATTAGAAAAAGTTGAGATCTAATAGGAAGTGGTTATTTCATTTTGTAAATCTCATCACTCAGAAACTCCATTCAGAATCGCTTGCTTACCTGATAAGCAAAGCAAACACAACCCATACAAAATAGAGATTTTTTCTTCTTCAACCCCATTGGCTTTAAGTATCAAGAGAGGGACATACAGTAGGACAAACATTTTAAATGTTTACAGATCTATGAAAAAGATTTAAACACCATCCACTTCCTGAAAACTCTCTTTCTTACTGAAGAACCAAGAGCTATCAACCTCTTTCTACACCYTCTCTCACAGTAGGTACTGTGCATTACACAAGGGGAGCTAAGACAACTTTGCACTTATTGCTGTTGAACCTCGAACCAGCTCTTTTGCTGACATGACTCAGGAATCTCACTTTGGGAATGTAAATTATTTCCTGTAGAGGAGATMATTTGTTGAACAGTGTGAGCTTCAGTACCTAAATATCAGCACCAGAGATCAGTGGGAAAAAAAGAAATCAAAAGTTGCTTAAATATTTTGTACTTGAACTCTTTTCATTATTTACCACAGAACAACATACTCATCTATTTTTCAAACTAAAATATTCTGTTTAAAAGGTAATAGCTTTTTCCTAAAATTCGAGAAAATTAGGAATAATTCCAGTGATCATAGTTTAAAAGGGAGCAGCCTACTAGTTGCTAATTTACAAGCAGCATTGTACACTTATTAGCAGAATAATCTACTTGAATAGAATTTCTGGCTATTTCCCTTTTCCTGTAGTTGAGAGGTTTCCAATTTTGGCACTATACCTTTGTAGAACTGCACAAGAATAGCTTTTAGGCCCAAAAGAAATAACATTTCTTATAGCCCCCTCTCATTCCTACCACTTCCGATCAAACAATTAGGGGAGAATGAGCCTTTCCCCCCCCCCCCCCCCGTTCCTTTTCACCCATTTACATTCCTATGGAAAACAAACTCACAATCACATTAGCATATGCTATCTTATCTGAACTGAGCACATACATTAACAAGTAATGAATGAATGAATATTTGAAACCAGYAGTGGTAAACTGCTGCTTAAGGCATCTAAGGTGTGCACACACACAAACACACACACATCACAGCCCCTTTGAGAATTCAACTGCTGTACCTACTTCACATTTTAAAAGTAACACATAATATAAATAACAAGAAGTACCTTATTTTAGGGCTATGCTTTTCAAAAAAAACAGCAAGAATAATACTTACTGCTCAGCTGCTATTACAAATACTTCACCATTTATTTTCAAGTCTTACTGATGCTTTTGATGCTTATTTCTGTATCTGGAATAGGCTACTCTATGAACAACATACCTCAAAGTAAAGAGAATAAGGTCCATGGTTGCTGGATTTCATACTATTTTGTTGGTTTTTTCTTGCAAAAACATCTTAAAAACTTCAGTAAACATCAAAGACTTATCGCATCATATCAATGTAAGCCATGAGAACACTTTAATGCCAAATGTTTCTCAATCTAATAAACAGAGGCAGCAGGCAAGAAGAACAGAGGCAGATAACATGCTCAATCCCATTTTGAGACTTAAGGATTCCAGTATTACTTGAAACTACTTTTCTCACACAATCCATTTGGTCCACAGCAATACTTCTGTATAAGAAGTATCTGCAGTACAAATAAGAGCAGCATTAAAAAAGCTGAGAAAAGGGGTAGAGAGAAGCAAACAAACTTCTCCCCTAAACACATACAGACAGCTTCCAAGACAGGTTATTTGAAAGCTGGCTAATTTTTACCATCTGACTTCCAAAATTACTGCAAGCAACTGCAGGCAGGATTAACAGGCATCCAAAAACAGTTGTTTTATTGAAAAGGCCAGTTATCATGGATTCATGCAAGAAAGAACACACCTCCAGGAAGAAAATATTCAAGTTCTTACTGCATAATACTCAAAGAGTTGAAAAGGATAAAGCAGTAAAAATAAGACTTTTGTACAAATCTTAACAGAAACACTAAAAAGAAGGGCAGGAAGTTAATGCAACAAGATACATTAGGCAGAACACCAAGGTGAACTAGGACCTGTGTGCTATACAATTAGTAGAACCATTTAGTGTATTATGCTTCCAGAAGGGTTCTCCAACAGAGTCACATAATTCACACTGATTTTAGCAAAAATAGCACACCCATTCCCTTTTTTCAGCTACCTTGCCAGTCATTCTGCATCTCTGTGCTGCAGTCACTCTTTAAAGCAAACGAAAAAAAGATCTTTACACTAATCACAACTGACTGTTTTAAAAAYTGCCTATTGTAATAATGCAAGGATAAGCCACAATCTTTTCCTTCCACCATTTCCACAGTTGACCTCTTTTAGCATAAAACATTTTTAGAACACTTTAGAAAACAAGGAACATTCAGTGTCTGCCCAAGTCCAAGCAAACAGAGGACCCTTCTCCAGCAGCGACCATTTTCTTTCTTGATATTTAGCTACACAATATCCACCAACCATTTTATCAGCTTAATGAAAGAAATTCAATTAGTACAGTCTTTCTTATTATACCAGAAATTCAAGGAAGATTTTTTTTTTAAAATAAAAAAAAAACCAACAACATCCTAACCTGGGACCAYTGTTATCTATTAGTCTGATTTACTAGAGTACCACTATCCGCTCCACTAAGTAGTTTTACTAACATCTAATCAGAACCTCTACTATTAGGTCCACACCCTACTCCTCTTAGCCTAAACACTGAACACACAGAGTAAGAATAAAAAGAAACAAAATCTCTTCTTTTTGGCCACAGCCTCCTAGGTATTTCCAGAGTGTTATGTCACTTTTCAGACCTTTCAAACTCTGTTTTATGGTGTGGTTTTCATTGTTTTCTTTAATCCTTTCTGTAAAGTACTCATATATATCTTGATTAGAATTGCCTCTGGGTATCAGCWAACTCGAGATTTATAAAAACATATTTCACGCAGATATTATCCTTTCTACTCGRAGAATAAAAAAGTACATTACAATAACGAAAGAAGCTACTTCTACTCTATTAAATCCACGGGCACGTCTGCATTATAAAGAAGGGAGTTATGCAGATAGAAATAACATCAAATACTACAAGGGACTGAGTTTATTAACTTCCATGCCTCCCTATAGCTTTTTACTGAACTAGGTAAACCTATCCATTTTGGTCAATGCAACCTTAGGCATCTGGGCACTTTGTTCCATTACTCAGAAGATATCTATACATTTATTGGAAAGSAACATACAGTGATAACACAAGTTAATACTTTAAGTTAATCAACCACCAAAGACAATATTACCCAAAAAGCAGAAAAAAGACATACATATGCTATTTTTTCCTATGTGGATGAGGCACAGAGCAAAAGGTGAAAGTATATCCTTCCACAGCACTCACTCCAAACTAACCAAACTAATTGATTACAACATAATACATGAGCAAATCTATTATTGATCTCTTTTACCCGACTAACGCATCTTTGAAGTCTTTTATCATGTGGACCTACCAGACAGTTCTTCACCGTTGTCACAGACGTGGTTACTARGCTAAATTGTGTCTTAAAACTTATACCGTTTTGAGCAGAAATGTGAAATTATATTTTCCACAGAAAAGAAAAGAACAATCAAGCAAGTTACATAAAACATTAAGTCAGTGTTGTTATGTTAGCCAATTTCCACTGTATTTAACCTATAAAGGTCTTGATTTATAATAATAACCTGAGATGGAATGAAAGGCAATACTTAAGTTCCGATTTCTACAATATATAGCATGAAGTTTCAGCTAGTCAATTTTTGAGCTAAAAAATAAATGCAAGAGAATTATTGTCTCTTAGTGACTGCATTGTTAAAGCTTTCAAGTAATCCTGGGCACAGTAACGGCACAAATGATGAACGGATACAATATGCAGAATCTAGAAAAGCTTAGGGGAGTTTCCAGAGAGCTCTGCATGGAGTTTGTGTTTTACATGGCTTTTCATGGTTCTGTATTTGTAGCGCTACAAAGGATTTCCAAGCTAGAACGGCACCAAACATCCAGTTACCTACCTGCATTAACGATGGCATCGACCTCGAGCAATGTGATATCGCCTCGGTAAAGGGAAACTTTCTCACTCAGGCTTCTCTTCCCTTGTGCTTCTTCTTTAGTGTTTTCATCTGCAAGAAAAGAAAGTTTAAAAATAAAGGCCAGTTATCAATGTGGTAATGCCACCCTTGGGAAGCCAGGGCTGGCACTCGGGAGCTGCTGCCGCTCYGGGACATTTCTCCGTTTCGCCTCCAGAGGGCACCGGGAACCCAGGAAGATCTCCCAGAGTTCGGGTCTGGAAAACCAGCATACCATCTCAGCGCTCCATAAAACCTATATAAAATGTCTATAAAACCTATGAAATTTCCCGTGACCTCCAAATCTACTACAAACACGCCGAGGCCCTTAAGCCCGCATGACTGGACACTGCTGGACACCTACATCACGGGCAGAGCGCTCAGGGGACAACACTGCTGGGCCACCTTCCTGGGAGTTGAGGTCGTCCCTGGAAAACTCAGCACCTTTCCTTCACATACACCTAAAGCGGCTGCTCAGATAACTCACTTCCCGTCACGTGGAGGTTTTGGGAATCTCTAATTCACGAGGAACTGGCAGTCAGCTCCCCTGTAAGCAGGAGCAGGACCTGCCCAGGTGCATGTTCATGCCCAAAGCCAGGATGTTCCTGAAACCTCATGCAAGGAAAAAGGAAGGATGCAAGGTTTGCAAAAAACAGTGGCTTAGAAAGTTTCATTCAAAAGGAATCTCAAGGATAAAAAGGCAGAAAGAGAAGTGCTCTCTTTTAGGCCAAGAACAGTACAACAGAAGTGACATTTCTGAGCACTGCTGAAAAAGTCAGGTTCACAGAGAAGACCAAAAAAAAATGTTTATCTGTTTATCTACAACTATTAAAGCTGCACTGCACTCTGCTGGGCAGCTACAAGTTGTGAGAGGAAAAAAAAAAGGAAACTCATAAAGTGTTTATTTCAATCATTTTTGTGGATGTCAAAAAACCCACACCTGCATTAGCAGGGAAAGAAAAAAAAAAAAAAAAAAGACACACTGGAAAAAATCCAGATGAAAAGAGGGACAAAAACTCTTCCAGGAGTTGTTAAGTAGAGAGATGGTACCTTTAGTTTAAAAGATCCCCGAAGTACAAATAACAACTGTCTCGGAATACATAGGGAAATACCACCATGCGCTTGTCCTGCTGTTTTGCTCTTCACAAGACATCTGTTTTCATTGTTAACACGGGACATGGAGCTAAACACAGCTCTTTGGCTTGGCCATTTTCTTAGGACATGGCATTGGTGTTTTCCTTTACCCTTAATAGAATAAAATTAGACAAAATTGAATCTGCATTCACTGAACAATAAACAAAGACTAACTTGATCTACTTTTAACGTTAAGCTGAAAAATTGGAAGTCATTGAATATATAACTGCACCAGCAGTTACATTAATTTAATAGTTTAACAAATAAAATGCTATCAAAAAAGAAAACATTTGCTTAAAGTTATACATAAGCTTGTCCTGTATTTTTCTCTCATAATTCCTATACATCTATATCAAATTTTAATTTTGGCAGTCTTAGTTTCTACTTAATGGCATGAAAAAGAACATGAAAAATTATTCTATCACTGTGTGAACCCACAAAATACCCACAGAAAACTGTGTAGTTCTGACTTTACTTCATCTAGAATGTTGTYAAACTGAAAAAGCACAGAAAAAGGCCCAAATAAATCAAGATTCGGCAAACTGAAAGAGAGATCACCAAGGAAGTAATGCAGAGGGATGGAGGGAAARGGAAGGCGGAATAAGTTAAATCAGTGTTGACTGCTTTTTATAACAGTCAGGAGGCATTAGAACAAAAACACATCAGATAACATACTGAAAGAGGGGAAAGAGAAAATCCTCCCACTTTACACAGTATGAAATTTCACAGCATTAATAGTAAAGGATTATACAGACTCAAACAGCAACTGGGTTAATTCATGCCAAAAGATCCTTTGGAGCACAACAGAGAAAGGAAGCTGGAGTTTTTACTCTGAAGTCTTTACTCTGATCCCATATAGCCAAACTCACAATCTTAAGCCAAGGTAAACACAGGAAAACAGCATCTCAGTCAAGTCAGTTTAAAAAAAGAAGAAAAAAAGTTTATCTAATGCCATATTAGAGGGTGGTTTTGCAAGCAARGATGATGCTTCCCAAGAATGCCAGGCAGTGCCTACTGATCTTGGTTCTYTTTCCAGAAATTCCTCAGATTGCAATTCAATTGCTTTATACCTGTTAGGCCTCAAGGGCCAAACTGGATTGTTAAAAAGCACTAGCTGTGAATGGCTTTCACTGGCTTATGCTGAAGAGCTTTTTCAGTAAAAGTTTTTCAAGCAAAGTAGCAAGGCAAAAGCCCGTCACTTCTTCATCCATCCAGCTTCTGCCACTAACTTTTCTCCACTCACCTGGGGCATTTTCATTCTTTCAACTTCTTTCACTGTGAAATTGTTTCTAATTTTAACCTAGAACTAACTTTCTCCTCTTCCTGAGGAGTTCTGAACCAAATGTACTACTACTACTACCCACAGGAAACTGCACACCAGCAAAATGAAACGCAGAGCCAAGAACAACTGAATCTGTGTGCATTTACCCAGGCCCAGCCCCACAAGGACTGGTAAAACAGGTGACCCCAMAGAGAAGAGGACTCGGGTTCAACTTTAGGATGCCACCTCTCCCTGCTCTCCACTCCTTGCTAGTGGCTGCTGCACCATAGAGCACTGAGACTAAAACAGAGATCAGCTTGTAAAACTACAAAAATAGCATAAAGATTCTTAACACTGCAGAATAGAGCAAGTTTGTGGATTTTTTTGTTTGACTTGGCCTGAATCTGCATTGTAAGTTTACATGTCTGATTCCCAACATAATACAATCTCAAAGTCTTCACACTGCTTAACTTCCTAGACCCAGTTCATCTCAGCTCTGGTTCTGGAATAAAGAATCATTAGTTCAAAATCTTCACCTAAAAGCATCAGCAAATTGAAGATCCCACACACAAGCAGATTTCACAGCCATTCAGATGAATCCAAGTAATTGGCACTCAGAGCAAATGATTAAGGAGGAACGTAAGTATTTGGCAACAAACTTTTGAAATCCCAAATTCCTTCCACAGCACATGACAGAAACGCAATCTTAAAATGAGTACAGGCTAAATTACATCCCCTTTAGGCCCATTCACTCAAAATAGAAGAGAAAGCAAGACACATGTAAAACAACCCCCACAACTCAACACGTGTGAAAAAGTTCCATATTCACAACCAGGCTAGCATCTAACAGATATCCTAAGGAAATCCCCAAAATGAAAGTAAACACATAAAAATATGGGTGGTTAATTTTTTTTTCTCAAGTTTCTAATTGGTGTTTCTTTGCCAGTCTTCTGACCCGATTAATTCCCAAACTTTTCTACCTGCTYAGCCATATTCCGATCATCATCATACTGCAAGGCCACTTTGTCTTAACATTAAGAAACAGCATTCTATACAGAGAACTAGCAATGCACTGAAATGCATCAAATACAGAAATCAAACAATACAAAGTCAACTTTCTGGAACTTTTTTTGGGGTTTTTTTTTTTGGGGGGTTTTTTTTTTTTTTTTTTTTTAGCAATACTAAGGCAGACGTTTTATCAAGTTTACTGTATATCCTATCAGAAAGTGAAATGCATAATCACACAGCTGGTAGTAACATCACTAAATCACTACTTATCTATCTGCCTGAACAGTTCAGTTGATGCTCTCAGATTGTTCCCAGAATCTGTTTTGCTTGAGCTACTGAGGACACACAGTGGAGATCCACAAACATTCTAGCCCCTACTACACCCAGCAATACATATTAAGAGTTCAAAAAGTTTTCAATATAAATAGTTGAAGATTTGAGTCTCATATCTACTTCTTTCCTCCAGGTTGATCCCACACTCTTCTGTCCTTCATTCTACTCAACCCAGCTCCCTTCAACTTTACTAAACTTCTGTTTTGGCACGGAAGTAAATATCTCAAGTACTGCAGAACTCAAAAAGGACTTATCCAAGAACTCACTAGAGGGAGCCTCCGTAAAGGGCATGACTATACTAGACTCACCAATGTAAAAGGAGGCCACAGATGAAACACCAAAATTGAACCTACAATCRTTGCCAAAATATCCAGAATGTTTCCAGAGTTTCTATCAAATATTTGCTATCCAAAAAGGTAAAGGCACATTTTCATCTCTAACTCTCTCTGCTCCCCAAGAGAAAACCTTCAATGTAAAAATAGTGTTATTTCAACAGAGTTAATTTTTAATATTCTTTAACTTGATTCTTACTTTTTAAAGATACATATATTTTTTCCTTCATTTTGTATAAATGTCAAAGCTTTAGGCTTAAATTTAAATAGGTAATAACATGGTGGATTAACATCTGTCTTTAAACATGTCCTACCTAATCTCTGCTGTTCAATTCAGAAGAAAAACACACTTAAGTGTTTTGATTTTCAAAAATCCACTTACAGAAATCCCTGCAAGAATACCAAGGGACTTTCATCAAAAGAGAGGAGAAAACTACTGAAGGGTTTGTTTTTTAAAAAATAAAATAAAATAAATTTGTTCATTATCGAGCTTTTTAAAAATTAAAATATATGCAGCAGTAAAAATAGTTATTAAAACCCCACAGCATAAAGCAATACCTAGTGTACAAAAGGTCTAGGCATTTCAGGAGCGAAACAGGAGTTAATACAACTAAGAAGTTTCTATTATGACAATGAAATAATGTTTAAGAAATCAGATTTCTCAAGCTTTTTTCCCCTCTTATTCATAAGAGGAGGAGTAACAGACTGAACTGCAGGCAACAAGACTGAAAAGACAATCTCATTGTTTACGGTTAAACYTAAAATTTACTGAAGGAAATAACTCAGGCTATTTTTTAAATTTACACGCTATGTCATCCTTGCTACAAAAGCTGTTTGTTGAAACCCGCATCCCCACAACAGAGCCCTCTCAAGCTGTACACTCGAGAGCAGGGCTGCACAGGGCCTTAGCAAGGGACGAGAATCCCAGCAGTGACCCGCAACACAAGTCACCCCTCCTACAGCCCACATGGCTCTCACTATCCCACTGCTCCTGTTTTCCTGCTGCAGGACAGAAGTTGAGCAAGTTCTAGTACAGCAGCACTGTGAGCAGAAATGCAGCTGGCACATAACCATCTACCACTGCAGGGCTGCAACTGTGCACATATTCATATTGAATCTTCATATTCGTATTAAAGCTTGGGGTGAATTAACAGACATGAAGATCAAGTTTATCTTTGCTTTCATGAAACTGAACAGCACATTGTTTAAAAGCACAGCAGAACAAGTTCCTTATGACCTCTGTCAACATGTTACTTTTGCACTAGTACTGCAGGACTGATTCATGATTATATTCCCTTATTTCAAAATTAAATTGGACAAAGCACAAATCTATCAGTTTATTAACCTAAAAATTTCGTTCAATATTTGCAAGTCATGACAAAAAAAAATTCCTATAAACATGAAGTTAATTTTTTGTGATAGCATAAAGTTAAGTTACCTTGATGAAGACAGAAATACATTTAGCACCTTTTTGCAACATATTGAATATATCTGAGAACAATAAAAAGGTGCAACAACCATTCTACCTTTTGTATTTCTCTCTCCATTTTTTAAATGTTTTATTTTACAAATACCTTGCACAGACAAATTAAATGGCAAGCTATTAGCAATTACCATTTAACACAGCTTTTCATTTCGTTTGTTAATACAAACATTATAAGCTGTTAGAAAAGATATGCTATAAGATCTGCTACATTACATGCCTGCTTTTGCTCCTACTAACAGAGAATGGTTGTACAGGAAAGATAATTACCTTAGGTAAATCCTGGTAGGCATTATTKCCATTTGTTTTATCATCACGGAAAAGCATTCACAGATTCTTTTTAATACGTCAGGTTTGTAGTATCAATTGGTTGTCGGACTTTAACATAAGCAGAACCTGAACAGAAGGAACATACCTGCTGCTGACAAATCACCTCCTCCCAAATTAGACTGGAATGTGCTGTTACATCTCTAAATCATCCAATGGTTACCATCTTCCCTGTGCTTGCACACTCTGCTCACATGTTCCATCATAGCCAACTACAAAGTAGGCTAACTGGATCAGCCAAGGACTTGAGCTGAGAATGGAGCTTGGGAGGGATACAGAGAACATGGAAGTTGGAAGGGAGCTCTGGAGATGGTTCTGTCCGACCTTTCAGTCCATCAGGATCATGTGCAGAGCACGTTGCAGGGTTTTGAGCATCTCCAAGGATGGAGACTTCTGGGCAATTTGTTTCACCCCCCTTGCAGTGCAGGATTTCACCCCACTTTATGTTTAAACAAAATTTAATATATTTCAGTCGGTGCCCTTAACTTCTCACTCTGTCACTGGGTGCCACTGAAAAGTTCCCGTGTTCTTTACTCCTCACCCACACATGGTCATATTCCCTGATATGAACATGTAAAATCCCTCTGAAACCTTCTATTTGCCAGGTTGAACAGTCCCAGCCCACTTAGCTTCAATTTTTATGACAGATGCTCTAATCCCTTAATCATCTTTATGGCCCTTCACTGCTCCCAGTTTTGTATTCTCAGGAAACCTGCTGATGGAGCACTTCTGTCCCTTCATCTAAGTCAAAAGGTGTCCTATAATCTCTCCCATTTGAGATCTTTCTTGAAATATCAAACATGCTCAGCTAAGGATGTAAGCATCAGTCTAATCTAAAGTAGCTTAAGGAGTTCATATCCAATGAACCAACAACTGTCATAAACACACCTCTCTACAGTAAGACTGCAGGCAGCCCAGAAGCTACTTGGTCTGTCTTAATATAATGGCACTGTTAGCAGCAGCCCATGAACAGGTTTGTACCTAGAAGCCACTACTTTCCAGCTATGACATTGAACCAGAAAGGTTAGTAAGTTAGTAAGAGGTTAAAGGAAAAAGGACAGTGTAGGGGACGTGGTTTCCATACAAACTGGTGGTTTCCATACAAACTTCCAACAAAAAAAAAACACCAGTCAGTCTTAACAACCCCTACAATATCCACACAAGATGCAGTTATTTCCATATTACAAAGGACTTGCACAGTTTATACAATGTTCCTACCCTCAAACTAATCCATGCAATTCTACCTACTGCTCAAAAATAAGATGAAAAAAATAACCCTTTAAGTCCAAGAAAAGATAGAGGAGACAGTCTGGGTCTTTTCCTAATTTTTTTTTTTCCTTCAACAAACTCAAGGTGAAGACGTGTTATGGGATAGAAGGGGACAAAAGAAGGTTGAAGAGAACAGTAACAGCAAACAGGGAGTGGAAGAAAAGAAATACACACTCAGTCCCTATTTGTGATACAAGCTGGTCTGCAGGGACACACAATTGCCGATTCATAAATCAAAGTCTTCTCATTTCAGCTGTACACACAGTGACAGTGCAGAGACACAATGTAAGTAGGCTGAGGCTCTAGGGTATTTTTGTGCTTATTTGGAGAGTCAGCATCCAGCCGCTCTGGTTTGCTTGCTTCTGCTGGCTTGAGATTTCACTATTTAGGGTCCTTAGGAATTGCTGCTATTATAGCTGTGACCCAGAAGAAGCTATGCTGTGCACATTTAAAGAAATGCACTTCATCGCTATCTTTTTTTTTTTTTTTTTTGAGCTTTCAGAAGGACTTGAGGCCTCGTTGCTCTACACTGGAATAAAAATACCACTGCATCTGGATAGTGCATTTACTAAGTTCTGGCCTAAGCTTGATTATCARTACCTGAATCTGAGGGATACCAAGAATTTCGATACACATATCTTCCTTCTAGAATGCCACTGCAAGTTGAACTGAAGTGCTATTAGATAATCAGCTTATCATCTGGGGATAAGCACTACACTGCATCATCTCAGATTCGCTCCCTATATTATAACCTCTCTCTACTACAGAACTCCAAAAACTGAAACATATATATAATGTATGTTTTATATTCTATCACCTCCAAGAAATACATTGGTACTTTCACTRAAGCTAGAAGAGACTACAAGTGATCTCAACTTCATCAGAGTCCTTAAAAGACCAAGTGGATCAAACCCACTGTAAAGTTTCTGGCTCAGTAATACATTTGCATTTATAATACAGTTTTTGGTACGTTTAAAACAATCCAACAGCTCTTGAGGTAATTATAAACCTTCGCCCAAAACTTACACTACTAAAGGTTTGGTTTTCTTCTTTAATCCAGCTTCACAAACTGTCTGGAAAAAAAAAAAAAAGCCCACTTATGTGCTGTCAGGTGTTGCACCTTGAGCAGTACTTACTTTACCAAGAACTGAAAGCTCATTTTATAGGTATGCACAGCACAGGTAGCATCAAGCAAAACTAGAGTAGGCTCATAATATGCAATCACATAAATTCATTAGTTCAYTTATTCTACTTTCTCTGCTTTTCAAATTTGCTACTACCGCTTTGGCAACAGTTCCTATAGTTGAGTAAACTGCAGAGAATTTGGAAATAGTTTCTACCAGCAAACTATGAAACTTCTGCAAAACTGTCAGCACACATTTCATGGGATAATCATTCAGGAATACGAGAAAAACTTGCAAATCAAATGAGGAGAACTTTCGTTTTCTAGAATCAAAGGATATATAAATGAGTTTTTTATACAAGTGGAGAAGACAATGTCTTCTGCATGAAGACTTTGGGTTTGGATATCACTTACAYTGCCCCCTTCTTCCTTTTCTTTGAGAGGGCACATCTGATTTGCTACCGTAAGAAACAGAAGTCTCAAAAGCAAATTACAGAATTATGGCTTTAATGCCTGAAGAAAACTTTATCAAAAGTCACAAACATCCTGAGTTCTACTGGCTTTCCTTAAGGACTCGAAAAATGAAATGCTGTACACATTTCTTAGCTCAGAGAAAGATTTAGCTCCTGACAAGGTGACAAGGGGAAAAATAAAAGGAAAAATAAAAAGACGCACAAGCATTAAACCTCATAGCTTTAGAGGCTTATGTCACACCATAGTCATTACAAGCTTCACAAACTCTGGGGTTTGACTTCAGATTAATTAAGATTCGCTTAGTATTCCCACAAAAAGACAGTGAGGCAACACACAAAAAGAGTATGTGTATGTAAGAACCAAATCCTACAGACCTTTTTCAAGCCCTTTGATGTCATTAAAYACAAAGAAATCAATCTTACATAGGTTCGTCTTCAACTGGATATTTTTCAATTGCTACATAAATATGAGAAGTAACACATAACCTCAAAGAGGCATATATTCCATGTATTCCACAAACATGTGCCTTTATGATAGAAGCAAAGGGCAGGATAAAGCAAATAAATAAAGCAAAACAGATGTATAACAGTTATACATATCTTATCTGAATTACAGATGGACTGAGCCATGTGGACAGGTTCCTCCTGGTAAACTATAAAACAGACTTTTCTAACTTAATGCTTGATGATGAACTCCTGGTTTCGCTATTAGTGTAAACCTATTAGGTGTAGAGAATTATTTACTATTAGTGTAAAGAATTATTCCCACTTTCAGAAATAAGTGTGTTGGCTACATCAGCATAAGGTTGGAAAGTGTGCTTTTGGAAAGTGTGCRTTCTATACTGTACTATCGATTAAAACATCTGGAACACTTGGTAAAGGTCTTTACGACATACACTTTGGTTAATATAAGTCAATAGGCCACATTCCAGCCATAAGCTTCAGTACCTTTCTTGTGCACAAAACTGCTGTTTCTATGCCCACATTTATACAAGAAACATTTTAGTAAAATGGAACCACACCTAAAATTATTAATTGTAACAGTTTAAACTGTGCAACATTAAAATTTACAGTTAAATTGGATTGTTCTCCAAGCCTTCCCTGCAGCACACAAAAAAGTTCTCTGTGCATGTAACAATTATGGACATAGTACTTCTACAGGGCTAATGCATTCTGCATCAACTGCATTTTCTGACTGTACATCATCTAGATACCACCTCACAGGGGAAGGCACATAAAGCTCTGTGTAGCAAGTACTAAAACTTGCTCATAGTACCAGCCAGTTCATTAGACACATTTCTGTATGGTGAGCAGTTTGGCTCTAGTGGAGCAATCAGTTTGGCTCTAGTGAAGCAAGCAAGCAAGCAAGGGAAATCCAGCTTATTTGGTTTCCGGTGATTGGTTTTTATACGCTAATATAATCATGTATTTAATTGTGCATGAAGTACATGTAGTTGGGCATTAAAGTTGGTAAGCACTACCTGAAGAGCACAATGAGCTTAAACCATGGCAATGACAGTGCTACCTTCTTAAGCGAGCTGAACTACCACTAAGGAAAAAAAAACACTAGTGTACTTTCAGACTTGATGCAAGCCTCCCACAATCAGGGACCAGCAGGTGACAGATTCAGCTGATGTGGTCACTAACTGCTACTAGCCTCATGCGACAAATCTTAGTTGAAGTAATCTAATAATACAGAAAGGYCCCTGCTCCTCTAGAGGTGGACACAAGATTCTGCTGTCTACAAAGCTACCTGAAGCTTTCACCAGCYAACTGTAGCCAGTCAACAGAGCACAAGGTCAAGACTAGGAAGCTGTCATAAGCTGTATCCTTGTCACCACTTAATAGCTTGGTATGCGTTTTGAGCTCATCAGATATATGGCTTCTGCTCTCACACTTCTCTGAAAAAAGCTGAGGACATAAGCCAACATTTGTCACAAGACACAGAAGATGACTTTAGCCGAACTATCACAATGAGCAAAGCCAAGTTTACTGTAACTGCCTTTTTTTATTTTTGGATCGGTAAATTAATTTGGGACCTTGATCTTGCAATCCCCTTTCTAAAAGGGAAGATCATCCATCATACACTAAAGCAGGAAAAAAATTCTGCAGAGAAGAACAAGGCAAAACAACAGATATACATAAGCATATAATATTGGAAACTGGGATATACATATGACCTGTCAAGTCTTCGCACGCACGTATTAAATAACTGTCTCAATTTTTTGTGCCACTGAAACATTTCTAGTTGAAACTTTAGAAAATCTAGACTTTTTCATCCGTTTCTGGGGAACAGCACATATCGACTCACACACAGCATCACTGCTGATAAAGCTGCGCTTCTCTGCCACCTGAGCCAGCCTACCTGCTGACACCACGCTTGCTCCACCTGGACTGACTGACTCTGGCTGGCTCTTCCGTAAGGACCTCTGTGCTCAACTTYATTGCATAACATAGCCTTCAGCAACTACAGAAAAGGATCGATTCTTGTATTTCAGGGGACAGGACAGTTTCAGAGTTATTTATCTGATCAAGACTCTAATCTAAGCAATCAGCACTTAGGCATATTATTTTTGGCAAAGACACATATTTAACTTCCCTTTGCATCTCCACCTACTATCACTCTCTAGRGCATGTTGAGAGCTTGTAGAGTTTCAGGACTAATTTACTGTCAAGAGCAGCATCCTTTCTTACAGTTAATCCTTGTCACTCAAGGAAATGGCGAGAGAAGAGGCTTCTCCCAGGGGCACACAAAAGAGCCACAAGTGACAACCGTATCAACCTCTACACAGCATTAAGTTCATAAAAGTCCCTAACTCAAGGAAACTGAGGGATATCAGCTTTAAAAGAAACTGTCTTTTTAATTATACCAACAAGTGGTTTATTTTCTTAGAGAAAATTAGCCACACTGGATTATGAGTTCTTAATTTATATGAGAGGTTTTTTCTGCTTTTTCATAATTGCCTCTTACACTTGCTGAAAGCAAGATTTATTTCTTTCTAAAGCATTTTAAAGAGAATGGCAAGACAAATACCACTTCTTAGACAGTTAATTCATCCTACAAAGGTTAAATGCATGCTGCCCATCCGGGAGTTACAAGGTCACTTGAACACACATTGGTTCCTTTTTTATTATTATTRTATTTTTCCGCTATGTTAATTCACTGTTGGAACTCTATGTCCATTTATTTATCAGGGACATCACTAAGTAAATGGTAATTTTTGCCTGTATTAACACCAAAAAAGCAAAAGTTACTTCTCCGTAATTAAAAAAAAAAATCGACTCATAACGATAGCCATAAGACAAAACTCACTTCATATCATTATCTAAAGTCTCTTATTATCACAGTCTTCATACAACAGATAGAAAGCACACAGAAATAACTTTAGTCTTTTAGTGCAATGCCTCTGCCACAAGTTGTTATAAATTGCACTTAATAAGCAATATTCCCCGCATATATTTAAGTGACCTAGGCATACTAGAGAAAAAAGAATTCAAGACAATTGCTGATAAAATGTTTAGTAAGAGTAACAAAACKGCCACACAATATACAAAAATTAAGTCAAAAACAAATACAGCACCRAGTTGAAGTAGAGTCAGAMTTCATATTCACGGTCGTAGCGAGTAGCAASATATTCTGAACTGCAGCACCTAAGTTATTTCAATTTCTTATGTAGACTCAACTGAAGAACTCCTGAATTACTGACTTAACCAAAGTTCAGCAGCTAGACCATGATTCCCTTTCGACTGACACAGCGGACAAGCACCACACTGAGCTAAGATGCCTCCATTCACTTCCATCTTGGTCACTCAGGTTCAAGTCTGTTCTGAAGACAGTTGTRCAAGTCACTAGAAGAAGGAAAGCCAACAAATGCAACCCGATGGACAGGGTGATCGCTAAGTGTGCTGTACCGACACAGCTATTATTGTTATAATAATGKGGGGGWTTTTTGTTTGTTWAGTTTGCCCCCCTCAAATTAACTAYTAAAGATAATCAGTGGTTTAAATAGGATGAGATTTCTCATTTTCRGGTTACTGGTTTTATTTTACCACGGCTTAGTAGAGGTAATACTTTCTGGCAGACTTATTTACAATAATCAACTTGATTTCCAGACACTGAGGACGGATACTGACATCGCAAACAGTCACAGGGAACAGCTCCGAAACAGCCACTATTACCTACGGGTGGTTAATCAACAAGAAACACTGGCCAGTGGAGCTTGATTTTACTATAGTATTTCTTTGCAATGGTAAGTATCCCCAAGGTACTTATWGAGACATATGTCTCTATAATCTTGGGTTAATTCATTAGTTAGAAAGCTACAGATTGAAACTGCCAAGATATTTTTATTAAATCCAAGCCTTACTATTATACAAAAAAAAACTTCAGTGCTAAAATAGATTCATTTGAATACTGTTTGAATCATACCATTTTCTAAAAATGTAAGAGATTAAGAAAATCAGCAGACAGCCAAGAGATCTAAACATATTTCAAGACCTGCACTTAACATATGAACGCGGATTTTTAATATCATTTCATAAAAAAAAAAATTAAAGATTAACACATTACCCTCACCCCTCAGGGGTTAATTACAGCCTTCCTTTAATTATCTAATCAAAAGCAGTTCTCACCATTAGCAAACCTCTCTATCACCCAAAAGCACCATTTTTCTTGGCACAGCTCCTACACAAATGAACACGCCAATGAATCTCCTGGGCYGGGATACAGAAGGACCGTCAGGTATCTAAGTTAAACTACATAATAGATCTCATTCTTTCGAAGCATTTTTCGACCTGTGATGCACAAACTCAGCAAAAATTTCCAAGATCCTGTTTTAAACAAAGCTTTTCCTTGAATGTTTTTCTTAAGTAATCTCCAAAATTTTCCAATGAAGAGTAATTGTTTATTCATGTAAATAGCAAATTTAAAAAAAAAATAAATAAACAAAACAAAGCCACACACTAGTCTCTCCTTTATACTGTAGCTTTTTATTCACAAAGCATCACAAAAACAAATCAATGTTGCTGTTTGGGATGAGCATCTAGCACCAAGGGTTATTCTAATACGTAGCACAGAAATAAAGGTATACAAATTGCAGCACTTCAGAAAATAAATTAAGTAGTTGCCAGGAAGAAGCGCTACTTCAATCCACATAGTACAACAGCTGATATGGCTTTGCTACTCATGAAGGATGAGAAACTGGAGGAATGATGGATTATGTTACATATAAACTAYCTAGCCTGTCTGATAGGGTCAGTCTTAGTTTCCAACACACACAATTTGTCATTTCTCTAAGAATTGTGATTAAAACAAAAAAAGGCTTGTGCACTTACAGAACTACCTCAAAAAGAAGTTGTTTCCCTTCCTATCATTCCCTCCACAAAGTAGACAGGGACTGTTTGCCATTAACAGCAGTGGAAGGAAAACAGACAACTCTGCAGTACTCAACTTCGAGGGCCACATGTCCAGCTTAGCAAAACTGCACACCCAAACGCCAAAAAATGCACATGCCAGTTCAGAACAGCATGATCAGGCTGCTGATCGGGCCCTGATTTGGTCCCCTTCTTCTCCARTCAAAAAGCATCAGAAATATTGGCTAATTTCCATGCCTAAATACACAGCAACTTAATTTCTTCTGACTAATCAAGACTCATCAGCATTTAAGGAGACCCACTAAAATTGTTGCTTTTGGTTTTCATCACAGAAGATTAAACAGGACAAAACTACACACAGCTGCTTTCAAACTGCAACCATTTGCTGGCACTTTAGCTGGAGGTGGCCAGGAGTGCTACACATTCTTCAACTATAAAGGCTTCCAGCCCTGCAAAAGCCTACTGCACAGAGTAAGGCCAGCACACATCAGAATTTACTGGCCATCTTCACATTTTAATTCTGATCAATTCATGCTAATGGGTGTGATGAGGATATGCCACTCCTCTCAAAACAAGGTACGTTCCCCAAACTTCTCAGTAAAGCACACAGACTCTGGAAGTCAGATTCTTTCCTTTCATATAGTTTAAAATTCTCATGTTTTCAACTATTTTAGTTTCACCTGTTCCACCCCACAACTTCTAATATTCATCTGTTAAGCTTCCAGATAATACAAAGGTTTGCTTATGTGGAATCCCACAGACTGCTCCACTGTCATTCATATTTATAAACTGGTATCGCACCACTTCTGTTCATACAATGATTTTTTTCTTAGTCAGGAAAAAAAATCTCAAATTTGTTCCCAAATTTAYACAGTACTGTACATCTCTCATTCCCAGTGAGTTTAGTGCATTTATTGGCACTGGATGCTTTCTTTTCCTAGAACGTCTAGCTTCCAGTAGGTGATCAATCACACCTATTTCGGTTTATTTGTTCTAAGTTCCTTCCTTCASTTCACCTCATCACTCTTTCTGAACACTCAGCTAATCAATCTGTCATTTATTCGCAGTATACAGTATAAGTAGTAAATGGCAGGGAACTTCTCCCATTCCTCAGCAGTTGCTTTAGGGGCTTTTYGAGGGCATTAATGCTCCCACCCTTCCTTTTCAGACCACCTTAGCYTGTTACTGAAAGTAGTAGACTTGAACTAGAAGAAAACAGCAGAACTTGGACATGACATTTGCAAGACACCAAAGACTTTATCATAAGGGTTTTATTTGTTCTCTCCACAGTCTTCTTTACACTGTACTATTTGCACTCCATATGTCCCAGTACATGGAGCAAAAGTTCTCTTTAGCAAGTAGACCTAAACATTAATTTTTCAGTAYTTCTGTTCAGAATAGCTCTTAAATACTTAATACCTTCATAATGAAATCAACATTTAAGGGAAACAAAGYTGATATAGATGCAATCACATGAATACACAAGCTTTTTTAATTACTCTGATTAGTAATACTTCAGCAGTCTAACCTCCTGCATGTACCATTCAACAGGGTTCATTTTGAGTAAACAAATGAAAGAAAATAAGTGACTTCTAGAAGAAAAACTTTAAGTATCAGAGACTATATTCAGGAGAGGGGGGGAAAAAAAAAAGTGCTTCATCTCTGCTTCTGCCTTCCTGCCTTTTTGTAGTGTATACAGTACTAAGAGAAAGAATGCAATAAATTCACCACCAGTACAATTCTGTACCCTGATATTAGACACTGACATTTTGTTTATGAGCAGCATAACTGTAATCACAATGTAAATCCACMCCTTATCACACTCAGCAGCCCAAGCAGAATCAGATCTGTGAAGTTCAGTATACTAAACAATTCTACAGTACTTGGAAAGAAAAACACATTTTAGGATACAAAGGACAGACTGACAGACTGAATATTCCATGCATCAAAAACATCCTAAATAAAGTTGGAAAAGCCCGGCAATCTTATGAGGTACCATTTTTATGCAGTTTGTTTTCTAGACGGACAACCTTTTTAGTGTGCGAGATTCCACAGACGTACTGTAAAGGTCTACAGCAATTGGTGCAAYACAACTATTTCTCTCAAACAGCACTGAAGATCTCAGCACCATCTCATACACATTTTCACTTCAAGAGAATCATTTGAGATGCTTTTAGGAATAGAGGACAGCATCATATGCCTTTGAAACTGGTACAGGCAAGTCTGTTAGCTCCTCCAGACTGCACTGAAGAAAACCTGTTACAGCCTTCTGTAATTACTGCCTAAAGCACACAGGTGGGTTTTTTTTCTTTTTTAAATGCATGTCAAAAAGTCAGATTGACATTTTTGCCCATCACTCACCAGCTATTTGGACAAGTCTACATGTGATGGGAACCCTAAGGCTAATACTGCACACACTAAGAATTAGGGTTACCCAAGCCATGCTGATGTTCTACAGCCCAAGAACCAAAAGTAAGAAATGTTATTTTCAACAAGGCCTTTAAATCTTCTTATWCTCTTCTCCCTGGATTTGCATAAAGCACCACAGCTTGCACACCTTCTCTACTTTTCACACACGGACAAGAACAACACTATTTCACTCAGATTCTCCATATCGTTGTTCTAGTGTAGTTTTGAAGACAATGCTCTTTAGACAGTCAGAGTATCTGCAAATAAAACCMATGAAGAGAATTGCTATTTTACAAACTTCAAGACTGTTTGGGGATACTTGTGGAATTAGCGGATATCAGTAGAGTTTTAAGAATTATTCCCCTTCCTGAAGCACTTCTCTCCCCACATAAAAYTCACATCATTAATAGCAGTAGGGATTCTAAGTCTCAAGTCTTTTAGAAGTAACTTCCAGCTAAGAAAACAGCATGGTTTCCACTTAAAAAGATCACCTACTTTACTTACCATCACTTTCATTCTTGCTTTTTATGTCTTCCATCCACGTTGGAATATCTTTCAATGGAACATACTGCCTTGAATATTCTTTGCGTCTCTCCTCCAAGGTCATCTTCAGCAAACGCTCTGTTTGGGGGAGGGGGAGGTGAGGAGAGGAAGGAAAAAAAAAGTGTTTTGCAAGCTTTCTTATGTTTTTGTACATTGGCCTAATACTGACCAAATCCGTGTCCTTGATGCAAATAGTTCCTGTTTGAGAGAAACAAGTACGCATGACTCAAATAGCTACAAGTRATCGGAGCTGAACAGTCTATCTGCAGAACAGCACGCACCTATTTCTGGATATCCCAGTTCAGCAAAAATAAATGCCTCTTCACTGCTCTCTCAGCTGTCCAAACTTCCACTCCTCCACCACTGCCGCGTTACACTCCTTTGTGTCACTTTAACTTAAGGATCAGACAACTAACAGCAGGTTCACTAAATATGAAATTTAAGGAATGTATTTTTATACTTGGCAACTATATATAACCTAGGTTCTGTGTTCATAAACCAGAAATTCTGGCAAAAACCCTGAAGAGACTACACTAGACTACATTTTACCCAAGAGTAAGTAGTATAAGTATGGTGGCTTTAATGCCATACTCTGGTTGCTGAAATTCGCTGAATATTAAACGCATCCACTACAATACACTGGACAAACATGTTTTTAAAAACTATTCAAAGGCCAGCATGAACCCCACATCATCTGTTGGAAGAACTGTAAAGAAGAACCCAGTTTAAAAAAAAATTGCACAGGTTAAGTTTTAAAGCTAAAGATTTTCTTGCTAATGACATACTAAGAGTTATTACTCCAAAATACATATTGATAGTTGGGTTTTTTCCTCACCCAAAGAATTTGAAGAACAGCCACCATGACCTTTTTTAATATTAAAACATTTCATAAGAAGTAAAGCCTCATAGGTTTGTACAATTATGACAGCTACTGCCAACTTCATTCTTCTTCAGACTTTGCTATAAATCACTTAAGTTCTAAGATAAGGAAAAAAACACTAGCAATCCAACACTGCAAACAAATCCAGCCACAGATGCTATTTCCACCAGCTTCAGCTAAACTCTGTTCACCAGTTGAGAACTCACTCTATTATGTATTCAATTTTATTAGAGCCACAAGCRCATTTACTTCCCTCACCTCACCAAGCAGGACAAGTATGCTCAGAGGAACACAACCTGCATTTTCTTTTTTTAATGCTTAGTATTAGCTGTGCATAAGATGTTTCCTTCCATAAGGAGGAAGGAGGGAAATACAGCAGAGCACATCCCATGCACCAATGAAGCATCTGTACCCAATTTGGCAGTGGCATCRCAGCTGAACCATAGTAACAGTTTCTCTTTACACAGTAATCATTAATACTCAACAACTAGAGTATTTTCAGGGCTGTCAGCAAAGAAAGTTAGACTAATACTACATTTGGCTTCTGAAGCTCAGGACTATCAGTATTTTCACACCAAGTTGAAGGAATATTGAATGACTGGCATACAGAAACTGCCTCTCTGATCAAACTTCCTTCTCCTCCCCRAAAAAGGGGCTTTTACTTCTTTAATAAGGAGTTTTCTAATGGTGCAGACTGTTATCAGTATARTCAAATAACCAAAGGCAGACCCTGAGCAGATGCCCATACCAAAATAAAAAATTTTTGAATTCCAGTTCACTTGAAGGAAAAAAAAAAACCCACTCTCATTATTCAGGCTTAGTATCTTAATTAGAGATTTACAAAAATAGAATACTGTTATTACAACTGCCTTTATGCACAATGGGTATGCACTTAGGTCCAATGYCTGATCTTCAAGCATGAAAAACACAAAATATTTTGTGTGCACGTATGAAGTATTACAGACCTGAAGAAAGGCACACAGTACATGTGCACACCAGCTCTCAAGAACTATGCAGTATAGAAAACCCTTACTACCATCTCCTGAAGTGGGCTCAGAGTCAACCCCCTGCCTTCAGAGGGTTAGGGTTAACAAGCTACTCTCTTTATGAACAATTTATAAAACCTGAAGCTGGCAARTCAGCACTGAGACCTTAATCTGGGTTTTAGCTTCACACAAATCCAGAAGATGCTTCCAAGARCTGTAGCCCCCTCCATGTAGTTTGATGAAGCACTTTCAAAGTTTGCAGACAAGCCAGCCTTGTGCTGTAACATCTTGCAACCAGCACTAGTTCTGTCCTTATTCTGTTTCAATGGTTTCAAGATCCACCCCGGGAGAATGTGGACCATTTTTTAATTACCACAAAAGTAATTAAGRCAAGCATGCTTATTGTCAGTGGGTTTGAACTCAATATTTAGCAAGCCACACCTCTTCTTCTCTTTCTAAAGAAAAGAAATCTTTAAAATACAAAAGGCTGAAAATGACTTCTGTACTTAGTGCTTCATGGGATGAGCGGAGCTTGTAGGTGCTGTTAGTTTTACAGAGGCTGACAACTCTTGGGATTGGCAAAGCCAGACCTATAACATTTGTTTTCAAGAAGAATCCGGGAAGAAGGGAGGAAGCGTGGGCCTCTAATGTTTTGACAGGTAGTAAAGAAAATGCTTTTTAAGAACAGTCACAGAAGGCTACAGACTGAAGAGCAATKCAAATGAGAATGTGGAAGTTTTACTCACTTGAAAGATCCAGGGCAAACTCCACCAGTGCACACTGGAAAGTAGTTACTGAAAGAAAACTAGCAAACACTGTTCACACTCGCCAGGCAAGCAAGTATCAAAWTCTGGCTAGCTAGCACTCAGAGACATGCTTCACTGCCCAGAAATAAACCTCACCTCTGGCAAGATCTGCCATTCGAGTTCTCTACTGCTGCCTTACCTAGAGGCGACAGCTTTTGCTGTGCTGGTGGAGACCACCATCCTCACAGCACACGAGGAAGATGACAACACCCAYCTGCACCAGTTTTTCCAGGTTGCAGTTCAGCCCTTCCTAACCAAGGCTCAAATGAACTGGMCAATCCATGAACGCACACTTGCCAGCACGAGCCAGTCACAACTGCCTGCAGGACCAGAGGAGGCAAACAGGAAGGAAGGAAACACTCCGCAGAGCCTGCTATAATCCTCTCCCCACCTGCCCTCGGGAAAGAGAGGGAAGTATTTTAGAAAKTAACAGCATAGAGCATCAAAAATTTCCAGAAGAACAGCCAATCCTACATACAAACATTTATGTGTATATACATGTGTTGAAGTGAGCTAACTACATCTTTTCTATTGCCGAACACCCAAACTTAACTGCATGGTATAAATCGGCTCTCTGACCTGAGCTACACAAAAACTCTTTGCAAGATGGTTCTGGAAGAAAACAACACACAACAAAACTCACTTTCAGACTTGTGTTTGACAGAGGCTGGCCTGTTTATTAATTATTTGTGCTTTTATGTTTTTCTTTAAAGCTGCAAATTTGGTTTCTGCCACAGACAGAGGATGAGCTCTCTCTTGAGGAAGTCTTTTGTCTTCTTGATCTCAAGATCTGCATCTATCTGAGGTGATGGAAGAAAGAAAAGCAAAAAGGGGAAAAAAAACCCCAGCAGATACTGTAGGTTTTTCCTCTTTATCCTCACAACTCTGAATCACTTGTAGGAGTTCTAGGATAAGTCCATATTAGTTTTCTCAAAATTATTTCTTCTAGTGCATGTCAGTAACATATTCCCGATGGGTGAATTACTGCATTAATAGCCACCTTGCTTCCCAGCAGGTCAATACACCAGACCAGAACAGCAAGGTCAGCACAAAACATTACCCCCGAGATGTCAATTTCCAGGTTTGGCCTTGGGTTGTGAAAACAAGGTGAAACTGGCGCAGAGCAGGAAGGGAAAAGTTCTTTAGTGAGACTTCTGGGGGGGCCGGGGCAGCACGTGGACTATGGCCTGGACGTCTCCGCAGTGCCCTCCACGTGCCCAAGGCACGGCAGGGAGAGTCACGTTTCGCCCCACCAACAGCAGAAACCGCACACCCTAAAGAGAAAGCACGGCTGTGTTTTCCTTAAGCGTGTACATATCCAGCCAGTGCAACTTCACCTCCTTCCCCATCTGAAACAACGAGGCAGGCTGGTTGTCCCACAGTAGCTCTGCAGCAGGAATTCTCCACAGACTGAGTTACTCACCCACACTGCTCTCCCTCCAACACTTGGGACCTTTAGGAAGAGAACGGACTAAAGAAGGGGAGCACGCTGGAGTTTGCGAGGGGGGTTCAGCAGCGCCCCCTCGCCYCGCGCCCCCCAAGGGCCCCGCGACAGCCGTTGGGGCCGTTACGGCCGTTACAGCGGGGCGCGCGGGGGACGCAGCGAGGCACCTGCCCGGCCACGAGGCAGCCCCGGGGGCAGCGCACGGCCGGGACGGCACGGGGAGCGTAGAGAGCGGCGCAGGGAGCGGCCGGGGCGCGGCCTGTCCCGCCGCGGGGGCGCGGGGCTCGGCGCGGCGGCGGCGGTACCGGTACCTTTCTCCTCCCGCCAGAGCTTTTTCCGCTTGTTGCCGGCGTACATGGTGCTGTGGCTGGCGGCGGCTCGGAGCTGCAGGTTCCCCAGGCTCACAGGAGATGGGGCGGGGAGACGCCGCGCCGCCCGCTGCCGCCGCCGTGCGCTGCTGGCCGCTGCCCGGCTCCGCGCCCGCCCCGGCAGCCCCGCTCAGCGCCCGTCAGCTGGGTCACGCCTCGCCCGAACCCGACACCCCCGCAGCGCCCGCCTCCCTGCCCGCCGCCCGTTGGCTCCGGCGGCCGCCGCTCAGCAGCCCCCTCCTCCACCCGCCGCCGCCGCGGGGCCCGGGAGGGGCCTTAAAGAGGCAGGCGGGGAGATGGCGCGCGGGGATTGGGGTTTGGTCGTTCTGTGCTGGGCGAGTGCTTGGTGTGACTGTGGCTCGCTGTGCGTGGTGACAGCAGCGGGAAGGCAGCAGCAGGGGACCCTAGTGGGTGGCAGCGGCACGACCCAGCCCAGCCTGGCATGACCCGGCCCGGCTCGACCGCCGGTACCGGTACGGGGCCTCGTCCCGCCGCGCGGGGGCGGCGCCGCGCTCGCTCTGCTTCCGGGTTGCGGGCGGCGCCAGGCGGGTGGGGGGAGTGGGGCGCGGTTGCTAGGTGACGGCGTGGCCGTTGAACATGGCGCCCCCGTCCCCCGGGTTGGGCCGGGCCGGGCGAGGAGGACCCGGACCCGAYTTGGACTCGGACCCCAGCGCGGGCGGGTGGGGAGAAGTAGCCGTTAGTGGAGCCGCCACTTCGTGTCTTCCCTCTCGGTACGGGCTTTCCCCGCGGCTGCGCGTTCCCGGTGTAAAGCTCCTCCTGCTTCCTAAAAACTTGGGAAAAATAAAATAAAATCAGCAAGCTGAGCGCTTCGCTAGGGGCAGTGCGGGGTTAAAGCGCTCGAGCAGAGATCCCCTGAAGAAAAGCACCCCTGTGTGCTGTATTTCCTTTGAGCGCTTTGAGGTAAGCAGAAAAGGGAGTAGTCTCTACAATGTTAAATAAAATGTTTTATAAATACCTGTTTTAGACATAGGAGTTGTGCTGATATTATGAGCAGGGGCTTTGCTGAGTATGTACACTTTTTTGAAAATTCTCTCGTTTTCTTCTTTTGGAAGACAGTTCAGTGCTGCAGACAGACRCCCTTTACAGGCTCCGTTGCTCCCAAGGACTGAAAGTCGACCAAAGTTTATCCCAGCCRCCGGCCTTCACTCTCACTGCCGCTGTTTCTTACTTAGCTGCTTGTGCATTTTGGCTACTTTTTTTTTCCCCTGTGTATTTTATAAATCTACATGGAATTGTGTAGCCGYRTGGAACATATTAGCTTAATTTGCATTRCACATGGACACGAGGRCACTTCCTCCTGTAGGCAGATCAGTCTGATCCTGGAGCCAACCACCTCCTGCYTCTCCTGTCCCCCATAGCTGTTACCAGAAGAGCAGCATGTCCCATYGTGTGATCTGACAATCAATCTGCCATGCAAATCTTGCAAACTGTTAAGCACATCTTTACATATAAAGGGCACTCACATCAGTCCACATAAATAATGTGTCATTTGAGCTAAATCATACCAGGAGAGATTTTATACGTATATTCTGGCTAGGAATAGGCTTTCTTATAGTGATACGTTCTTCTGCTTTGCCTGTAACCAAAAAGGTGAAACACACTGTAGCATTGCTGTAGTTCTCCACCTTTTTTTTTAATATTATGCAAAAAAAAAAGAAGTCTGGATTATTTGGATGGACTTCGTCTCTCTGCCAGTACAGTTTATTTTTTACCAAGTAAGCTGCTTATAAAGCCTTCAACAATCAAAATGAAAAAAGGAAAAGACAGTGAAACAATATCACATAGAAGAGTGTTAAAACATATGGAATACTGGTAAAAGTGCTTGAAAGCATTGTAAGATAATTGCAAATTACTTCTGTTTAAAAGTTCCAGAAAACTGCCATCTTTCTCCAAAATACATTTTRAAAGAATCAACGTAAGGTAAAAAAAAATTACTGAGCCACTGTATGAAGATAGTGCATTGAAGGAACTAGAAGGTTGTAGATTTGCAAATGTGAATTAGCARCTTTCTTTAGCAAGTCATACTAGGTGTGCAAAGCAGCACACGTGGCCTCACCCGGGGCAGCCAGCACAGACTTGACTGCTGCCTTTTTTCATGCCTTCTCCAGGACTGACCTTGTTACCTATATTTTGCAGGCAGGGCAAGTCTAACTGTTCTCTTTTCACCTCCACGACAGAGAAATGAGTCCTGCTCCTGCTAGAATTAGTTCTCTTGTTCATTGGCTCAGTCTGCAGAGGTTTTTTTCCTTCTCTTTACCAAGGTGCAGTCATGTAACCTGGCTGTGCAACAGGTTTCCTTAGCCCTACCAAGTTCTCTTCAGCAGTGATGATCCTTTTTAGTTCTCTCTTTGCCTAGACAGAACTATTTCTCTTGAGATTTTCCATATTTCATCACAATTCAATACAACAATCACTAATAATCCCAATTTAGCTCCTAGATATTCCTTCTGTATTCTCTTTTCTTGGCAGTTTAAGGCTTTGTAGCACCTAGATGTTTTCTATCAGGTCATAATAGGAAGGAATTAATCTGACGAAATAAACCCACTTTCACAGGGCAGGAACCTACCTCACACAGAGAGTGATTCCAAGATATTTGGCAAAGCAAACAGAAAACAGGAAAATTTGCACTTTGTCTTAGATCTTGTAACAGTTAGGATTAATTGAATTCTGTAATTAATTTGTTCTGTAGGAGGAAAGGTTGCCTTTGGATGTGTACCTTGTCATTTGTGCTCACAGTTTACTGATTTAGTCAGTTTAGCAATGGGATCTGCTTTGGTAGCCCGAGGAAAGTTTTGTGATTCTGACAATGAGAATGTGAAAGAAGCCAAGAGGTAAGTTGGCTTTTACAGATAGTTGGTTTTTTATCAACATTTAGCAACAAGGAAGTGTTAAGTATTCTGGAGCCCTGTGGGAGCTATTCCAGATTTTATAAATCAGTATTTATTGCACCAGAASAGAGGAGAGAAAACCTAATTGTTTTCCCGTAAAGGGCATTTTGCATGCATTCTCCAGTTTCATATGTAAAAGCAGCTAAAGCAGCCATAATTTGGGGAAAAAAAATCAGTGTCTTCTTTTTAAAAAAAAAAAGATCATGAAGCCTGATAATTATGCCAGGACCAAAAGGGAAGAAGATAAACTCTTCTCAGAGGTGGCCAGTGACAGGACAAGGGGTAATGTGTGCAAATTAAAACATAGGATATTTAWTCACCATGTGAGGAAGAACTTCTTTACTATGAGGGTGACAGAGCCCTGGAACAGGCTGCCCAGAGAGGTTGTAKAGGCYCCTTCTCTGGAGATCTTCAAACCCACCTGGATGCCACCCTCTGCTCTGTTCTCTAGGTGTGCTTGCTGGAGCAGGGGATTGGACTAGATGATCTCTAGAGGTCCCTTCCAGTCTCAACCACTCTGTGATTCCGTGATAAAAGAGGGACTAACACTTTTTTTTCGAGCCAAATATATAAATGCTCAAATTTACCAGTTCCAACAGGAAAATAGTGATTGCTGTTCTCACAGTTGCTGTTAATACAATTAATTTCACTGGATAAGAATAAGAAATTATGTCTCTGATGTCATTATGAGTGTGGCTTGGCCTTCACTTTTTGTACTTGTTGATTCTGGAATCCTTAAGCCTTCCAAAGACCGCTGATCCTCCAGGTCAGGTAAAATTCCAAGTCATTTACCAGCTACTGTGGTCTAGGCTTTTCCTGCTGTTCCTGAATAGGAACAAAACGTTCATCTTTTTRGATAGGCGATGTGAATAATCATTTAGTTGTTTGCAAGCAACTCCTAAGCTAGAATAATATATGAGAACTGGGCTGTTAGAAAGGCCATTTGGGAAACATTCCTAATTTCTTTACAAAGAGACAAGTTTTTCCCTGGTTGAGTATATGTAGCATCTGCCATGGGTGAATTTTGAACTAACAAAGGCACAAATATATCAGACTTTCTCTCTGACAAGTTTGTGGCTCTCAGTCTGCAGAGGGAAGAAAATGACCACATGGCAAGAATAATAATCCTGGTCCCTGGATGCCAGCAGCAGACAGACACAATGCAGACAGCAATGAAAAGTAAGGAAAGCAGGGGGAAAATGTCCTTTTATTTCTGCAGCAGAGTAGCAGGCAGAGGAACATAACAATCAATATATATATATAAAAAAATACCTTTTATTATTTTCCTTTTTTTTTTTTTTTTTCCTAATCCTGCTGATCAGAGAGTTAGCCTGAAATGGGAAGTTTGTCCATTGTTGTAAGCACTGAATGTCTCCAAACAGTGTCCTGGAGGTGAAATGGTGCTTACACACTACTGTCTTTGTATAACACATGGTGCAGTAACTAACCTCTGCCTTGAGGCAGATACTTAATGTCTGTGTAAGTGTGTGAGATTGTTCTAGGACAGTGCTAGATTTATAGCAAAGAGGTTGATTGAGCATAAACAGAAATCACTGTAGATTCTAATGAGGAAGACAGGAAGAAAAGTCCCTGTAAAAATCACCATGCAACAAATGACCAGAAAATCTATTTGTAGAATCTCCAGAACAGGATTATAGAAGCCAAAGATAATGATCTTTGAGAGAAGCAATCAAGAAGTGACCAGCAGCATCAAATGTAGTCAGAGAATTGTCTAAAATGCAGTATTCCACGATATTTTGATGAAAAGCAATCAGCTAAAGAAGAGATTTTTTTTTTTTTTTAAAAAAAAAGATAGTTATATTCACTGCAGGCTAAAGCAGTGCTCTGAAGATTTAAAGTGTTCTGCTGAAACAATGAGTATGAAGGTGTGACTAATAGGAAAGTGATGTTATACTAATGTCTGGTCCATTTAGTCCATTAAAGGCCCAGTGAACACACTTGTGAAATTCTAGGGAGGAAGACGGAACTGGGAAATGTCTAGAAATAGCATTTAAAAGATATATGGCCTGGACAGAATATATATTTCTACCACTAGTTGTAAAATGAACATTTGGCATATGGATAAAGTAATGACCAATTAGAGGGCTCCTGTTAGAGGCATAATATGAACAGTAAATTAATATCCAAATGAGTAATGCACTATATAAGTCACTGAATAAATGTCCCAAAGGAGAGCCAGAGCTTAGGTCCTTTGAACTGAGCCCGCTGGACTGTTAGGCCAAGCGAGCAGTGGGGCGCCTGCACACAGTGTTAAAATTGTTCTCAACCTTCCTGACCAAAAGCAAGAAGCTCTCTTGACAGATGCTGAGCTGAGGGAGTGCAGTTGGGGGTCAATCACGGTGTGGGATCCTTGGTACACCCAGAGAGCAAGGATCAAGAGCAACAGGCGAAGTGTGGAGCAGTGAGCAATGACTGAGCACAGAGATAGCGGTATGGGTTGATGCTACACGCCTGTACCTCCAGCGAGCTCTGCTTAAATCCAGGCAGGATTTCTCCTCTTACAGTGTGACGCGTGGGTCATTCAAATTGTTTCCTGCGATACAAGGGCTTACTGCCAGCCACATCCCTGGATCAAGAGACATCGCTTCTCAAGAGGCCGAGGAGTGAAAGAGCTGAGTAAAGGCTGAAAAAGGAGAAGGCTCATGGTTGATCTGAGAAGTAGATCTTAAATGAAGGGTGAAAATATCAGTTACTGGAGAAATGGAGAGGACAGGAGTGGAAGTAGGTCATTCCGCATGTTGTTGCTGTCCCTGGGAGCATTTGCAAAGTTCTGTRCAAATGAGAGGAGGCTACTCAGACACAGAGTCTTTCATTGATTCAGGTTCAAGTGGACTGCACTGAATGTTCATGAGTACAGCATGATGCAGTGTCAAAGCCTGCATCTGTAAATTCTGAACTGAGCAGTTTTGCAGGAAACAATTCAATATTTAAAAAGAAGAAAATGCATCATATTTGAAAAATAAAATGCATGAAAAAAAAGCGTTAAAAGTTGTTGCCGCACAGACCTATGTGCAAATTTTCAAGTATAACAAAAACAATCCTATTTGATATAAATGCATGAACATTTTAAAAATACATAATTTCATATGCCTTGGTGAAACTGCTTTGAGTTTCTTCTTTGGGCTTTCACAATATTGCTGGTAAGCCATCACCTTTCATTAACATGTCCTGCATCAAGTATGCTAATATTCATTTGAAACACAAAATGTACAACATTGATCTTTT
Source organism: Eudromia elegans (assembly GCA_003342815.1). Lineage (NCBI taxonomy): Eukaryota > Metazoa > Chordata > Aves > Tinamiformes > Tinamidae > Eudromia > Eudromia elegans. The sequence goes on along the minus strand of PTEX01000132.1, from coordinate 56,507 downwards.
TGATGATTTGATTTTATGTTGAGAGCGATATCCTACCTTCTCTACTTTCATGTCACTGGATCAAGTTTCTGTTCAAAAAATTATGCCAGGTGACAGGTCGAGAGGGAGCTAACGGACTATAAGCATTCGTTACAAAGTTARCAAGTACCTGTAATCTCTCTGGCTTTTTGCCTTGGGCAAATGGACTAAAGAGGAGTCAAATAGACTACAAGCTCAGTTTGTCCAACTGTGTGACTAAAGATGAAAGGAGATACACTGTGTTCTTTATAATTTTTTGATTTTGATGCATTTTGTCAGGCAAGCACCTTTTGGTCCATCAAATGGTGTGGTAACTAAACTATTCAAACAGAGAGAAAGAAGAATGTTTCTTTACTGCTGATGTATTTGTTTGTATGATTTACTATAGATGTTCTTTCATATGTGGTCATATGCATAGAGTTTTTGCTTATTATCTGCTATCCACTGAGGTTTTACTTGTATTTAGAAATAGTAATTAATAATAGTACATAAATAAAACACTAATTCAATTAATTTGATAAGATAATTATTCAAATAATAATTTAATTTACATATTCTTCTTTACATGTCTTCAACATTCTSTTCAGTGTTTGGTTTTTTTTAACAACTTATTACTTTTATTTTCTAGTATTTAGGTAAACACTTTTCTTCCTGTGATTCRTTAGAACTTCACAAACATTTTTGGAAGAGAAATCTATAGTTTAAAGTCAGATCTACTTTAACTGATTTAAGAAACTGTAACTCCGTACACGTAATAGYTCCCTAATGCAGTTCTGCCTTAATTGTGGTAAGACTTAATTGTGGTTGAGAAGTATCAGTTTTGATCTTGTAGAGGTGTGAAGTTCATCATTTGTTAGTTGACAAATGGACAGTGGAGACAGAGCTTTTCAGAGGTTCCAAAGGACACTCAGAGGTACAAATTCTTATGTACAGAAAAAGAGCCACAAAAAAACCCCCAGGAGTGTTCATTCACCTTGGCTTCCCTCTGGGATCAATGTCATGTGCAAGAGATAAAAATACGAGAAAATATAAAAATTCCAGACTGAAACTGTCTTCTGCTCGAGCAACTACTCCTGCCTTAGATGGGAAAAGAGGAAAAAAAAAACAACAAGTAAAAAATTCCAGACTGAAACTGTCTTCTGCTCGAGCAACTACTCCTGCCTTAGATGGGAAAAGAGGAAAAAAAAAACAACAAGTACTGCACATGTCCACATTTATGCCTCAATTTGTGTTTCAGGTCTTAAAGAGGCAGAAAGTGAGTGATTTATTGCACACRCTGTGCCAAACCCTCAACATCCCACTAAGCAATTGAAACTAGTTGGACTGGGAACTAATTTGTTACTAAAACAATAAATAGGAGCACTTTTAAAAGACATTTAACATATTCACTGTATAAAAGTAGCCTGAAATGGCATTATTAAAGAAAGCTTTGAAGTGTCAAAAAAAAAAAAAAAWCATATAGCTCTCTGCTGAGAAAATCCAGAACTCACCAGAGGGTACATCCACTTTCATTACTTAGCTATTTTATGCACTGTGTCTTTTACAACAACTTTCTAACCAGRCATTTAAAAAAAGAGCTAAAGATGTGATTCAGAATTGGAAACACTGGGAGAGCAGGTGACAGATGTAAGAATTACAGAGACAATTCAATATTTTAAAATTATGTCTAGGACAAAGCTAATGCAGAAATTATGCCATATTAAATGTGTAAGTTGTATAGGTCTGTATTTTAGCAGATATGCATGTTTTTAACTACTGAATCATCAAAGTCAGTTACACTGTTAAAAATAATTTTTAGTTCATATGCAGCAAGAAATAATTATTTTTTCAGTTATTAGCTTTTCCATCCCTACTTTTTTATCAACAATGCAATATTTTTGTGGCTATCTCTTCCTGTTTGATTCTTTTGTATTTTTTTTTGCATAGAGTCCAGTAAAAAAGGATGAGGAAGGATCTTCAGCTTTACTGAAACAATGCAATGGTTATTTCCCCTCTTTTATTTAATTTTGCTTTATTMTTTTGTCTTCTCTGGCATTTTGTTGTTTCACCTAACCTTTGGTACTATTTCTTCCTCATCTTCTCTTTAGTCGTGTTATATACTTTTATTCCATGTGAATACAGTACAAGTTCGTGTTCCTTTTCTTATAGTGCTTTCATCTTAGTAAAATATATGCCATACATACTTTACTACTTTCCTCTCAGCTAAATTATTCGGAAACATTTGTCTGATCWATCTGAGGACAGAAAGATATCTTAAATAACTGCCTTACCTTTGATCACCTGGACATCATAGCAGTTTAATTTGTGCACACATTTTTTAGTCTAGTTGTGCAGTATTGTTTTGCAGAAAATATATTTATAATTTAGGAGTAAAGATTTTACAGGAGAGTCATCTTTCTTTCCTTAATATTCTTAATGTGCAAAGAAAAAACAAGGACATGGAGTTCCTGGAGCAAGGAATGGCTACTAGGATGGTTAAGAGACTGCAGCATTCTCAAATGAGAAAAGACTGGGCGAGCTGAGACCATTTGGCCTGGAGAAGAGGAGGCTGTGGGAGGAACTCGTCAATGTGTGTAAATGCCTGAAGAAAGGGCATAAAGAGGATGAGGCCGGACTCTGCTCAGTGGTGTCCATGTCTAGAACAAGAGGCAAAGGGCACAAACTGACACAGAAGAAGTTGTATCTGAACGTAAGGAGAAATTTCTTTACCATGAGGGTGATGGAACACCAGAAGAGGTTGCCCAGAGACCAGGTTCTCCATCCATTTAGATATTCCAAAGCCATCTGGACAGGATCCAGGGCTACCTAATGTAGGTGACCCACCTATTGTAGGTGACCCTCTTTGAGCAGAGAGGTTAATGCAGGTGATCTCCAGAGGTATTAGAAATATGATACAATAGCATTATTATCACTATTAGCATCACTGTTCTGTTGAAAGCAAGCATTATTAGCATTATTATAGAAAGACTTAGGTAGCAGTATTAGACTTAGGTATCAATAAATCCAATAGCTGTTAAACTCTCAATCAGTTGGGAATGTCATTTCCCCAAATGCAGCAAGCGTTGCCCTAGAGTATAGGAATGCAACTACACTTTTAAAAGTGGTGATTGATTTTGGATATATATATACACACATATATAAAATAAATAATTTTGATATAATATATTTTTATATATATATAAAATATAATATATGTTATATACAATGTATAATGTATTATAAATACAATATATATAATAGTTTTTAACATCTAAATTAATATCCCAGAGACATGATTTGGAAAGACTCCAGTTCCTTATCGCACTCTGTTTTCAGTGTTAAGCTATAGCTGTGATGTGTGTGAGAAGTCCCCACCAAATACCTGCTTCCAGATCTATCAGAGTAATTACTTTCATAATGCATTTTTGAAATATTACATAATTTTATACATAAATCTCATTGCATTGCTATGTATCTTTTTGAAATAATAAGCTATTTTGAAGAAGTTTCCTATCCAGGAATAATTTTTATTGGTAATCTTTTTCTGATACAAATCTGTATGTATTTTAGACAACTTTTTTTGCTACTGTTTTTCATATGGCTTAATAAACAGATTATTTAGTGCAACATAAGTCTGAAATCAGTGTGTATTTATTAATAATTCAGTTGGTTCTTTGGACATTGCTTAAATTGCTTTTGAAAAATAATGTTAACTAGATAGATAAACATGGCATTCAAAAAGAAAATGCTGTGTTCAGCATGGAGGACTTTTATAGTTTATGAAATAGTAAAAGTAGTTTTTGTGCTTGAAATAYGTATTCTCTTTTTTAAAAGATTTCCATTAATAGACTGCCTTAGTAAAGGTAGCAAGCCAGTTTTCAGGATGACTTCCACTTTTGACACTACTTTTATTTGCTGACTGTATTTAATTTCTTCATAAAAATTAAATAACCTTAAATGGCATGATAAAAAATATGGTTTAATGATAATATTTAAAAATGCAAAAGCAAAGCCTTGGATATTTTTCCTCAGACCTTAATAATGAAATGGTCCCCCACAATGTAATTGGACAGTTTATTCTTAGTGAATTTCTTGTACAAAGAAACCAGCTATTCAGATAAAAGCAACTTAGAGAAATTAGTAGTTCATGTCCTAGGCTCAAGTCTCTGCAAAATTTTAGTTTTTTCATGCTACTGTAGTTGTACAAAATGGGTAGAAATAACCTCGGGGAAAAATCCAAGAGTAATGAGTTTGGGTGGAGGAGAACTGACAGAACAGCTTTATGTCAGTGCCCCAACACTAAGCCAGTGTATCTAGATACAGCAGGTAAAATTCACATCAAACAATCCCCAGTTCTGCTACGATTAAATTGTAAACTGTTTTCTATGCTGGTTAAGTGTATAGCTTAAGTTAGCACTGTGAGCTTTGCATCMTAACTTTTAAGAGATGTAAAAATGCTAGATTCACGAGGTACTAAGAACGACATGATTCTGTAGAATCGTAGTGCCTCCCTAGATGAACTGTATGTCTTAAGGGAGTTTTACAGTATCTTTTCACAGTTTTCCTCATTCTAGAATACTAATATCGTCTTAATTTTTCCTTATGAAATATCAGTTAGCAGAATGCATTTCTGTGTGCTCTGGCCATTTGGTGCTAATACACATGCTAGACATACAGAAGAACAGGAGTGATTAACTCTGGCATTGCCAAAGGCATAAAACGCTTCTTCAGATAATTTCTTTGTAGCTTTCCAAAGGGTCACAGTCACTTTTTCACCTTGAGGCTGCTTTACTGCCCAGAGCAAGTTTGATTTTAATAGACTTAAACAAGCTATAGAAAAGGTGATCTAGAGTTGTTACATGTTTCAAATGCGAAAAGTATTGGAAGAAAAATAGAAAACCTGCTGCAATTTAACTCCTTCATGGAAATTAAGTCTGACTGGAGTGTAAATTATGTGTAATATTAAGGCTTCTAAGCTCAAAACAGCAAATTATATTAATAATATAATACCAAGTTAAGATAGTTTGGTCTTGTTTGATAAAAATGATTTAAATAGACTAAATTAAAGAGGCCAGTAAAATGCAAATAAGAAATAGGAGAAAGGCAAATGCAAACCCTGAAAATAGAAATCTTAGCCATAGATACTTAGAGAAAATGACTTTATCTCCCATTTTAAAATGTTTTGACTAAGAATCACTGGTGGATAATATTTTAATGATATATTTGTACAAACTCTCCACTGTGTTTCCAATACAGGCACAATAAGGTTGATATCAAAGACCTTTTCTTGATACAACACTTTGCTTGATGAACCAAAATGTTTACTGATACAACTCTACCAGAAAACTTTTTCATTTATATTATTAATCCTTCTAAAAGCTTATCCATACTTCTCTTTCTATATTTATTGGTCATCCCCTTACATGTGCAGTTTCACATTACGCTGTTCAAATTAAGTACTACAGTGATTCAGCAATAGTGTCTTCATGATCATAACCTCTGGATTAGTCTGACAGTACAATTCCTTATTCTGGTATGTTAATCTAATATAAATAGACTGTATAAAATGGTCAGAAATAGACCGATATAAAGTTGACAGAAATTACCGGATTATTACTCTATATTCCTGCATCTGAGCATGCCTAAACAGAATCTGAAGAGTAGAGGATAGGTATTGAAGTTAAAAGCTACCATTAATTATGGTTATATACAGCAATGATGGTCCTAAGTGCCACTTCAAAAATGTTGTCAAATTCCATGTGAAAAATTAGTGTCTTGAAAGAACAAACCATCGGGGGATAAGGATCTACCTTAACTCAAGAAATTACCCTCCAAATTCTAATAAAATCATAATGAGAACACTGGAATTTGATTTCTGAGAAGAATTCCAAACTTCTCTTTTTACAGAAAAGATTTCTGCAAGATTCCCCTTCCTGAAGGATGAGCAGATCAGGAATAGCCCCCTCTGAGAGGCACTGACACGATTGGTATCAGAAGCCATGAAAAATGTGCTTTATGTGTGTGTGTATGTGTGTGTTGAGGGGGGATAATGGCATAAGGAAGCAACGGTAAGCTTTGCAGAAACCACAGAAACATTTCAGTCAAACATGAGACAGAAAAGAACTTTAGGAAAAAACAAACAACCGGCCAAAGAAAAAGAAACAGAATTTTGGTTCTTTGGGTAAGAAACAGCTTCTGTAGGATAAAAGCTGAAGCATGGTTTCTTGTAGGTCAAATTAAAGCAATGATAAAGCAAGGCATATAGCCACTTGGACGAGGTCTGTATATATCCCGGGGCAGGGAGCAGAGGCTCTGCTGCCTTACAGTGAATGAAACCTAACCTGACCTTTCAGATCTGGGTGAGGCTGATGTGAATGCGACCAGACAGACACTTAGAAAAAAGTGTTCAAGTGATGGTGCTGACCATGGCACTGGCACTAAATAAATCCCAAATTAGACAATTTCTGAGGACTCTTGCATGCTTTGACCAGGAATATAAGACTGTCAGTAGTATGTAATGAAGGACTTGTCACTAAAGTGCAAAAAATTTTAAAGATGGTAACCCTAAGAGAAGCAATTACCACACACATCACAAGCACTTATCACATGCTTGTCACATGTTTGTAAAGACTAATAGAAGAGAACTGCAATAGCCTGGATCTCAATTATTTGGCTTAATAAACTGTGCACCTTAAAAAAATTCATTCACAGCTACATGGCAGCTCAGAGGAAGAACTCTTCTGTTTAATTCAGATACTCTTGACCCTGCTGCTATTTTTAAGTATAAGCAAACAGCCTGGAACAAAACTGATCTTTACTTTTAATAGAATATTACAGCACTATGTTTAAAAATTGATAATCGCCAGAGCAAACTCTTGCTCAGAAGTGAGTATATTATCATATCATATCATATCATATCATATCATATCATATCATATCATATCATATGCGCGGCCAAGTGGTCACCAGCAAAGGCTCTGGATGTGCAAGCATCAACCGTGAGGTCCTGGACTGCAAGTCTGCTTTGCCCAGCAACCACTGAAAGAAGACCCGCTTCACCTAGGGCTTAGAATTTAGATCAAGATGGGAGCGTTTCATGCCACATCACTAAAGAGTGAGTCTTGATGATCAGAAAAAGAAAACAGAGGGCCAAATATTTGCATTTAAGGTTCATTTTTWAAAAAAATTACACTTGGAAATAGCTTATTTGCTGAATTTATTGATATGCACATTTTGGTTGCAAGTCTGCAGAATATGGAAGTATATTGACTCAGGTGAAATAATTGTGAAATAATTGTGATGCATAAATGGTAGCAAATACAGAAGTCCGAAAAACAACATAATCTTAGAATGAGAACAATTCTAGAAAAAAAACCCAAAAACCACTGATGCAAGATGATTGAGAGCAATAAAAGCAAGACTTTAGTGTCATGTGATTTCCTTCCTTCTCTTGTTCGTTCTTTCCTGAGGAATAAAAAAAAAATTATTATCCCTGTATTTTATAGACAACACTGAAGGGATCTCATATCAGATATTGTGAATTCTTAGTGATAAGAAAGAAGAATCCTTAAATACTTAATAAAATGTCATGTGCAAAACACTGAGAATGGACTATTAATCCTGTTTTCTAAAAGTCAATAAATATAATGTACATTTTCTTGATGATCACACTATTTGCTGCTATCAATTTTAATCTGTTTTCCTTCAGCCCAAGAACAAGGCTAGATTCCTTCCTTTCACGCAATATGTAAGTACAATTGTACCATCTAAACTGAATTCTCATATGGTTTATTTATGGGTTTTGGATCTTAACAAATGCTGCAAGTATGGCTCAGTAGTACTGCTCTTAGACAGCAGTGTAGCAAGACTGTGTTTAATTTATGCTTTCTATACATTAAACGTAAAGAAGCAATTAACATCTTAGTTATTATTGCTGGTGTGAATGAAATATGCTATATAGAAATATACATACACCAATGTATATTTCAGAAAAAAAAAGTTTTTGAATGAAAACGGGACATATTATCTTCTTCATATCCAGCACACACTGAATGAAAATTAAAGACTAAGAATGTAACACACAGCTTCTCTGCAAATTAACAGCCTTGGCTGTAAATCCTTGTTTTCCTCACATGCTGTTTGTCTTGTGCAAAGCACGCTGACTATATAAGACAATGCGAAAGCTTTTCTGAAAACAGCTGCTGCTAGTAAAGGTTATGTATTTTAAATTTTTTAGTTTCACTCTATTCTGCTTTTCCATGTTTTATCTTGTCTACTCCAGATGTCCCTCGTAGTTGATTTAATATTAATAAATGATACCCTGAAAATAAAACGGAGATTGTCACCATGTTAATCACGGTTAAAGGTCATTTCTGCCTCTCGTTTCATACATAGGGTATAAAAATTTGTTCATACATGCATCAAACAGCTAGAGTCAGGAGTAACGCATATGTGTGGAAAGGCCTACCACTATTGCCTGCGGATCGAATGCAGAGAGACCATTGTTCCTCAGGCTCATCGTTCTTACAGTCACTAGCAATCAAAACAATAGATCAGTCAGTGAACTGAACTGCAGTGAACTGCATTTGACTTTTGGGTGCTCTCCTTTTTGGCTTGAAAATCTGGTTTGCTTTCCCCATTCAGCATGTTAATGCCACACAGGGTTAATTTTGAAATTGTGCTTAAACGTACTTCCATATGGTAAAATGTTAGAGCATTTGCTTAATTTTTAATTGAGTGTTTTTTGAATGAGGGCCCAATTCGTCACGGCTTGCTTAATCTGTATTTGAGAGTGGAATACGTAKTTTTGAAAAATATTTTCAAAAAGTTTTCTTTAAAATTATATTGATTCATAGTTAAGATTTGTTAGGGAAAAGCATCCAGCCAATATAGATAAAAGTAAAGAAAAGGCCACAGTTGGAGGAAAAATGTGAAATGTTTTAAGCTCAGGATGACAGTCAATGTATTTTCAACTACGAAATATGCAGATTTCTTGCCTATACTGTGTGTGGCAAAAGAGTTGTGTGAAACAAAAGAATTTTCTGAGCTTGTCCTTTTTGAGTACTGAGTAATCTGTGCCAAATCTTCTTCTAATACCTACTTGTAAATCAATTAAATATTTAAAATCACCATTAAAATTTATATTAAATACAACTACTAATGAAAGCTACCTGTTTCACCTAAGCTCCAGCTGAGCTGAGTGACAATGAGATTTTGTCTCTTCAGGAAGTACTATGTACTCTGTTATCAGAAAAGTATTGAATGGAAAAGGCCAGTTTGAACGACAAAATTAATTACTTCAGTTTTCATATAGGTCATTCTATTTCCAAATACTTTGACAGATGTATCACATCCAGGACAACTTGGTTTGCCTACACTGAAGATATTAATCTGAAAATAGATTACTTATATTCAGGAAACTCAAGTTGAAAGCAATGGCTGTGTTGCTTTGGGGAATCTCTTTTTTAGTTCTTCAAGTAATGAGTAGCATATGTAAAGCTTTACTAGAGCCTGATTATTTTGCAACAGAACATAGGATTAGATAAATCTGTATAAAATCATCTGATAGAGTTAAACTGAGGCCGACCTGAAGCTGAATCTGTTGAGGGATGTGAAAGGCAACAAAAAGGACTTGTACATCAGCAGCAAAAGGAAGACGAGGGACAATGTGGGCCTGTTGTATGCGAATGGTGACCTGCTACTGAATGACAAGGGCAACCTGGTGGCAAAGGACATGGAAAAGGCTGAGGAACTCAGTGCTGCCTTCACATCGTTGAGATCAACCTGCAGGAACTCCAGGCCCCTGGGACCAGGGGTAAATTCTAGAGGATGGCAGACTTACCCCTGGAGGAAGACGGACAGGTTAGGGAATATTTAAAGAGACTGGATATGCGCACAGGACCTGATGGGATGTACCTGTGAGTGCTGAAGGAGCTGGCTGGTGCCACTGCAAGGCAACTCAAAAAAAATCATTTAAAAACATMAGAAGCACAAGAGATGCACAAGAAAATGGCACAAGAAGAAAGCACAAGAAGATGGCCATGAGCAGTTAACATGGATTTATGAAGGGGAAATCTCACCTGACCAACCTGACAGCGTTTAGCAATGCGATGGCTGGCGGATGATGKGACAGCAGTGGATGTTGTCTACCTTGTCTTCAGTCAGGCTTTTGATACTGCCTGCTGTAACGTCCTCATTGACAAGGACAGTGTACAAGACGTGGAGCAAAGTGAAGAGTCRTGAAGATGATGAAATTACTGGAACATTTTTCATACAAGGAGAGGCTGGGTGAGYTGGGGCTGCTCAGCCTGGAGAAGAGAAGACTGAGGGGGRAACCTTATCACTATGTATAAATGAATAGAATACCTGAATGGAGGGTCTAGAGACAGAGCCACACTCTTCAGTGGCAGCCAGTGACAGAATGAGAGATAATAGGCACCAACTGAAATGCTGTTTAAACATATAAATAAATAAATAAATAAATAAATAAATAAATAAATAAATAAAACTGCCTGATTGAACATGGGAACAGGTTGCCCAGAGAGGCTGTGGGTTCTTCACCCTTGGATATATTCACATTGCAATTGAGTATGGTGCTTGGCAGCCTGCTCTGGCTGAGTTGTGTGGTCCTGTTCTGAGCAGGAGCATTGGACCACATAATCTCCAGAGGTTTCTTCCAACTSTTAATCCTTCCATGATTCTATCATAAAATTAACAAAAAAAAAGACAACTACCTTTGTTACAAAAGACAAAAACTGGAATCAGTATTTTTCTTTTCATATAATCTAATCTGTACTGCAGGATCCCAAAAAGAATAGCCATTTCTTACTYGAATTAGCTGTTGACTTTTTCCAAATAGTGCGTTGCGAGGGCATTCCTTCTGTTTATTCACCAGTTGATGGTGCCTGTTTGCTTGCTTTTATTTTACTGCCATGTGCTGAGATTATAGATTAGTTCTGAGTATTACAAAGCCTCTTGTTTTGTTTCTACACAGAGAGTTCAGTGACCATGTTGCTTTCTGTATGTTAACTACAAACTGCAGAAAGAATTTTACTGTGATTGGCAGCATTTTCAAAATGCATCGGAAGGTCACTACTAAAGGTGCTTTAGATTTTTGATAGTATCTCAGATAAGGTARAAGAAAATGCCCCTTGCCTGTTGATGCCTCGTTTTCGTGGTTCTGTTTGCCTGCAAAGCAGCCTGGCAGGCCACATTGGACCTCATCATGGTGAGGAATACTGCCCTGGAAGGAAAGGGACAGTTCCTGTTAGCGATGACAAAACCATGCCCAGCATAGAAGCRGATAGTATGACCATCTGTTACTCACAGAGCATAACAGAATACTGGCCATCATTCTACAGAGTATGGAGTTTTTYGGTTGTTCTTTTTTAACTTGTCAAATGGATGTTTTTCTCCAGCCTGGAAAAGTGATGAGTAAGGAGGGATTCGACAAAGCTCTGCAAAACTGTGAGTGGTACAGACAGTTGGATAGAGGCCAAGTGTTCACTGCCTCTTCCAAAGCAAAAGCTGTGTGGGATCAAATTAACCTGTTAGGAGGTAGGTTGACAACAAACAAAAGAAACTTTTCTTCATGCAGTGGGGAGTAGATTCATGGAATTCCTTGCCAAAAGGTGTTGTGAGTGCCAAAAGTTTACAAGAGTTCAGGGGGGTACTGGACAGCTTCACAGAAAATGGG
>PTEX01000132.1:32206-44774 GCA_003342815.1 Eudromia elegans | reverse complement strand
AAGAAAAAGAAAAAGAAAAAGAAAAAGAAAAAGAAAAAGAAAAAGAAAAAGAAAAAGAAAAAGAAAAAGAAAAAGAAAAAGAAAAAGAAAAAGAAGAAAAAGAAGAGGCACCTGCATGTTATTAAATGCTTGGGCACCACATCTAGGTCAAGAAGTTTTTGAGCTACCCAAAAAATGGAGACTGGAAAACATGGTGTGCTCACTCTGTTTTTAATCTTTCAGAAACATTCTCTTGTGGCCACTGTTCCTTTGAGTTTCCTCTCTGGGTCAGGCAGAAACCTGCTCCTGCTGAGCCTGAAGCAATCTTCCTAAGAAGGGCAGGAGGAATAGGAAACTGGGGATAAAACATACGATTACAGGAGAAAAAATAGGGAGAAGGAAAGGTCACGAAAGTTAAATGTAAAAACAGAGAACTGGAAAGGAACCAGATCACCCTTCASAGCACTCACTGCCCTCTCAAGGTGCAGAGGGGCTGATGAACACTGTGCACCGGTGGGCTGTGCACCCTCTCTCACAGRCTTCATGATCTGTGCTGGTCTCAACTGTAGGGCAATGTCATAAACACAAGTGTCGTGTACACAAGGTGCGTTACTGTACATGTGATAACAGGATGCATAATTTCATAATATTATTATAACAGAAACTGATCTTCTGTAATTAGATTTTGATGACCCACACTATAATAACATATTTTGTATTTTATCAGTACATTACTCTTACTAGTAAATACTTTTATAAAAATTATAAAGTGTTATATAAATTATCTATGTCATAAAGAAGTGATGTATTCAAGTAAAGCTTTTCAAAGCAGTGAAAGTCAATTAGACTTAAAGTAACAGTTTCTTTTACGTGCAGACTTCAACTTACCTAAAAAAAAGATAATAATTATAAACACAATATTGCCTTAAAAAATATTACATTAAGCTTTAAGAGATTTTATGGGTACTAATCTTCAATATGAGCATCTACTTACATGCAGTTTAGYAGACGTAGTTTTTAACATATCATGAAATCAAAAGACAACTATGCAATGTAATGCTAAATTTTATCTTTAATAACACTCAGAAAAATAGCTGAAAATCTAATTTAGAACTTAAAGATGAAGGAACATAGATTGAGAAGCAATTTATATTTCTCTAGAAGCCATTAGCTTAGACCATTAGCTTATATTTTCATATAATTTTTAAGTCAGCACTGAGTGACAAAGAGCATCGATATCAAAAGAGAGATACACGCTGACATCTATGTTGGTCCCATGCTGTACCATCCTCCCCTCGTATTTTTGCAAGCATTGGTGACAGGGGAATGATCTCAGTTATAAGTAATTTGATTAAAAAAAAAAAAAAGAGTGGGCTAATTTAAACTAGTTCATCTGTTTGACTCACTGGAAGGCAGACAACCATTTGCCTAGATCAAAGGAAAACACCAAAAAAAAAGTGGGACAGTGAAGAGAGAAAGCCTGTACCTGTAAACACTGGAGTCTGGCTTTAAAGAGTGCAAGGGCTTTAGGAGTCCTGTCTSTCACCAGAGGCTTTCTGTTAGCCTGAACAAGGCACGTTATTACTAAAAGTTAACTTCCAGCTCATCTTTTCTGTTTCTTTAATGTTATTAATACTAATCTGTTGCCGTCTTGCATCGGCAAGCCTCGTTCGGTTGCTGGACTGCACTGAGGTTACCCCCGCCTCAGGGCCATTGMGCACAGACACCAATATGAGGATGCAGCAAATGGCGTTTATTGCTTAACTTAGCTTGCATATATACTCAGGCTGAATGTGGAAGCTCACTTCTGACTGGAGATTAGTTACATACTACTGTTCACGCGCACACTAACATAATGATTGGCTAAAGGCACACATCCTTATAATTAGGCTGCAGGTGGTCTGGCTCTTATCTTGTTGAGCTCACTCAGTCCCACGTTTGAAGTTGGTTCCCACTCCTCCGCTYGYTCCACAGTGCTATTTCTTTACTTCTCTGCTCTGAGTGTCCTTGCAGCCTCAGCACTCCCAGCTCCTGGCTGCTCCRTTCCCAGCGTCTTTATCTCTTTATTCTCAGAGTCCTCGTAGTGCAGCGGAATCATCATGGCCTGCAGTCATGTCAAGACAGCCTGCAGTTATGCTAAGAGAAGAGTGAGTTTTGATAGGCCATAGATCCATATTCTTCTAAAACCATTACTACAATTCTTTTACTTATTGCCTTATATGTCCTCTTCAACCATTCCTAGGCTACACGCCTCCTTCCTGTCTTTCCGTGACATCGCGMCATCTTCCGAGCGCCATGCCCTATGCTATATTATATCATCTACTTATGCTAAGTCTAAGTTATACTAATCTCCCTACCTTATTAAGCTCTAAACATTTCCCACACTAATCTAACAGGAACACGTCAYGTCACCATAGTAAGTTATCAATAGTCACATTGAATTTTAACTATTGCTCTGAGATTGTGGGAAGAGAAATATAACATGAAAGATCTCTGTTGCCAAAGAATTATATTGTAGTTATTTGGGACGATAACTATCAGGTCTCGTACACCCTCTGTAACTACTCATAGAGACCTTGGGAAACTTTAAAATTAAATAGCTAAGTTTGAATCTCACAGTTCTGAGTTAAAATCTACCAGTGCCAACAAAGCAATAGATATGGGAAACCTGAAGGTCATAGATATATTACTTCCTTCTTTATTCTTCTATTATGACCACCAGTGCTTAATGCCACTCTAGCTGTGAAGCTATATGACACCTTGGTGAAAAAGAATGAAAAAGGATCTTATGRAAGTCAAGCCATCGGCAAACATTTTTGTTTGTTTGTTTTTTAAGTAGCTAAAGCTTTAATTAGCACTTCTCATCTGGAAAGCTGAAAACTTTGAAAGCTSTAAGATGTGGCTTACTTTTACATACGTGCTTGCATAATTTGGGACTGCACACAGTTATCAAGACTGCAGTATTGTCTTTAAGATCCTTTTAAAGAGGATCATATATTCTGATCAGTGTTGGGAAGAACTAATTTTAATGAAGGCCATGGAATCCTTATAAGTTTCAATGGTATTTCTCTTTTAYTAGTTAAAATGCCTGGTTATGTTCAGAACTTCATCCATACTGGAATAGAATATTCCATGTCATTTGTTCTATCTCAGGTATTTAAGCTCTGATTTATTTTGTGGTTACAAGGATAATTGGAATTGCTTAACTAAAAAAAAAGGTCAGGTCTAGAAGTTTTCCCATGAAAAAAAGTTCTCCATAATAAAAAGTTACAAAACATTTCAGTTTATCATAATACAATCTTTCCAATATTCTCAAGTGTCTAACATACTAGATATCATTTAGAAATATTTCAGGATGAGTGAACTCCTTTGCAGCAGCATATGCGCTCACTTAATGGATTATAAAGACTCCTTTACAAATTCTGTTTTTCCTCCATTCCTCAAGTTTTCTATGGAAGCATATGAGGTTCATCTCCTGTTATGACTTCCTTTATCATTTTAGTTTTCCTTCAGCTCCAGAGCCAGTCACAATTAATTCCTCATAATGGATCTCATTATGAAAGAAAAGCGGTACTCCAAATCCTATTAATTTTATTTATTAGTGTTTATTAGAATTATTAGTGGACAAGATCCTCAATCTTGTGTGTCTGTTTATAGTTTCCTGGATGTTTTTCACTGATTGTTTTCCACAGACAGTGCAAAACTAGTCCAGCATAAATAAAAGTGTTTTAGCCTTACTATACCAGATTTGAAGTGTAGGAAGTCTCCAGATGACAGAGATTGACTTGCATGTTGCTTATTTCATGCAAAATACAGAATAAGGTAATTGTAAACAATATAAGCAGATTTGCCTATCGTTAAAGAAGATGTTTTATATGAGGTTACCACATTCCTGTTATTCCCCAGCATTGCTGCTAACTAGGTTCATTAATTTCCTTGTGAAAGATACCTTTTCATTTGCTTGAATTCCTGGCAACTATGGCAAAAGCTGAATGCCCAGAGAGGGTTTCTGATTCAAACAAAGCACCAAACACATTCTTAAACTTCATGTGGAGAGACTRTATCCTACAGTATGCCACCTTCTAACTTCTATTGAGAAGATGCACTTGCTTGTTAAAATGTCCTTACAAAAATATGAATTTTCAGGCTCATTTAAGATAACATAAACACTGAGATTTTACACTATTGGCCTAAAGAAATTACTGTAATGATAATTATAGACATCATCATAATTGTATATTGTGGATGGTTTTACAGAATCATAGAATAGTTAGGGTTTGGCCGACACTTCTGGATATTATCTGGTCAAGCAAGGTAAGCTACAGCAGGTTTCCCAGGGCCATGTCCAGTCGAGTTTTGAATATCTGCAAGTATGGAGAGCCCACAGCCTCTCTGGGTAACCTGTTCCAATGTTCAACCACCCTCACAGTAAGGAAGAAATGTTCTCTTACATTAAAAGAGATTTTCCTGTGTTTTAGTTTATGCTGTTGCCTCTTTTCCTGTCCCTGGGCACCACTAAGAAGAGTCTTGTTCCATCATCATTTCATGAGGTGTTTATAAACACTGCTAAGATCTCCTCTGAGCCTTCTCCTCACATTCCTTATGTCTTCTGTCATCCTCACATACCAAACACTGCCATGAAAATCAGTCAAGTCCAGTCACCAAAAAAAAAAAAAAGTACTCAGAATGCTTAGTTAGATCAGAAATTCTGTATTTATAAGTAAAGATAACTGTCGAAGTAAAAATAGTTTGGAAAAGTAAGCCACTTGATGTATTAGAAGCCTTTTAAAATGGTAAATGTTTTGCTACACAAGAAATCTTGTCTTTGCTAAGTGAATTTAGAATTATAGTGATGTTGGAGCAAAAAGACAAGCTGTTTACCTATGTCGTAGCAGCTGGTGTTTTTTTCTTGATTCGCGTAGCCACTTACAARCTTTGACAGCCTGTCTGGTCCACTGTTATGTCCTGAAAGTAACAGACATCATGCTTTTAGGAAAAACTTCCAGAAATCTGCAAACTGCTTCTGACTGCACTTCTATCACAGATCTATGCCAAGAAAACATACAAATAAGATTACTCCTATCTAAGGGCTTCTAACAAAGAAACACCAGGGCATACAAATTTAATTAGTTATACGAAAAATTTAATTAGTTATATGAACTACTTTTGCTGCTTTCACACATTTTAGGAAACACAACTTGACAAAATACAGTGCAAGATTTTATGGAAGGAGATGTTCTATATTTACAAAAATGTCTATGTTGATTTTAAACCCTCACACTTGTTCTCCCATAGACTCACTCATGCTCTCGTAACCACATCCTCACAAGCACCAAGACATGTCCATCCRGGTGGCCTGGCAAGGGATGCTATGTATGACACAGAGGGCAAGGGATGACAGCTTCTGTGCGCTCATTATATCTCTGGGGTGCCTCTTGACWTGGCTGGTGATAATGAACTGGTCTCAGGACACATTTTTACACCCTTTTGGAGTCAATAGTTTTTACAGCATGTTCCTCTGTTTCTTGTTGGTTTGTTTCTTGTTGTCCGTTTCTCTTTGTTTGAAACAAATGTTTTCCTGTTGGGCTTTCTCCTTTGGATATAAAAACCATATTCCTCGATGTTACTGCTGTGTAGGGGGTTCTGGATGCAGTGTCCAAGGAGCTCTGTACATGCCACATACATACATTTCCGTTCATATTTCATTCTTAGGTGTCTTAATGTTTTAATTACAAACCTATACACCAAGAAGTACTATTTAATTTGTCTCTTATCTATTTGAAGTAGGCAGTTTACATCAGCTGTACCTATCTAGCCCTCCATTCCAAAACTAGTCTTCCCATATATTGGAATCTGGAAAGTAATTTATGGTTTGTAAGTGACGGCAAGTTGGGCACAGAATTCCCCTTCTAGTAGCCCTGGGCTGTACCATTAACCACTCTTAAGTTCAGCTTGCATTACTAAAACAGACTAGAATCCATCTAGATCTACCTTATTTAGGATAGATAAATTTTACTTTTTGCTTAATTTAAACAGACCCTAGAACCCATCCATCTAGATCTACTTTATTTAGGATAGACCAATTTTCCTCTTTGCTTAATTTCTGTCACTGTTACCATGGCGATAAGCTCTGCAGGAATTAGCAGAATCTTTTGAAATATATGAAATAAAGTTACTCAATATCCATTTTAAAACTTGCCATTCCCAAAGACATTAGCTCAGAATACTGTCAGTGCTGAGTTCCAGTGGAGTTCAATAAATACTGTTAAAGTAATCGATCCATCTGTGAACAGTGTCTGAAGGCATTTGCTGCCATTTATCGTATTACGTTTTCTGGGTCTATTCCAAAGGTGAGCATTACATATGGCTGAAGTCCCATAGTTTTCCATTTATTTATTTAAGAGCAGAATTAAATCATAGAACTAAAGCATTATGCACAGTTATTAGCAATGCTCTACTGCTGAAAAGCTTTTAAAGATTTGTTAATGAGCATCATTATTATTTCTACAGACTGCTTCTCCTTTATGTGTTCTTCGTATTATTTCCATRTTTTTCCTCCTTTTCATAGTGCCATTGTGCTATTTGTATTCACTTGAGTAGATGAATCTGTGGTAAATTTAGCAATATAAAACCAYTGAAGTAATGTATGGACCTTGATATATTTGAAATGAAAAATAAAGAGCAGAGTTTGCAAACAGCAAAATAACAAAGGTAGATATATCATAAACAGGAGAGCAGAAAAAATATTATTTAATCACAGATAGTAAGACATCATGATCTTGGAGTTAAGGTTGCTAAGCAACATAACTGGCACAAAACCTACACAGCAAAAATAGTACTGCTAACRAGATATAAGCATGCATAGTACCATAGTATACATGCTTATATTTTACAGGCTTGTATGTTACTTATATGCAAAGTAGCATAGGTTAAAGTGTTAACAACACTATATTTCATGTATTCCCTTTTCTGTATGAATTGGAGAGGTCATATCAAAAGTATATATTCTTGTTGATTATTTTTCATTATATTAATTTTCAGAGTCCTCATTCATTATTTAATCAAGGAAGATAGACCTTATTAGCAAGTGACCTTGCATTTTATGGCATGGACATCAAGACTAGGCTTACTCATTTGAAAAGATAGTAGCAGAATATAGTGCTGAACAGTGCATTTCTTGAGTTACAATTCAGTCAAAAACAAATAGKTTAAAAATTCTCTTGATACGTGTAAAGTCAGATAATATAGAGGTCATTCTGAAGACTTCTTTTTTTAAAAAGGAAAAAAAGATCTCTGAAAGCCACATGAGCTACTATTAGTTAGGTTTACTGAGGGAGTTACAGGATAGTYTTGTCAAAAGTCAGTACATAGCCATTACATAACTGGAGTAAAGTCTGGAGAAAGAAAAAGAAAGGTATAACATTTTGTTTAATGAGTCTCACATTATTTACAGTAATTAATTCCTATTGTGATAAATTACTTGATTGTCTCCCTGTTTCTCTGTCTTCTAGTTCTTTCTTCCTCTCCTGTGCACACATAAATTAACTACAACCATGGCGGAGARACTCTTGCATCTCTCTCCTCTTTGCCTTCTTCTATTGCCCTTTCCTTTCTAAGTCATCTAGCATGAAATAGGCCAACAGGGAGAAATGCCGGATCTCTACTACCTAGAGCCTACAAAAGATCAGTAATTTGCAAGTGGAATAAGTCTTTTCTGAAGAAAAGAGCAAATTACCCTTTAGCTGTATTGGTTTAAAATGTCTTYATTTCATTAACAATTTTTAGTTTCCACAGCTATGAATAAAACTTGTAATTAGTTATTACTGTGAATATTTACACAGTCCCAGACATGTTATATGTGTTTTTCGCCAAAACGTATGAACACTCCTAAAATGTATATATCTAATGTTGAAAATTTTAGCATCTTTATGTTTCCATAGGTTTGTTTTTTAAAATGAGAACATGGAGAACTTTCATAGCAGCATCAGAATACTTTACATCTTAAAATGTAGAAAGACATAATAGAAATACAGAAAATTTMCAGAAAGCTAAATTTTTTCATTAAAATMATTTGAAATGTGATTTCAGGATAGACTTACTGTGTCATCCCTACTCTGCAGTACCTATTGGTCTTACCAGATTTTTACAAAGCCATCTYGTAACCTCATGAACTTACTAGGCAGAAAATATAAACTGAATAGACATTATACATCCATGTCCAGATAGGCAGCTGTCATGGTCGCTTTACATGCAAAGRGTGGTGAACAGAGCCAGTGCATATTACTGTCTACACAGCAGACCGCTCTGTTGGAGCTTATAGTTCAGTAAAACTCTCTGGTCAGAAGGCRTGGCACTGAATTTTCCTCAGAGAGTAAATTGCTAAGACAACTAAATGCACTGAGTGAGTTTAACTACTAGGAACATGCTTCTGGTAGGACATTTTGCAGCACAGGAGGTCCCTTCACTTCTGTTTCTTTGCTACAGACTGCCTGCAAGGTTATTCTCAGTCTTTGGAGAGAAGTTTGGCAAATTCAAGTCAATGTTAAATAATGAAGGTCATGTTTAGAAAGTCAATTAAAGGCACTTAGGATTTCAAAATCCTACAACCTCTCTTGGCAACCTGTTCCAGTGCTCTGTCACTCTAACTGTTAAGAAATTTTTCCTTAATTTCCTGTGGAAGTTTTGATGCTTTAGTTTGTGGCCATTTCCTCTAGTCATATCACTGGCCACCATTGAGAAGAGGTCAGCATCATCCTCCTCACTCCCTCCCTTGAGGTACTTATAGACACTGATTAGGTCCCCTCTCAGCCTTCTCTTCTTCAGGGTCAACAAGTCCAGCTCTCTCAGCCTTTGCTCATAGGACAGATGTTCCAGGCCCTTAATCATCTTTGTAGCCTTGCGCTGGACTCTCTCTAGCAGCTCCACATCCCTCCTGCACTGGGGAGCCCAGAACTGCACACAGTACT
Source organism: Eudromia elegans (assembly GCA_003342815.1). Classification (NCBI taxonomy): domain Eukaryota; kingdom Metazoa; phylum Chordata; class Aves; order Tinamiformes; family Tinamidae; genus Eudromia; species Eudromia elegans. The sequence continues at coordinate 35,829 of PTEX01000132.1, read as the reverse complement.
CCAGATGTGGCCTCACCAGGGCTGAGTAGAGGGGCAGGATCACCTCCCTCGACCTGCTGGAGACGCTCTGCTTAATGCACCCCAGGATCCCATTGGCCTTCTTGGCCACGAGAGCACACTGCTGCCTCATGGTCAACTTGTCGTCCACCATGACGCCCAGGTCCCTCTCTGCGGGGCTGCTCTCCAGCAGGTCGGTCCCCATCCTGTACGCGTGTCTGGGGTTTTCCTGCCCAGGTGCAGGACCCTACACTTGCCCTTGTTGAACTTCATGAGGTTTCTCATCACCCAGTTGTCCAGTCTGTCCAGGTCCCTCTGGATGGCAGCGCAGCCCTCAGGGCTATCAGCTACTCCTCCCAATTTTGTATCATCAGCAAACTTGCTGAGAGAACACTCCATCCCTTCAGCCAGGTCGTTAATGAATGAGTTGAAAAGGACCAGACTGAGGACTGACGCCTGCAGGACACCACTAACCACAGGCCTCTAGCTGGACTCTGCACCACTGATCACCAAACTCTGAGCCCTGTCATTCAGCCAGTTCCTAATCCACCTCACTGTCCACCCATCTAACCCACTCTTCTGGAGCTTGCCCAGGAGGATGTTGTGAGGGACAGTGTCAAAAGCTTTGCTGAAGTCCAAATAGATGACATCCACCACTCTGCCCTTATCTATCTGGCCAGTCACTCCATCACAGAAGACTATCTGGTTAGTCAATCATGCTTTCCCCTTGCTGAATCCATGCTGACTATTCCTGARCATCTTCTTCTTCTTCACTTGTCTGGAGACAACAGCCAGGATGAGCTGCTTCCAGGAACACAGGTCAGGCTCACGCCCTATAGTTGCCCCGGCCCTTCTTCTTGCTGTTTTTGAAGACCAGGGTCACACTGGCTTTCTTCCAGTCCTCCAGCATCTCCGCCATTCTCCAGGATGTTTCAAAGACGATGGAGAGCAGCTTAGCTATGACATCCAGCAGCTCATGCAGCACTCTGGGGTGCATCCTGTGAGGGCCCATGGATTTGTGGGTGTTGAGTTCCCTTAGGTGCTCTCTGAAAATCCTGAGTGCTCCCTGCAGTGCCAAGTGGCGCCACAGGTGGTGATTTTGTCGTTGCAGCGGGAGCCTGCAGGCAGCTGAGCAGCGGGGGGAGGACAGGGTCCGCAGGCAGCAGCGAGCAGCACTGCGGCTGGCACGTGCTGCGAGTGCAGAGGAGGTGACAGCGCCAAGAGCTGCTGAGGATGCYCGAGGAGCCCACCAGGCACTCCGTGTTGCAGCGAGACAGCTTGCCAGCTTGCTGTGCCAGCTTGCTAGAGATGGAAAATCTGTACAGTTTTGGGCGGGGYTAGGGTTTAGGATAAGGGTTTGGGTTAGGGTTAGGATTAGGGTTTAGGGTTAGGGTTAGGGTTTGGGCTTGTATTAGAGCTAGGGTTAAGGTTTGGGCTTGGGCTTGGGTTAGAGCAAGCGGGTGGGTTAGGGTTAGGTTTATGGGTAGGGTAAGGGTTAGTGTTTTAGGCTTAGGATTTAGGATTAGGGCTAGGGTTAGGGCTAGGGATGGGTTAGGATTACAGTTATGGTTAGGGTTTAGGGTTAGGGTTAGAGTTAGGGTCAGAGTTTAGGGTTAGGGTTAGGGTTTAGGGCTAGGATTGGTGTTAGGGTTAGGATTAGAATTCATTTCCTAGTAAAATATGCTGGATTTGCTAAGTCAGTGTTCAGCATCTTTGCAAGGTACTCTGTAGTTCACGCTATGGAGATAGACATAAAAAAAGAGTAAGAATATACATATTTTAAGATGATTTAGTTCTTAAATAAACCTTATTTATTTTGTGACTTCAAACTGTCCTGGCTCCAATACTACTTAAACTAACATGGTTTCTTAAATAAAAGAGATTACCATTACATTTAATTTGAAACTGTGCAAAGATAACAATTCATTTTTTTGGCACTTTGTATCATCATATCCATACTAAAAGTTTTTATTGCTAGGCAGTTTTTCTGCAGCTGGTCCCCTGACCATAAAGCATTGTAGCAGGAGAGAAGAAAAACATTAACACTGAAAGATCTCTGCTGACTTCAGTCATGGGAGTATGTTCTGAATAATGAGTTCCATTGTGAAAAGATTTCACAAGCAAACCTTATAGAAATAAAATGTCCATTCTTGTATTCTTTGAACTAATATTTAGTGGACCAAGAACACCTTGTTAGTAATCTTTTCCGTTGGTTATCAGTGTACAAGCTGGAGGAAAGAGCTATTACACCAGTTTCTCAGATATGAATCAAGATAGAGCATGAGTAGCTATCTAGGGAGCTTTTATATATTCAGTATCTTTAATACAAAGACTTGAAACTGAACATGTGTCCTCTTCATCCCAGCTGAATGTCTCAGCTAACAGATCAGTCTTCTCAGCATAGGAACAGCTCTCTTCTTAATGGAGGTGTCTGCCCTCTTTAATGAAACCAACATGCAGCTTTGCACAACTCTTCTTCAGCTGTTGTATGCTAAGGTGTSTTTCTGGCAAACTGAACTTTGACTTGAGCTTACCTTTCATCAGATGGCATGGAATTGAACTCYTCACTTTATTCCTCTACTCATTTCCTGAAAAGGAAAAGTTATCAGTCTCTTGTGCCATTATTCACATAAATCAAAGAAATKACACTAACTTAGACTTAAGATCTTTCTAAATCCTTGTGTACAAAAAAAGAGTTTGCATCAATAGATGTAAAATTTTCCTATGTGGATTTTTTTTTCTCCTTCAGTAGTATTTGAAAACACTTCATTGTTCCACCTTATTAAAGACCTGTTTAATATAGAATTTTAGTAGTTCTCTCATTTAGCTCTCTATATGCTCAGGAAAGGAAGTCTATTGTCGAGGAGGAGGATGAGTCCGTGAAGATTCATCCCTTTAAAAGCTATGCTGTAATAAGTAGCTATTGCAACCGCTAGAATACCTAGGTAAACGACCCATGTAGTGATGACTGTATTTTTGGAGTGGATKGCATCCTGCGATGCAGCATGGTAGTGGTGGTAGTGTTTAAGTTTCAGCTCTCTAGCAGTTATCTTTCTTTGATCAGAACCCATTCGTTTTCTTTTTGAGCAGGGTATTGACCTGAAGCCTGTTTGTAATTCATGGCCATCATTCTCCACTCTTCTGTGTGTAATTCAGCACCTGCACATCTCTGTTGCCTCAGAGACAATGACAGCAAAGCAGTGGATAACCAGTTTCCTTTTGTAGAGCAAGGTTTGATCTGTTTAGGACAAAAACATTAGGGAAAAAGCAGCATAAATAGCTGTAAATGACTTGCATGCTAATCAGACAGAGAACTATCTCGTTCAACTTTTCCTACTTTGGGATTCAGAAATAATTTCTTCTCCAAAGTCAGGGCTATCTCTTCACTTTTATTTTATTTTATTTTGTAAATGACTTGCATGCTAATCAGACAGAGAACTATCTCGTTCAACTTTTCCTACTTTGGGATTCAGAAATAATTTCTTCTCCAAAGTCAGGGCTATCTCTTCACTCTTATTTTATTTTATTTTGTTTTATTTTATTTTATTTTATTTTATTTTATTTTATTTTATTTTATTTTATTTTATTTTATTTTATTTTATTTTATTTTATTTTATTTTATTTTA
>PTEX01000132.1:15940-32147 GCA_003342815.1 Eudromia elegans | reverse complement strand
TAATGGCTTCCGTCAGGGGTCAATCCTGTCTCCCATTCTGTTCAACTTATTTGTCCATGACCTGGATGAAGGCACAAACCCTGGAGTGTTTGCTGACGATACACGACTAGGAGCAGTGAYTGATGCACCAGTGCTGCCATTCAGAGGAACCTGGACAGGCTGGAGAGATGGGCAAGGAGGAGCCTCATGAAGTTTACCAAGGACGAGTGTTGCAGGTGGCATTCGCCCCATAATGCTCAAGGCAGGGCCCAACAGTTTTCCCCCGGTTATTTTCCCTGTGGGAAACCTCGTTCCGATTGGTTGAATGTGTTTCCTTGATTGTAGAATGTTCTGGACTCTCTGACTCACTCACTGAGATTTGAGAAGGTTCTCGAACCTCTCACCCCCTCCCCTCCTCCCACACCTGTTGCTGTCCGTCACGCCCCTTTTGTCCAACCCTGACCCTGGGAAAATCCCCTGCCCAATGGATTTCTCCTGTTTGTTCCCTCCCTAACCAATCATTTTCCCCAGAATTTTCTGTAACGTTATAAATGTTGCGTTCACGGTTAATAAACAGCTTCTGTTGAATGATCACCCTTGCCACGTGTGGGTTTTCTGTGTGAGTGCTGYGTGTGTGTGAGCGTGATAGTGCAGAAGCTCCCCCTTCGATCTCCCTGTTCCAGTCTCCCTCACCCCGCACTCCCACCGATCCTCCTGCTGCGGCCCTCTGGCCTCGGATTCTCCCTGGGATCCCGGTGTTGGTGTTGTTGTGGCCTGGCCGAGAGTCCTCGCGTTGCGACTGAGCTGGTAATATCCTGGGCCTAGAGTGGGTGGGCTTTGGGGGGGCCGGCCACGACAGATGAGTGCAAGGTTCTTGCAGCTAGGGGCACCAGCCCAGGCAGGGGTTGACATGGAACAAGAAGCAATAGGCAAAATTTAAACAGTGGAAGCTTCCATCCCACAGAAAGACACTTAATGCAGGTCCATCAATATAGGCCTTTTCCCACTTGCTAGGACACTTCCTTGTCACATATGTTAGGGATCTGCACTAAATCATAACTTCATCTTCCACAAGAAATCAATCTGTTCAGCCAGGAGCTGAAAGCCTTATATAATTCACTGTTTTCAAATATTCCACAGTCCCATAGCACTTTCTTTTGAAATTTCTGCATGGCAGACTACYCGAGTCTCCAACAGAAATCCCTAAAAAATATGTTTCTTTTCCTTACAGATATATAACTCCTTTGAGAAACTCCCTATAATTTTACGGTAGGCAATATTGAAAAGAATCAAAATGCARTGATCAACAAAAGCTTTTTAAAAGGAAAAAATGGATGGCTTGCACAGAGCAGGAACATGAATGTAACTACCAGCCAATTAACTCTTTCTTCATTTGTTATCAGAAGTTCTCTCTGAAATCTTTATTAATCAAATGAACGTCTCTTTACCTGAAAAAACATTTTGATTTGATAAGCTGACATTTTCACAAAAAAATGCAAAAAAATCCACTAAATTAGATATTGCATCTCAAATAAATTTCATCTGTGTATTAGTGCTTTAAACCAAGCAATTAGTCTGACCCGAGAATTTTATTGCTTTATTAGAAGTCTTCGTAATTCACAAGATTCAGTTCATTTACAACAGTTACATTTTTTGAATTTACACATTCTTACTTTTAATTTTGCCTTTCCTTCCCAAAGCACAGTGAGCATGATCACAATTTAGTTGTAACTAAACCCATGTTTTATCATTTGAAGGCAACATAAGCAATTTGAAGCTTTTTCTACTAACAATTCCTGTGATTGTTTCCTAGAAGACTTTTATCCTTAATGCCACATCAGTAGAACCGCAAGTTTACATGAATGATGGCAGAAAGAAGTACTGACATTGTTTAAAATCTTGCCAGAAAACGTCCTACCTTGAAAACCAGTGGCCCTAAGATTGTTGTGTTTATTTTGTCATGTTAATTAGAGAGTTAGCATAAATATACTGAATTTTGGTAAATATAATCATTATTTCTCTCTGCTATTAGTCTTGTATCTGCAGCCACATGGAAGGAAACTGCTGTTAATGTCACGTTTAAGTTCTGGCACTGACAATTCCTCCWACTCTACTATATTTCTCCTCACAGAAGGCAGATAACAGAGGCCAAAATTGTTCCCTTGCTATAACTATCTTATTCTTAGACCCAACTCCTGTCCAGCCATTAGTAAAGCAACCAGTATGATGATTTGTTAGAGACTTCTACATTTCACCAATACTCTTGGGTACACAAGACCAGATCTAGTCATGTCAGATATCCTGACTCATACTACAAAAGGAATAGTAGACTTGAAGTATTATTTCCCACCTTCTGTTGGCTTGCTCAGGAATTTTCCTTTTTTCCATTAGTAAGAAGWGCTCCTACAGATAAATATTATGCTTGCTTTTCTGAACAGTCTAATGATTACTAAAAGGAGAAAAGTAGAGCTCAGGAGTGCATGCTTATTTTAGTGAGACAATTAAGATCATGTATAATTTCATTGATTATATTTAACATATAATGTCTAGCTTGATATCTTTGTTTTGCTATATACTGCTATTTCACCTCAACTTCCACACTTGGAACTTACAAACAAATGCTGATATATTTATTAGGAAAAAAATGAAGATATATCCATTTAGAAAGTTGAGCACCATTGAGCTTTGTGCTGAGCTAGCATAACAGAAGAGGATTCTGGACTACTCTCAAGCATTGTGTTAAAATTGTTCCACTCTAAAGGAAAAAAAAATACATACATATGTATATATTTGTCGTTAAATCTAAAAGGAAGCAGTGTGAAAGGAAACACAGGTTTGGGTACTTATGTGAATGGGTGTTAGCTAAGGGCTTAACAGCTGTTCCTGAATTTTGCTCAAGACCAGCCCCCATCATCCACTGAAGTTCTTGAACTTTTATAAGTCATTAGGACTTGAATTTTGGGCATGAAGAGGAAGAGTGACTGGCGCTTTTTTAGAAGTTATGTATCCATTGATTTAAATGGGAGTCTATTCAGATAGCTGGATTTTATTGTTTACTTAACATACAAACTCCTTGTGCGCAGATTATGTATTTGTATTATCTACTTCAGTAGCATCTTTTACCACATTTTTTACACATAGAGTATAGAAGTACTTTTAAGTGATGACACTTAGGAGCCATAATTCATATTTTCACAGAAAGTATTGTGCCTATCATACATACCAATTCATTCAACAAGTACTTCAATATACTGATTTGTATTATTCTAGTAGAGTTGCCATGACCCTATTATTTAGAGGAAAATCTTTTCAGGTGAAACATGCAAGTGTTTTCATATGACCTTAAATTCAGCCACTTTCCATCTCCCATGCTAAATTACAGCTATGCTACAGTAGTGAATAACTGTTGRGTGGGGTTGTTGAGTGGGAAAGCCATTTAATGTGTTTCAGTACTTTCAGTCCACATAAAACAAGGGAAAAATGTAACACATATTGAACTTGTTTTAGCTTTACATGAAAAAAAGATATATTTTTTGTTTGTTTTGGAGAAACCCTTCTATTATTTTGTAAAGAAGCRAAAGCAGGAAATGCTAGCAATTTGACATTTGGGGAAATGTATTATAGGTTATAATGACAGATTGCCGTAATTAAGGATGTGAAGAGGGGTAAAATACCTGCCTTGGTTCTTCCTGTAGGTGGRCTCAGGCACTGACACCAGACTGGTTGCTGCTGCATCATAACTATTCAAGAGAGGAAAGGAGCGSAGGCCAGGACTTTGCCAAACATGTTCTGCCCATACGCATACTGGGAACTATTTGTTTACTTCTCCTAATGCACTCCGGCCTTCCTCTCACTGTTGCTTACCCCACAGAGCTCTTAAAAATGATATAGCTGGTGACTCTAGCTAGATGAGCTAGAGATAGTGACCATATTACCACAAGAAACACYTAGATTAGGAGTGTGGTTTCCTTGTGCTCCTCTGCAGTCAAGAAGGGGAGAAAGGTGTTTTCAGGAGTGATACAAATCTTACGTCAAGATCAACGGATAACCCCTTGCTAGATCCAGAAGATCCACAGACAACACAAACTTTGAAGGAGATTACAATTACCCAGGATMAAGTAGATAAAGAATTGTCATTAAATGGGATTTAAGTGGGAAAGAACAGAGAATATTTCATTTGTACTGTGATATTTATGACTTTGTTAAGACATCTGTAAGAAGAAAATATACTTTTTCATATTGGCAGGGTGTTTCTAGAAGAAAATATGAGCATCAGAGTAATGCTCCTAACTTGAAGAATTTCAGAACAACAGTTGAAAAAGTATTGTATTTATTGCATATTTAAATAATACTTCCATATTGTATTTGATTTACGCTTGATTACAAGAGGAAAGACTATAATCCATTTCATGACACAAAGTTAAATATAGCATAAAGAGTACTACAAAACGTAATGAAATTTTGCAGCTGCTTGTATTTAGGAAAAAAATAAATTCTATCAGAGCAGTTGAATTGAATTGAAAGAAGAAGCAATTTTCATTGTATGCCCGAAGACTGAAGACTTCTTTACTCGCGTGCTGGTAATCTTCAGGGCTCAGTAGCTCATTAAACCATAGGATAGATTATGCTTTTTGAAACACTAGGGTCTGTCTGCTTGCTCCTATATGCTGCATGGACGTTAAGTCTCATCACCTAGCTCTACTCCTGGTCTGCTGTCCAGTTTTACTCAAGTATTTTTGAGCTGGTCTAAGCACTTCTGTACTGCATATTTTACTTCTCATTTGATGAAATCAATTCATATTTGGTTTGGTATTATAAATCAAACCAATTCTTATTCTATTATCAAGGGATCTGTTCTAGATTTTCATCTCACTACATATGATACATACCATAAAGCCTTAAACATTAGAACAATAGCTATAAAAGTTYTTAAATCCTTATGCTGTACATTCACCATGTTACTCATTTATAATCATCATAATGAATATACTTTGAGACATAATGATATGCCATCCATAATCTCTATGCCTAAAATGAGTAAGGCCAGAAAAATGGCGTATTTATCAAAATGAATATTTTCTATTAAAAAAATCTTGTTCTCTCATTTTTTTAAAAAAGGAAATTTAACAGAAAAAAAGAAAAAAGTAGGCAAAAATATGTTTCTTGTTAATTTTTTGTTAAAGTGCTTGGTTTAATTAGYATTTCAAAATCAATCTGAAATCTAAGAAAAGTATAGTTAGTTGATTCTTTATGCAGTGAGGTATTAAAACATATTTTGATCTTCACCTACTCTTGAGGGACAACATTTTTTTGACAGTAAAGGGCAACATTCTAATTATAACAATTATAACATTCTAATTATAATTATGACTAGAAGCTGAAGATTTAAAGCTCAAGATAAGGCTTTTTTGATTGTTTTTTGATTTTTTTTTTTAGCAAGAATATTTAACCATTGAAAGTCAGGTCTGCAGTAGGTATTCTGGCATATGAGGCCTTTACACTAGGATTAAATGTCTTACAGGTTCTTTACTGAAGTGATCCAGGCTTTCATCCCCTTTCAGTATTGGGCATTGTGCCCTTGTGTRCTGATGACACAAAAAAATGATTAGAAGCCCCTTAATTAAGCAGTCAAGACCCTAGACACAAAAGATTTGTGAAAAACTGAAAGAYGTTATGAAGCAAACAGGGCTCTCCTGAAGCAGTTCAGAACTAATGGAGTACCTGTGATGAAGGTGCCAGCATGAAGGAAATCTATATTCTTAAATATTTCCTCATCTACACCTTTAAAACAGCTTACTCCTGCTGCCAGGCATTACTTTTCCATCTAGATCTTAAGAAATCTGTTTTGAAAACAGGGGGKTTTTTTTGACTTAAAATGGTTAACTTCTGCTCCTGATGCTTTCTTAAGCAATGTCCTCTGTGTGAGTATCGTTGCCTTTGTCTAACAACTTGTACGAYGTTTTTTCTCATTTTGATTCACTTAACATTAGCAAAGCAAGCAAGTAGAGAGAAAGAGAAGRGGGAAAGCAAAGAAAACAGTCTCACAAGCCACCACAATAGGAACAGCACMGCCGGAGCAGGGAAGAAGATATTCTCTGGGTCACACGAGAGTGGCCAGGGCTCTGGGGCTGGCTGCTGCTGCCTTGCAATGGCCGCAGTCTGGCCGAGTAGAAGCAGCCACAGWAGTTGCTTTTCATCTCCTGTGCGAGGGGAGGTTGATTTTTCCCTCAGCTACTGGGAGCTAAAACACAAACTTGTTCACAGTGTTGAGAAACACTGAGGTTTCCCTGGATTTSTTACAGCATGGAGTTAGTCTAGACCATTCAACACTCTGTCCTCTTATTTTCAGTGTGATTTAGTAGCTCTACTCAATCTATTCCAKCTTTCCAGTCAACCTCTCTCCAAAACGTTTTCAAAGTGTTTTCGAGTAATCCCTGTTGCCTTGCTGGTTCTTGTCTCATTCAATTTAGTGCACATATTTGCCTTCCTGTCCTCACATCTCTGAAACTTGACATACCAAAGCAACCAGAAAAGTCCCAAACACACCTCCACAGTACTTTTTAAAATCTTTTTGATGACTATATCATCGCATATTACTTCTCATTTCTTTCTTGACATTATAACTCTTCATTCTATAAATTCACYGTCGAACAAACTGATAAAGAAGCATTTCCTTTTCCTGCAGTCTGGAGGAGAGCTTTCTCGGTGCCCTTCATCTCTCTCACCTAAGGGACTATACCTCTTTTCCTTGCATCCAAAGTCATTTTTGTCTTTAAAAGATCTGAATCTCTTTTCATCTCTGGCTGTTCTCCCAGCTCCCACTTTTAGCAGGACAAGTGAAGGTGTGTCCTGTCACCTCTAGCTAACTAATGAAAAATTTGCTTYTGCAATGTTAGATCTTTTGTCCCTTCTGTCAAACTTTCTCTTTTCTTCCCTGTCATCAGATCAGAGTTCTCACACCTATTTCTCCTTTACTTTAGCTATTGCTAAACCCTATCTGCTTGCCTTTCTCACTGTTCTCTAAAGCTGTTTTCCTCTGCTCCGATTTTGAAGCCATGGCAGATGCTTTTTGACACGATCCCTTTTCCTGTTTGTTACCTTGCTCCTTTTCATTTGTTGAGAGTGCTGCTGCCAGAACTCTATCTTGGCACCTGGTTTTGCCGTTCCTTGATCTTTCTCATCAGATGCAAGCTTTTCATTTTCACCTTCAGAACTCTGCAACTCTTATCTGAATGTACACTGCAGGCTTCTGTTTGGTCTACRGTGCCATCTGAGTTCTGCACTCCTAAAGTCCTATTTCTAAGTCATCTTCACAGTTTTCTCTGTCACTGTTTTAACACCTTTTYCCTACTATCCTTCTATTTGGGATATCCTCTGTTAGATTTTAACTTAAAACATTTCCCCCTATCTTTCTTTATATCTCTCCCACTTATTACAAATTCACAGGATTTCTGTCAGGGAAAGTGCAGTTCTTCAAACTTTTTTAAAAAAAAATTTATTCTACAAACACAAAAAAGAAAAATCTTTTCATCAAAGTTTTGCAGAAAAAAATAATTTGAACTGCAACTTGCTAGTTTTGTCAGCAATACATTTCCCACATTTGAAATCAGATGCTTTCAGTCCTAAAGATGCTGATCAGATGATACAGCTGATTACAGCTGTACTCTATCCAYCTTCAGTCCCATGTGTATGGAAGAACATAATTTAGGTTTTCTGGTGAATAACATGGCACCTTGGGAAAGGTGGCCATATAGAAAATTAACATGRAAAAACCCAGCTACCATCAGCTAGGGATAATCTAGAAGAGTTGCCTTCCTCTGGGCTACTCAAATACTAGAAAAATACACACAAAAAAAGGGCAAATTCTAGTGACTCTGCGTCTCTAATCTCCAACTTTTATATTAGTGCATTTCCAAGTCACTTCAGAACAAAACTGTAAAAATAGAATTTTTAAAATTCAGAATGCTGGCAGAATCCAGGCAAACCTGCAGTATGCTGGCTCGCTTCACCATTCAGTGCTTTCTTACTCCTTGCAGAAATTAGCCTTCTGGAGCTCCTCTGCCTGTGATGCACAGCAGGGCGTTCTGCAGTTCTGCATAGCTACACGTGTGCAATCCTGTGAAAGCAGCCARAGCTTCCCCGACTGCAAATGCAGACATTACTAGGTTAATAATGCTTTTTTATTACTGGTGACAAGATGAGGAAGAAAAAATGCCATTTTATTCATGTGCCAAAACAAAGGAGTTGTGGTGAGAGGTCAAGTGCCTCTTCTGAGCAAACAGCTCTAACAAATGGGCTGCTCTAAATAGCTACTGCCTTTCAATATGGGGAAGGGGAGAGAGAGAGAGAGAGGGGAAAAACTAAAAAAAAAAAGGCAAGGAAAAGTTTCAAGCCACTTTCCGAGCTCTGTCGTTCACTACCTGGGCAATAATAAGCAGCAAACAGAAAAGTGCCTATTCAGAGAACATTATCCTATGAGTGGAAGGACAATCTGATAGGGAAAAGGTATGAAGTCTGTATGACACAACTGTCAGACTCTAAGAAAGAGTCATTCTCCACTTTCTTTGTACCTCCTGTTCTTCCTTTACATAAGCATATTCTCATGATGGGTCTGCCTCAGAGTGGACCTTCCAGCTCCAAAACTATCTAGGACCAACTACAGCAACACCTGTATTGTTCATATGCAGGGCATAAATGCCAGCTTCACTGTAGCTGTATGCTTTATTCTCTTTCAGAGAAGCACACGGTAATAATTATCAACTTGAAAAAACAACAGTGAACACAAGATAATTCGGCACAGAAAAATACAGATGGTGAGAACGCAGTAATCTGGAGTCCACAGATTGCTGCAGCACACCATTTATGGTGCCTACTGCCAGATTTTTACATGCAATTGTACAATTAATTTCCGTGTAAGTAATTTTAAAATGGCATATAGTACAAGCTGGTTGCAGAGCTCATTTACTTATGCAATCACATAAGCAGAAAGTGTATATTTGCTGTTGGTTTCTGAAGGCATTTTAGTTTGTCAGCTTTTTTTCTCACCAATATCYATTAATTTTTGAATTAAAAAAGTCACAGTTAACAGAAGTGTTGGAACTTTTGTTTTGYTTCTAGTTCTGGCTGTTACAAAAAGCACTGAAAAACATCCATGGGCTTGTTATTTTGCTGTTGTCATCTCTGCAGCACCGAAGTGTCTTTCCCAAGCAATATCTCATTAACATTATATTCTCATGTTCTCCCGAGAGCTAAGATTTGTGTTTGCAGCTGAGTAACCTTGTTTTTTCTTTCGATGCAGTTTTGGCATTATATAAGAGAATGCTAGTGGAAGACAACACTGACATTGAAATATAATACATTCTGCATTATATTTCAACTGCCATTGACATTCACTACATAGCACAGATGTTMTGCTTTCAGCAGACAGTAAGAACCTGTGCTACAAAATCACAGCACAGAAAAATATATACTKGACTGTAACACAAGTATGAACAATAATGCAGTTCTACTTGTTTGGCCTTGAAGAGAGCTTCTAAATTCACCTATGCCTGCATTTTTACATCTGAAACTTCTTGGGAAGTGGGACTTCTCTTTGTGCTTACATATACTTCTAGTATCAGTCTCACAATGTTTTGTACTAAAGGAAAGAATTTTTTGTTTCCACTTTACGAAGAACTCTACTCTTTAGCTACTTGGGAATAGAGATGCACTGTTTTACTAGAAAAAACATGGGTATATTCTCCAAGGAAGTTTCTTTACAAACTTCAGCATGTCTCTTCGGTAACTCTCTGAACAAGAGACTTGAGAACATTGCTCCTGTGTAAGAATTTCTTTTCCTGGAAGAGTACAGTTCAGTTGGAGACCAGCAAAAGACTGCTACATGCGGGAATTTCCTCRGTGTCTTAGGAGGAGCTTTTGGCACAGATTTTGCTGAATTCCCCACTTGCATTTGGTGGCATCATCCAAGCTTCTTTCAAAGAATTTTCATGGTGTGCTGTGAGGATCTTTTGGCCCATATTTCACTGAATTTCCCACTGGACTTTGGCATCTCCCACCATGCTTTTGAGGAATTTCCACAATGTCTTGGGACAAGGTACTGTGCCAAGCTCTATGGGCTCCTACAGATTCCTCCCAGCCTCTATATAATCAGAAGGGCTTGTGCTCCCTCTGTCAGAGGTCATGTGGACCTCTATAGGTTCATACAGACTTTTGATGCATCCTACAGCCTTGTGTGGRCTTGTTCTGAACTCTAAGGATTTGTAAAGGCTCCTTCTGTGTCACATAGATGGCATTSATCTGGTCGTACCCCTCCTCTACAGGCTTGTATGAGATTGTACAGGCCTCTGCTGGCACAAACAGACTTGTGGCAGCCTTTACGGGATCGTATGGGTTTGTGTCAACCTCAATGGGTTTATATAGACTCTAGTCAGCCTCTAAGGCTTCTACAGGCCTGTGCTGATCTCTAAGGACTCATATGGGTTCACACCGGCCTCTACAGGTTTGTGCATGCCTCTACAGCTTCACAGAGGCTTGAGATAGTCTCTATGTGCTCATGAAAGGGTCTTATGAGCTTGCAAGGGCTTTTGCCAGTCTATACAGGTTCACATGGTCTGGCATCTGCCTCCACAGATCTGTATGACCCATTGCTGGCTTCTGTGTGGCTGTATGGACTTGTGTCAAGCTCTATGACCTTCTATGTGTTCATGTGCGCCTCTGCTGGCTTGGATGGACTTGTGACAGGCTCAGTGGAGGCTTCTGTAGGCCTCTTCAAATATTCTGGCCTTTAAAGATTTGAACAGTCTTGTGTCATGCTGCATGGGCTCACAGGAGCCTGCACTGGGCTCTACAGGCTTGCACGTGCTTGCACTGTCCTCAACGTGCTTTTTCAGGCTCATGTTGCCCTTTGCAGGCTCAAATGGATTTATACCAGTTACTGTGGGTTGACATAGGCCACAAGCTCTGTGGACTTGTATGGTCTCAGGCAGGCCTCTGTGTACTTGTGTAGGCTTGGGCTGGCCTCTCTGCCCTTATATAGGCTTGCACCATCTTCTGTGTGCCCACATAGGCTCGTGTCCGGGCTCTAGAGGCTGGTACTGTCTTGTTCAGTCTTCTTTTGCCTCGTGTTGGCTCACGCTGCCCTCTATGGACTCACACAGGCTTGTTCCAGCCTTTATGGTCTCGCACGAGCTTTCTCAATCCTCTAGCTTGCACAGTTCTCTAGCGGCTCACGCAGGCATGTGCTGAGCTCTGTGAATCCACATGGCCTCACACAGGCCTCTGCAGTCTCGTTTAGGGTTGTCCTGAGTTCTGTGGACTTGTACAGCAGCGTATGGGCCTCTACGGCTTTGTGTGCACTTGTTCCATCCTCTATGGGCTCGTACAGATTCCTGCCAGCCTCTACAGTTTCGTATGGACTTGTTTCAGACTTCATGGACTCACAGATGCTCATGTTGGCTGCAATGGGTGTGTATGGTCTTGTGCTGCCCTTGACAGGCTTATAAAAGCTGATAATGCCCTCTATAGCCTCAAACACTTTTGCCCTGGTCTCTATAGGTTCATATGGTCTTGTGCCATCCTCTACAGTCTAATATTGGCTCCTGTCCATCTCTAAGGCCTCATGTGGGTTCGCACAGTTCTCTAAGGGTGGGTAAGGACTGATGGTGCTGCACACTTCTGCTTGCTCATACTGGCCTCTAAAGGCTCATATGGCCTATATAGGCTTGTATGGGCTCATGAGGAGTCTTGCACGATCTTGCTCTGCCCTGTGGGGCCATAGGGGTTTATGGCAGGCTCTACAGGTTCATAGGGATCTACAGGCTTTTATGGGCGTGTGTTGGGGTCTGCATACTAATATGGGCTCATTCTGAGCTCTGTGGACTAGTATGGGCTTGCATCAGCCTTTATGGTCTTGTAAAGTCCTGTGCTGGCATCTATGGTCTAGTACACGGTTATGCCACCCTCTACAGGCTCTTACAGTCCTGTATAGAGTTTTGGGATCTTGTATCCCAAAACTGGGGCTCCTATGAGTCGTTACACAGTTGTACAAGCTCCTGCTGACCTCTATGCACTGATACAAGCTTGCACCACCATATATTATTTCATACAGGGCTTGTGTCAAGGTCTGCCTGCTCATATGAGCTTATGCTGGTTTATATGTGCTCATACAGGCTCATGTAGGCCTCTACGTGCTTGTGCAGGCTCGAGACAGTCTCTATGGGTATGTCTGGGTTTGTGCCATCTTCTAAGGGCTTACACACACTTGCCCCAAACTCTAATGCCCTCTCCAGGMTTGTGTGGTCCTTGTAAGCCCTAGAGAACTTCTCGGGTAGTTGTGTGGTCCTCTACAGACTTGCATGGGCTGATAGCGGCTTTTACACTCATGCAGTTTTGCACAGGACTCCATGGGCATGTATGGGCTCGTGCTGACCTCTCCTGGCTGGTACGCATGGATGTCAGTTAAATGGGCTGATACAGTCTCACCTGAGCTCCACCAGCTCGTACAGGCTTGTGCTGACCTCTCGAGGTTTATAAGGGCCCCGGCAATCCTGAATAGCATTGTAAGGGCTCATGTGGGCCTCTGCAAGCTCCTATGTGCTTGTGCTGAGCTCTTAGATCCCGCAAGGCCTCRTGCTGAGCTCTCTTCCCTTGCATAGTCTTGTGACAGCCTCAAGAGGCTCATTCACGCTTGTGGTGAATTCTAAGGTCTCTTACAGGCTTGTATAGACCTCTACAGGCTTGCATCAGCSTTTATGGTCTCAAACCGTCTTCTGCCACCTTCTACAGACAGCTTTGTGTTGGCCTCCATGCAGTCTTATGAGCTTGCACAGGCCTCTACACAATCACAGAGTTGCCCTGCTCTCTTTGGGCTCAAATGGGCTCATTCTGGGGTCACTTTTTTTTTTTTTCTCCAGGCTCTGTGGACTCAAATGAGTTATTTCCATACTTTATGGGCTTGTACAGCCTTCAGCCAGCCTCTACCTCCTCATAAGATCTTATGCACGCTTATCGGTGCTCGTGAAGGCTCGTACTGGACTCTACAGGTGTCTCTGGGCTCACACCTGCTTGTCCTCAACTGTAAGGTCTCGTGTGGTCTTGTGCTGACCTGTAATGGCTTGAACAGCCAGTGCTGGCCTCCATGGGCTTGCATACGCTYATGCTGATCTCTGCAGGCTTGTATGAACTCATACCAGCCTCTATGAGTTCATATAGGCTCCTGCCAGTCTTCATGCATTTGTCATTTTCCTGTAGGCCTCTATGCACTCATATGTGCTTCTGCAGGCCACTGTGTGCTTACATGGGCTTGTGCTGGCCTCAGCAGGCTTGTGTGGCTTTTGTGCCAGGTTCTGCAGGCTTGTGTGAGTCTTTCCAGGCTTGTATGGGCTCACACCAAGCTCTTATCCCCTCTGAGGGCTTGTGCCAGCCTCTCCTCACATGGTTTCATGTTAGACTCAACAGATCCTTATGAGGTCAGGATGAGCTGTACAGCCTTATACAGGGTCACCCAGGCCCCTATGAGCTCAGACATGCTTGACCAGGCCTCTATAAGCTTGTATCAGCTGGTGCTAGCATCTATAGGCTTGTAGATGTTCGCACCAGTTTCCACAGGCTCATACAGGCTTGTGCAGAGCTCTACATGCTCATGCAAGCCTCTGCAGGCTCGTGTGGGCTTGTTCTGAACTTGTACAAACTCACAATGCTCTCAATCAATCCATAGAAACTTTTATGGTCTTCTGCTGCCCTCTACAGGCTTGTATGGGCTTGTGCCAGCCCCTGTACTATTGAATAGGCTTACGGAGGCCTCCAAGGTTTTGTACAGATGCATTCCAACATGTACAGGCTCATATTAACCCTTCCTGAGCTCTATGGCTTTGTGTGGTCTTGTGCTGTCTCTGTGGGCTCATAGCATCTTTTGTCCACATCTACAGTTTGGTATGGGCTTGTTCTGAGCTGTAGGATCTCATAAAGGATCATTCCTGCCTCTATAGGCTTTTACCATCTGACACTGGCCTCCACAGCCCCATATGGTCTTGGCACTGGTCTCTGTAGTGTCATATAACCTTATACCATCCTCTACAGTCTCGTTCAGGCTTGTGATGAGTTCTAAGGTCTCATACGGCTCACCTGGTCCTCTGARGGCTTCTACAGGCCCCTGGCCTCTTTGCGCTCAGGGTCTTGTAGGGTCATACCATGTTCTGTAGACTCTTATGGACTCATTCCAGACTCTTTGGACTCATATAGGCACGCTCAGGCTCATGTGCACACATACTGCCTTTTGTGGGCTCATACGGGCTTGTGCCACCCTCTACAGGCTTGTATGGCCTCATGTGGGACTGTGTGGTCTCTTTTGGGCTTGTGCCAGCCTCCAAAAGCTTATATGGGCTCCTGCCAGCCTAAACAGGCTTGTATGAATTTGTGCTGTTGGTGGGCTGCTCTGAACATCAATACCTCGATATCAATAAGCATCAATGCTTGTAGATATCCATCCCTATGAACAAGGATCAATATCAGTAGGTATTTGTAGTCAGACCATCTTGGTAGATCTGGTAAGGAATCAGTCACTGGCAAAGTATGTAGTAGAAGRTTTAAGGGACCCTTAAGGCACAATGACTGAGTCTTGTCTGGGCATCCAAAMCATGTGTTGGTTTTCTTCAGGAAAAGAAGTCATAAAAAACTGTATGCTCYACATGTTCGATATTAATTTGCTTTATAGGAGTTTGCTCTGCAGAGAGTATATATTTATAGGGATATATTCACACAACATCTGTTTCACATAGACTTCTGATTTAAAAGTCTAATTTAGGAGTACAGACTCTCTCTGTAGTTGGTGGGGCCTAAATTAATGTCTCCAAATTACTCCCTGAAAGGACATAYCTTTCTCTCAAGACTCGTAATTTAGGCACACAGGTTATATACCTCATGGGTCATGCTTCTGTATACAATGTTTGCCCCTCCATAATTTGATTCACTGAACAGGGCAGAGATTTCCCAGCACAGACCTTACAATGTTCCCTTCTCCACTGAGTAGGGAGGTTGTGCCAAAGGCTGCAGGGTAAAACCCTGCTAGAGCTTTAGGCTCTGTCTAAAAGACAGCAAAATTGTCTTTTACCCAGAACTACAAGAGTGGTAGCTCCTTGCTAAGGAAATCTGGGGCTGAGTAGGGGAATGGGGAGAGGTCTCGCGTGCAGTTGCTGGAGAGAGGGATGCCTGTCACTGGCGGATGGCAGCCAGACATGCCCTGCTCTGCTGGCAGAAGTGTGGTCAAGGTGCATCTCCTCACCTCACCCTGGGTGTGAGAGGGATCCTGCCCTTCTTGTTCAAAGAATAAGGGTACAGCCTGCCCGCAACAGAGCCAAGAAATGATAAAACAAGACAAAGATGGATGCCTAATTCTCTAGCTAGGCAATGAAGTAAATGCCSTGCTGTTGTTTTTATGCCTTGAGGGAGGGCTATTGTACTATTACATTCAATGGGTCTTCATGCAAGTACAACTGTGCCCCCATGTGGCACAGTGGATGTCAACATCGCTTTAGAGTTCACTCTGCCTCTTGCACGGGTGTCCATACTCCAGAGTTGTTATAATACCCGTGAAAACAGAACCATGTCTGAAAAATTCTGTTTAAAGTGTGCTTCAGTCATGGACTTTGCCTTGCCCTTCTGGGTGCAGCCAGGAGGGAGGAAAAGATATTGCTGTACAAAGAGAAAGTTTTGTTTTGTTTTTAATGCTTGTACTTGTTTTCATTGTAGATGCAGAGGGTGGTGGTGTTTCCATTTAACCAAATTACTTTTTCTCCCCTACACCTCTCAACCTATACTATCAAAGGCCTCTGCTTCATTCCTTAGTAACAGCCTATTGTTTTTATGTGTCTTTGTCGATGCATTACCTAGTTATGCCCCTTGCTGAAGCCTTCTAATACCCACTGGAAACTCTTTGAGGGAATATATCACTTTACAGGGCAACAGCTTTTTAGCTTTCATCCCATATCGCTGAAAGTACCCTTTGAACAACTTAAGCTTAAAAATAAATTTAGAAACAGAGAGTGTGACATTAAGTCAAAGAGCGAAACGAGATCTTGCCTTGTATTTAAAAGTCCCGTCGTGAAGCTTAGTCCCATCGTGAAGCAAGTGGGGGCCTATGTCACGGAACGAGCGGTGAGGGAGTGAGCGACAAAATGCACTTCACTCGGGTGAAATTGATAATGATAGATTTATTGACAGAACAATGATTTCG
>PTEX01000132.1:0-15010 GCA_003342815.1 Eudromia elegans | reverse complement strand
CAGGAAGCAAATAAGTTCGTTATCCGCAAGTTTACACTTATTGCAGACAGTAGACGGATTCCTCCCTTCGTTAGACAGCAGATAGACCCTCTCTTTTCTCCAAAACAGATAGATTTCTCCCTTCATTATCCACAGGTGGCATCTGTTTGGCCTTGCAAGCGCAAGCGGTTGCTCATTTTTTTTTCTTTTCTCTTTCTGCTAAGTTGGTATTAGCAGGCATAGTCTGCAGAAAATACATGGGGAAGGAGCAKAACCRTCACAGCCTATCAGTGGGTAAGTGATAATGGCCCATATATTTTAATTCCTGTCGGTCTTCAGCAACAATTAGTAAAGTTTT
Source organism: Eudromia elegans (assembly GCA_003342815.1). Lineage (NCBI taxonomy): Eukaryota > Metazoa > Chordata > Aves > Tinamiformes > Tinamidae > Eudromia > Eudromia elegans. The sequence continues at coordinate 14,673 of PTEX01000132.1, read as the reverse complement.
TGATAGATRCTGGAGCACAAATCTCAATACTAAGACAACAGAATGCTAAAAAGCTGCGTGTGCAACCCAGATGGCAAAAAGTTACAATTACTGGCGTGAATGGAGCAAGTGTTGTGTGCCAAACTGCTAATCTGTGGCTCCCCGGTGAAAAGTTAAAGATCATAATGAAAATATTTTAGGCTTTGATGTTTTAAATGGATGAACCTGGCACTTGCCAGATGGCAGTGTGTGGTCGTTTGGATCCAATATGTACCCCAACCCTGGGAGAAACTGGGAGGCTACAGTGCACGTACTTCGCACAGGCCCTGTACATCCTGATTCAAAAATTACTAACGTACCTCAATACCCGATCTCTGCTGCGGCACGGCACAACATTTCTGTAGTTGTAGCTGACTTGGAGAAGCGAGAGATTATCTCCAGAACCCACTCCCCATATAATTCGCTGTCTGGCCAGTTCGGAAACCAGATGGGAGGTGACGACTGACAATTGATTATCGGCGCCTGAATGCTAATACTGCGCCGCTAACAGCTGCTGTACCAATATTGCAAACTTAACAGCTGCCTTACAAGCAGCTACACACCCATGGATGGCAACACTAGATGTAAAGGACATATTTTTCATGATTCCTTTACAAGAGAAGGACAAGGAGAAATTTGCTTTCACATGAGATGGTATACAATATACGTTCAATCAACTCCCACAAGGGTATAAACATTTACCTACTATTGCACATGCTGCACTGGCTGAACTTTAGCAGAAAGTCTCACTTCCACAGGATGTGAAACTGTACCAATACATAGATAACCTCCTAATTGGGGGCAATTCCCCCGAAAAGTAGCCAAAGCAGTATGGCAAATCCTACTGGAAGCTGACATAGAGATATCACCTGAAAAATGTCAGGGACCAAGCGAAGAAGTAAAATACTTCAGTACTCGGTGGATAACTGGCAGTGCAATAATTCCTCCAGATACCTTAAGAAAAATTGAAGAGCTGCAAATGCCTCAGTCGAGGAAAGAATTACAACAATTGATGAGAACTTTAGGATATTGGAGAAAACATATACCCGGATTTTCTATTCTTGTCTGTCCATTAGATTCACTCTTAAGGAAAGACAAACCTTGGAAGTGGGAACTGGAACATGAAGAGGCAGTCAAACCACTGACTGAAGAATTAAAAACATTTCAGTCCCTGGCACTTGTACAGCCCCATGATCCTATTATAGCTGAATGGGGTTTTGCTGAACATGCTACTTACTGTAACCTTTTCCAGACTGGCCCTGATGGACCAGAAAGATCTATATTGTTTAGCTCGACTGCATTTAAAGAAGCAAAACTATGATATTCTGAATGGGAAAAAGGACTTTTATCCTTAGTYTGAGCAGTGAAACAGGTTGAGAAAATACATCAAGGACAACCCGTGCAAACAAGAGGACCATTTAATTTACTAGAAACAGTCTTAAAGGGGACTGCTCCTCCTGAAAGAATTGAACAAAAACCCACTCATAAAGTGGTATGCCTGCCTAACAGGAGTTGCAGAAACTACGCAGTTAACTGAAAGGCATACTAAGGTTTCCAAATCGCAGACGCCAGTAAACACAGATCCGTTAGCATTAAAACAACCTTTTAAACCTTCACCAAATCTGAATGCACCACCCCTCATCGATGGTGCACCAACAGACGTTTGGTTTACAGATGCCATAGAACTAAAATTCGTGGCCCAGTTGCCTGGGAAGTTACTGATAACAATGGTGCAAAACATAGCATTAGTGCACAATAGAGATTTCCTTCTTTTTAAATGGGGTAATCTGTTCGGCCTAACCCCACCGAAACAAGTTTCTGTTTTTTCTTGCAGCAGGGTGCAGGATGGCAGGTGGGAGTGCTGTATTCACATTGCTATTCCAAACACTGGCAATGCTATGGATGCTTTTGCACGAGAATTCTTTGTAACTTTATACTGGTAGATAATATTAGTGTGGGTACAATAATCACTCAAATATTTGTGTCTGTAGCTTTACTGAAATTATGGGTTGTGATTTTAATTATTCAGCTCCTGTAACTTCCTATCAATTGTTACAATCTAATTATATATTGAATCAAGATTAATTGCCTGCTTCCATTGGAATGAACCTTACGTTGATGAAAAAACTGCTACAACACGATGACCTGTATCAACTACCGAAATGCATCCAGGACAACGGACAAAGGACATTAATCACTGTTCATCATGATACAGAAGAAATACATCGTGTCCTTGAAAGAGTGAAAAGGGATGGAGAACACCACTGTGGGAAACCCTTCTCGGATGGTCACCAACAGCAGCGGGACTTTTTAATCTCATGCTTCATCCMATTGTGATTTTACTAGCTTTAGTGTTATTAGGCCTATTGCTTATAGTTGCATTGTATATAAAGGTTTGGTACATGACAAAACAGATAATCCAAATTCAGCCACCCAAAATGTATAAATTAATACACAATAGCAATACATTATGCTAAATATGTTTACTTACCATGGACCTGTAAGTAAAATGGATCTGCAAAATTATCAATACACTCTTTATGGCACCGAGGCAAGAGGTGAACGTACCACCACTCTGTGATGATAAGATGAATTGACTATAGTCATGGGATGGAATGTGATGGATATGCTCCCACAGTATTTCTCACCCGTGGCCCCATTCAAGTGTAAACTATTGCACAAATAGCAGGCCTTCGTAGCTGGCTTTCTCAAACTTCAAAACAGACCTTGCTGCTTGTCTCTGATAGCTGGGTGCCAGTAGGGAGAAACAGCTAACTGTGCATAACAGCGAATGACTATGAGTCAATCAACTTATCCTATGAATATGGGGACAGCCTGAGAGCCCCTTGAGCTCTCCTTGCATGGCAGCGGGCTGCACGCCAGGATTTCGCCTTGAGCAGGGACGCCTCTCAATGAGACTTGAGGTTGAGAGATTTCTACAACATACTTGTGGTAAGTGAACTACAGCGCGCTTTCTTTCTGAACTTGTTATGTCTGTTTTGCAACTGTGCACAAAATCCCTTAGCCATAAACTGCTGACCAGGTCTGGGACTAGGATTGGATCCAGATGCACCTAGACTCCTCTCAGGAGTTTAGGAAGCAAGGGGGTCCAATCTGAGCCTCGTGACCCAATGGGAGCGCATCCTTAATAATTTCAGACCTCCATGCAGTAAATAATAAGTGCCATTGCCATGGAATCTTGTGAAATCATTGTCTATATCAATATATCTATTGGTGTTTCTTTCACCTGAGTGAAGTGCATTTTGTCGCTCACTCCCCCACCACTTGTTCCGAGACAACCCTCGGCCCTACTCCCCATGTTTACCCTTGGCCCTGCTCCCAGTGTTTACTTCTGGTCCTACTCCCCATGTTTACCTCGGCCCTACTCCAAATGTTTACCCTTGGCCATACTCCCCATGTTTACTATCAATCCTAATTCAAATGTTTACCCTCGGCCCTACTTCCGTATTTACCCTCAGCCCTACTCCAATGTTTATCCTCAGCCCTACTCCTGATGTTTACACTTCGTCATAGTCCCGATGTTTATCCTCGGTCATACTCCAAAGATTGCCCTCAGCCCTAATCCCCATCTTTACTCTCAGCCCTACTCCCAGTCTTTACCCTTGGTCCGATGCCCCATGTTTAGCCTCGGCTCCACTCCCCATGCTTAACACTCAATCCTACTCCAAATGTTTACCCTCAGCCCTACTCCAAGTCTTTACGTTTGGTTGTACTCCAATAATTACCCTTGGCCTTACTCCCCATGTTTACCTTCGGCTCTACTCCCTGTGTTTACCCTCAGCTCTAATCCTCATGTTTACCCTCAGCCCTACTCCCAGTGCTTACCCTCAGCCCTTCTCCAGTGTTTACATTCGGCTCTACTCTCGATGTTTACCCTCAGTTGTACTACAATATTTAGCCTTGGCCCTACTCCCAGTGTTTACTTCTGGTCCTACTCCCCATGTTTACCTCGGCCCTACTCCAAATGTTTACCCTTGGCCATACTCCCCATGTTTACTATCAATCCTAATTCAAATGTTTAGCCTCGACTCCACTCCAATGTTTACCCTCAGCCCTACTCCTGATGTTTGCAATTCGTCCTACTCCCGATGTTTTCCCTCTGTCCGACGCCCCATGTTTAGCCTCAGTTCTACTCCCCATGCTTACACTCAATCCTTCTCCAAATGTTTATCCTTGTCCCTACTCCCATTCTTTACGTTCGGCTGTACTCCAATAATCACCCTTGGCCCTACTCCCCGTGTTTACCCTCAGTCTTACTTCCCATATTTACCCTCAGCTCTACTCCCCATGTGTACCCTCAATCCTACTCCAAATGTTTGCCCTCAACCCTACTCCCTGTGTTATACACTCAGCACTACTCCCCATGTTTACCCTCAGCTCTACTCCTGATATTTACCCTCAGCCCTACTCCAGTGCTTACACTCGGCCCTACTCCCCATGTTTACCGTCAGCCATACTCCCAATCTTTACCCTTGGTCCTATTCCCGATTTTTACCCTCAGCCATGCTCCAATGTTTCCCTTCGGCCCTACTCCCCATGTTTACCATCAGTCCTACACCCAGTGTTTACTCTCGGTCCTACTCCCCATGTCTTGTCTTTGCAAGTATCAAGTGAATAATCAAGTGAAGAGAGTCTAACTCTGTTTGCAATTAGATTTCTTACAGTATTTCTTTACTACTCCTTTGGTTTTATTAAAATTTAGCAAAGATAAGCTCAAGAGCAGGTAAACTGTGGCACCGATGATGAGAAGCCAAGTGAAGAAGGTGTATCTTTTTCATCTAACTTAAAGTTGGTACTATCTACGTGGGCATACTCCGCTGGAGGAGACAGTGTGTAACTACCTATGCTTCTGTCAGCTGCATTTTGTAGACTGAACTATTCCTTACTCTCTTCTGTCTCCAGGGTAATCTGGCTGATTTATCTCCTCTGAAAATCTGACCCCTTATTTTTGACAGTTAGACACAAAGAATGAACTCACGTTCTTGGTTTAATTTGTCTGGACACTGATATTTAGTAGCGAATGTGTGCAAAGATGTCAGGACTGCTGGCTACTGACTAGAACATGAGGGGAAGAAATGTGTAAAGAATGGTTTTGAGAAGTAGATTAATTTATCATATACATTTTGTCAGGAATTTAAGCACACAGTTATTATGGAACTAATATCCATGAAGGTGGTTCTTTCCGTTCAGAACGGAAAATTTTAATTTTACAGATAACTGCTATATTTTTGTACAGTTCGGAGGACATGGTCACCACCTTTTTTCTCTGAGTGTGCTGGCTGGTATGCTTTCATTTCTTGAATGACACACACAGGCTTTCGCTGAAGGAGGATGGAAAGGAAACTGGTTCTGAGCAAAATCTCTGAAATGAGCATACTGAAGCGAGCTGTGTTGTCAGGATACAACTTGTAGCACACATTTATGACAAGACATTGTTTATCCCATATTTCTGTTTTAATGCATAGTAAATGCTTTTAAATTAACTTAAGTGTAATTTTTAAATTTATATAAAGTCAATACCAAAAAAAGTTAATCAATCTAGTATTTTGGCATCACTAAAACCACTATTGCACACTGATTTGTATCTCTCGGACAGCCTCCTCTTTTTTTTTCCTACTTGTTTACCCTTGCTCTGTTTAAGCTGAACCAGGATCCAGCATCTATTTCCAGGATCTATTTCCAATTGGGTTCAGATGCAGAGGAAGTAAAAGCATTCTGTTGGGAGCCAAGAATTTGCTTAGGCTATCCTTATTTCTGGGGAGATGAGAATTCAGGAAACTCTAGAGTAGAAACATTTTCTATATGGGGGTGAGCGTGCGTGCATGATTATACATGTGACCCTTATGCTGGCCATTACAATAAGGTTTCAGGTAGCTTTGCATCACAAGCATCTGAGAATTTACTCTGCCAGAATGAAGAACCCTGAAGAACCCGTCTCCTGTACCGCTTGCACAGTGCAGTTTTTATTTTCTGTATAAAGGAGCTGGACAGAGGTCAGTCCTGTGACCTCAAAGCTGAGATACACTCCATGAAAGAGAGTAAGAAGTCAGCTGAGGTTGGCCTGCAGTCCTGCTCCTGACAACAAAGAAAGGTCTCCTGCAAAAAGAGGCCTGAACAGAAGGTAGGAGCTGAAAAGAAAGGTTTCTCAAAACCTTTTTTTTAGTAGACAGTAGACAATTACTATCGTGTGTATGAAGCACAGTGAGGCAATGTGCAAGGTATTTCCTGAAGGGTTTAATTACATGTAGATCAGATCATTACAGCAGTATTAAGTTATTTCTTCTTTCCTTTACACAAAACTTAGATTTAATTTCCTACAGCAACACTAAGGAGGAAAATAATTTTGTGGAATAATTAGGTGAAAATACCGATCAGTATGAAGACATTGTCAGCAATCATTTCAAAACTCCATTTATTTGTCAGGGAACTTTGTACATGTCTGCAGGGGATATAAGATGGAAAGATAACGAAAACAATTTAATATAAAGTCAAACTGCATCAAGCATAGMTGCTTTGTCACACCTTCCAGAACAAGGAGTTTTGACCTTCCACTTAGGCAAAATGTCAGGCAGGACCATGCTAGTGAATGACGTAAGAGAGACTTTGCTGAGTTCACTCTGGTCTTCATAAAGGAACTTCTTCTCTGCCTMCTATTCATGTTTCCTCGCCTAMAAGAGATGCTTGCAAGTTTGCCAGGGTAACTAATAATTAGCTTGATAACTAGTCTTGCATCTTCCATAACCCAGTACAAAACAGCCATACATCAACTCACCCATCAAATATAAAGTCGCTTTTTCTAGGAGCATGTGGAGAGTCCAGGACTGGAGCCCGAAGCATGCTGAAGTGAAATAGAGAAGATGTCCATCTTCTCTGTCTTCAGGCAACTGCATTGCACCTTAGCAGTGGTAATAGTCTTTATAACACCCCCGTATTCTCCCAGCACTCCGATGAGAAGATGGCCTCTGTGAAAATGGAACAACTGCTTATTATTTAACTCATGTTCAATGTCATCTCCATTTGAGTGGAGAAGAGAGAGGTGAAGAAGAAATGAGGAAATTCTGTCTACCTCTCAGAAGTCAGAGAGAGGGAAGGCCACATGAGTTGGAATTTAATGGGATTTCTGATGGCTGAGAAAGTAAGTTTTTGCTGCAAAGTCAGCAGCAGAGCTTCTAACCACCTATCTCCAGGCTGTCTATGGATCCCATGTTGGGTCCTGATCCTAGCCCAGGTGCATGGGGTACAGTCCATAATGTAATGGACTGTGTCCTTGAGTGGAGGTGGGACATGGTTGTGTATGTGAATCTCACCCGCTGCAGAGCGGGGGAACGTGTGGGAGCTTACTTGAACCCAGGACATGTGGAGATAGGTGACAAGCAAAGTGGGCAGACACAGCTTCATAGAAAGAAGAGCTTTGTAAAATCTCTGCCTTCCCCTCCTCTCACTTSCTTAGCATAGGATAGAAGCTTTATATTATTTCTCTTCTGTCTCTGGAGACTCTCTTGGTGGAGCCACCATTTCTTTACCACAAATCCCAAATATAGGCCCGTCTAACCATTGATAATATTGCAAAAACATCAAGAATAGTGGCTGCAGAAACTGCTATTTCAGTTTTTCAGTTCAAATGATGCTTCTTGACAGTTTTCTTTCTCTGAGGGGTCAGGAGATACAGAGATTGTGGCACTGTGTGGCTGTAGGATTTCAGACTTAATTCCCATTTTACAGAGATTTGTTCAAGTGGATAAGTTGTCACACTGCACTCTCCTATGGTGTTTACTTCATTTTGGGGTTATATTTTTGTACTTTTGCCTATTTTTTATTTCAGTAACAAAATCACATAGCCACTTTGTGCTTTTGCAAAAAAAAGGACGTCATTGCATTCATAGAGTGTAGTATTTTCATCATAGGACTTCTGTATAGTATACTTTCTAATCCTGAATATACTCATACTTAATTTTTTCCTGGTTCAGTGGACAAAGCTTAATAAAAAGAGTAGTAAGAAAATATCATTACCCCATGCAGGAAGAGAGGACCTCTCTAGCCTTGACTTTCTGAAAAAAATATGTCTTTGAAATAGTCTTATTATATTGCATAGACTACCCATGAAATATGCATAGAAAAAATATACAAGGAAAAAATATATAGCTGCAGAAACTGAATTCTTTATTTTAAAGAACAAGTCTTTATGTAGCAAGTAGGATGCCAAATGCGTCCCTAGCAATTGTTATTTTAGAGAAAATTCATTGCTGGCTCCTTTTATCATTGCAGACCTGAACGCCTTCCAACCACTGGAGAGATTCCTTCCCATGCTTTCACTGATGTTATATAACATGAACTTGTGATACAAGGTGGAGACATTGCTTAACAAGCACTTACCTAGTTATGAAAAAGCATTGGCTTCGATTCAGCAAGGTATAATTGTCCAGTTGATCTGCTGATTATTAAGCCGTTCTTTTGGGTATCCAGTTGTCAAATAAAAATCATTTTCTGTTGAGAATGACTGATATGTAACTTTGCTGCAAAATAATGAGCATAACATTCATACTCTGTCATGTCCTTAAAACAAACTTCTTAAAAATATTATCTTATACAGAATAGTTTTCCAAGAACTACAGTAACAGCAGCAGCAAGAACACAAGAGATCCTTTGCTTATTCAAAAGCAAGTGGTTGCTTCTACATCAAAATGCCATCATAGATGTTGTTAATTGGAAGGCTATGACTATTATGTGGGTAGATCCATTGGTAAGAGAGATGTTTTTCTACTAAGCAGGTATTGTCAGCATAGATGATAARGCATGCCAATCTCTAGATTACTGATGAATCTTCACAAAAAGTGATTTACAAATTACATTGAGACAGCTAATGGTATCTATAATCCTATTTTCTTTACAGTTGTCTCCCATCCTGTGAGCTCACAAATTAGACAAACATGTTTCTGTTCTCTAACCTACTCGCTAGTCTAGAGAGTCCTACAGTGGCAGGATATACATGATTTCAATTCAGGAATAGTTAGATTTTCTCCTATGTATACTCTTTTGAAGAGCAATGATGTTAAAAGTGCCCTATGCTGATATCTCCCGTTCTTTCCCASCTCATTCCACTCTAAAGGCTAATGAATCGTCTTCTCTGGCAGTGCATTGTCAAGGAAAAGGGGGTACTTGAGCACAGGGAGGCAGGGTGGCCATATCCTTCTTTGGGTTGTGGCTTTGAGAGATACTTCTCCAAGAAAACCTGCACTAGCAAATTGAGTGCCTTGTCATCTGGGTGTGACTGCAAATAGTCAGTTGCTCTCTGGGTCCTGGGGCTGGCACTGGGGAGCTATGCCCTGACAAAGTGTTAAATAGACCTCCACGTGCCATTGCACTGATAACCAGGAGTGCAGCAGGCAGCACCACTTCCACTAAGGTGGCTTGTTTGGGTTGGGCTGTTGGCCAGTGCACAAGGAGGAGACGGGGTGACATGCAGAGAGTCATGGGAAACAGTAAACATCTGTTTTATTCTTTTGCTGTTGTGTCCAGTACCTAGAAGGTGAAATACTGCAACACTAACAGAATGGAAAGGGGAAAAGGAACATGGATTATGGTCATGTAATGTTTAATACAAAGAAAGTCCATGCAAATATGGAAGCAATTATTTGCACTGCAGTTGTGAGCCAGCTGGCTGTGTGAATATGGCTGCCGCCTAAAACTCAGCATGAAGCAGTTAGTGAACTTCAGCTTACTGAGGATGATACACTCCCCCATTATCTCTTCTTGTATAGACAAGCCCATAAAGAAGAAGAAGAAAAAAAGAAAAAAAAGAGAAGCTGAGCTGAGCATAAAGTCTACTTCAGTGCTTTCAGAAGAGTGGGTTACAATACTCTTTGGGTTTCAAAGCTTTTCGTTTTAAAAGTAATATTCTTATGTTTCAATCAAGGAAACTGATATTACGTGGCCRCATGTACAGGCTCCCTTCTAGATGTCTTGTGATAGGCTTTACAAGTATGAAGGTTCACTGTGTTCAGGTATAAGTTACAATCCTCTGTGCATAACAAAAGTGTTTCTCTTATGATAAAGAAAATTGAGTACTGCAGAATATCTGTCTCTTGTTCTAGTTACTTGATTTCTTGGCAGACCAAGACATTGCTTAGATTAAGAAACTCATCTATGAAATTTATCCTAGGCCTGTTTATAGGAGAAATAATTTTGAAAGAAAATATGCAGAAAATGATTACATGGTGCTATTACAATTGTGTAGTAATGGTTCTAGAAGAATATGGATTTATGGCCTATCAAAACTCACTCGTCTCATAGCACAACTGCAGGCTGTCTTGACATGACTGCAGACTGTCTTGGCATAACTGCAGGCCGTGCTGACTCCACAAGGCCTCAAGGACACCGAGAACAAAGAGGTAAAGACACTGAGAACAAAGAAGCAAGGAACTTGAACTGTTGATTCTGCAAGGACACTCAGAACAAAGAAGCAAAGAACTCAAACTGTGGAACAAGCAGGAAAGCAGGAACTCCAAATATGGGACTGGATGAGCTCAACAGTTTAGGAGTCAGATCACCTGTAGTCCAATTAGAAGGATGCGTGAAGAATGCCTTTAGCCAATCATTGTGTTAGTGCGCGCATCAACAGTAGTATGTAACCAATAAAATTTACTGCCAAACTGGTGCGAGACTGACTCTGCAATAATTCTTATATAAATACCGCTTTGTACCATGAATAAAGTGATTTCTGCTTGATTCACATTGAAGTCTTCAGAAGTCGTGACTGGTGTCCTGCACAATTGTATCACAATTGCACAATATCACAACATGTGCATCACAATTGTGATACGCCTGCAACGTAGGTGTTGGAGATGCGAGTCGATGAAGCTTATGCGCGAGCTGGGATTACCAGACTGAGACTCAATGTGAGTTACATCTAGCTGCGTTTATTGCCCGAAAAGCGCAGGTTCTTATACACTCGAGCACTAGCCTTGCAATCATGGCGTACTATGATTGGCTGCTAAGCACGTTACTGAGTGCCTAGCCACATTCGCCTATCTGAGGCCTGTTCAAGGACACACCCATGTACACCCCCGTGTACACCCCCGTGTACACTTCATCATCCACACGTAGGTAAGCGGGACACCCTGACGGGAGCACCCAGCTGGCGTCCCGCACAATTGCATCACARTTGCCCAATATCACCGTGTGCATCACAATGGTGATACACTTGCAGCATAGGTAAGCCTTCCTCAGGGATGGAGTGCAATGCTTGCAATGCTAAGATCAAGCAAGGACCCACAGAGTTTTATATGAGGTTTTAAAACAACTAAAGGAAGTGATACTTATGTCGCAGTTGAGACTGCGAATTCTGAGTGTCGATGGGTACTTAGGACGCTACCGCGAGATGCCTCAGTTGCAGAAATGATGGAAGCCTGTGAGTACACAGGCTCAGAGGAACAGAAAGCAGTGTATTTCGCAGATGCTTCTGCGGTAGCGGTTSGTCCTCTGGTGCAATGTAGGGAGGTCAACTAGAGACAGCGCAGGCCATGGCGGGCAGGAACTGCCACCACCGCCGCCCTACCCTACACGGCTGGGCTGTGCTGAGGTGGTATTTCTTGCCTGTAAATAGCTTCTGCCACTCTGCATGTAGAATCATGAAATTGTAATTTTTTTTTTAGGCGTTCATGTAAGTGTTTTTGACCTTAAAGGAAACTTTCCCCTCCGATGCTGGAACTCTGGCCAAGTCCCAGTCTAGKAAGATAAGGAAAGCAGTACATACCAGATATTACTGCTAACAAAGAAAATGTAAGTTTTGCTCATTTGGTTTTATAAAAGCTGTACCCTCTTGCGGCGACTTTGGAGATCTCACCTACGGGTGGACGCACTGCGTAAGACCTCCCAGTTGACAGGAAAGTTCTGCAAATCCTCACTGCAACAGGGGCTCTCCAGTGATTGCGGATTTGGATGATGATAAAGTATTTAGGCAATTGGCAATGTATCTTTTTCTTAATCACTATTCTCTCTCTTTCATATAGTAACAGTTATGTGCATTACCTTGCTTATTTTGTCAGTTGTTAACCCAGYGCATWGTAAGCTTATTGTTTTGTTACATGTATCATTTCATATTATTTGATATTAATGGTAAATATAGAGCAGTGTGTCGTTGGGGAGTATGAAGGGAGCCTCCGGCTGGGTTTAAAAAGAGGAGTGAATGAAAWAAAGCCTCTTTCCTCCTCACACTTAATGGATGYTTCTGCAGTCAGTGCTGCCCTTAAAATGTGAAAAACAGGTTACTAAGTACATGGTGCCTCCTTATTTCTTATGCGTATTATTGATATGTAATATTGGACTTATGACAAGTGCTGGCAAAGAGCTTTTGTTTCCACTTGCATAACTATGGGAGTCATGAATTGGTGGAAAAACATATAATTTTGTCTTCTCTCCAGGAAGACTGTTTCCTAACATCYCATTAAAAATCTATGGCAATGATCCTAATGATTTCAGAGAAAACTACACTAGGCCATTTATAAACCTCTTAAAAATTCTTCTAATAGATATTTATCATGTTTTTGCTTTGGTAGCACCTCTTCAAAAAGCATTTGTCTCCAACAGTTTGCATAAATTAAGACAATTATTTCKAGTCAAGACAAATGCTAAGTTAAATAGTTTGCTCTTTCTTCTAGCAAGAAAGATGTCACTATATCATTTCCCTGGGTATGATTTAAAAAAAAATAAAACCTTCACTGATTCCATACAAGGCAACCACAGAATATTAAACTGGAAAAAAAAAGGGGGAAACAAAAAACTGAAGAAATTGAAATAATAACTTTTATACTAAATAGTGTAATTAARAAAGAAGACAATATGTGACTCATTAGCTAGTTCTGGCAAAGGCTGTGCTGAGGCACRTGTATAAACTGCACACACCTGAAAGTTATTGAGGGTTAATGACAGCCTAATTACTCTTCAATCTTTGGCTGGCTTTAAAAGTAGCAGCTCAGGAACTGCAGCACCAGCAACAGCTAAAAAAGCAGGCATAGTATGGCTGTGAGTCTGTGAAGCTGATAGCGAAACCGCTGTCGGGAAGCGGCCGGCTCTGTCTCGTAGCCGTCGGGAAGCGGCGCACACATTGTGATGCACTGTGTGCATCACAATKGTGATACACTTGCAACATAGGTAAGCAGGACACCCTGACAGGAGCACTCAGCTGGGAGAACAGCTTGGCAGGACGGAGGTCTGCGGCAGGCTTGGTAGAAGCCTGCGTGTGAAGAGTTGGTGGTGCTGCAGCGGAACACCTGGTGGAGGTGATTGGCCAGGGCAGGATGGGGCAGTTGTTGTCAAGGGATGAATAAGCTGTTGTGAAGCTCCTCCTGTGTATTCTAAGAGAGATGTTAAGGATGATGAGCGGACTCTGGATAAGTTGTTACTGTGGTGCAGGGAAAAAGGATTTCAAGCAGAGCTGCAAATAGTATTTCATGTTGAAACGTGGGAAGATGTAGGGCAGCAGTTACGGAACGGCATTGCCAGCGGAGATAACATTGCTCAGGAACTTGAGACTACGTGGAAGATGGTCCTCTCCTCCTCAAAAGAATTGAAAGTGGAAAAGAAGGTTGCTTCAGAAGCTGCAGCTGCTTTGTCAGTGCTTTCAACCTGTGAAAAGGTAATGGTGTTCACCGCCAGACTGCAGGCAGCCCCCTCAGCTCCTTTGTTACCCTYGGAATCATCGCAGCCTTTGGAAGCAGGAATGCAGAATGCGGAGCAATTGTGACCTTGCCTCCTGCCGAAGAACATGCCACTGTGGAGGAGTTGCGTCGGTTTGGGCACGTGAGTTACTACCCTGTTTGGAAAAAATAGAGGTAAAAGGCCATCAGCATGAGTGGGGAGCGTCAGCAATATTGGAGCTGATGGACAGAGTGTCTGAGGCCAAGGTGGGTGGTGATCCACTGGGACACTGGGGAAACWTAAAACTCTCGCTTGCACAGAGCGAGCCATCATCGGTATTTCCTGTAATAGCTGGTGCACCCGGTCAGCCTAATCAGTGGACAGGATTATCTTTTGAAGTAGTGAAGGAACTAAGAAAAATGGTGCAACAGAATGGGTTGCACACACCTTTTACACAAGCCCTAAACAATAACATTAAGCTGGACAATTTATTAACACCTTTTGACCTTTGTCAGCTTATGGCTGCTGTCTTAACCCCTATGCAGGAAGTGTAGTGGATGGCTCGATGGACAGATCTCTGTGAAATTGCGGGTACTCAGAATTCAGAAYGAAGGGATGGGGATCCTTTGCRTTTTGGGGCAAAAATCKYTCTAGCGGGGATGGACCAATTTGCTGACCCCAGARATCAGGCTCRAATGTTTCCAGAGGTACTGTGACTTAGTATACGGTGGGGTATGTTTGCCTTCCTCAGGGATGGAGTGCAATGCTTGCAATGCTAAGATCAAGCAAGGACCCACAGAATTTTATATGAGGTTTTAAAACGACTAAAGGAAGTGATACTTATGTCGCAGTTGAGACTGCGAATTCTGAGTGTCGATAGGTACTTAGGACGCTACCGCGGGAAGCCGTCGGGAAGCCGCCGGCTCGTCGCCGTCGGGAAGCCGCCGGCTCGTCGCCGTCGGGAAGCCGCCGGCTCGTCGCCGTCGGGAAGCCGCCGGC
>PTEX01000131.1:1888113-2252510 GCA_003342815.1 Eudromia elegans | reverse complement strand
GCTCGGCACGGCACGGCTCGGCACGGCTCGCACGGCTCGGCTCGGCCCGATTCGCAGCCCTTTGCCGCTGGGCGCCCCGGCTCGGCTCCGCTCGGCTCCGCTCGGCTCCGCCCAGTTCGCAGCCCTTTGCCGCCGGGGCGCCTGGTTCGGGTCGGGACTGCTCGGCTCGGTTCGCAGCCCTTCCCACCGGGGCACCCCGGTTCGGGTCGAATCGGCTCGGCTCGGCTCGGCCCGGTTCGCAGCGCTTCTATGTCGGGGCGCCCGGGCTCCGATAGGGTCGGCTCGAGTCGGCTCGGCCCAGTCCGCAGCCCTTCGCCGCCGGGGCTCCTCGGCTCGGGTCGAGTCGGGTCGGGTCGAGTCGACTGGGATCGGGTCGGCTCGGCTCGGTTCGGCCCGGTTCGGAGCCCTTCACCGCCGAGGCGTCCCGGCTCGTGTCGAGTCGGCTCGGGTCGGCTCGGCCCGGTTCGCAGCCCTTTGCCGCTGAGGCGCCCCGGCTCGTGTCGAGTCGGCTCGGCCTGATTCGTAACCCTTCCCACCGGGGCACCCCGGTTCGAGTCGAATCGGCTCGGGTCGGCTCGGCCCGGTTCGCAGCGCTTCGCTGTCGGGGCGCCCCGGCTTGGGTCGAGTCGGCTCGGGTTGCCTCCGTCCGGTTCGCAGCCCTTCGCCGCCGAGGCGCCGGTGCGTCCCTGCGGCAGTGGGCTGCGAACTGGGCCGTGCCGACTCGACCCGAGCCTGGGCGACCCAGCGGCAAAGTCCTGCGAATCGGGTCGACCCGAGCAGAGTGGAATCGACGCGACCGGGTGCGTCTCGGCGTCAAAGGTCTGCGAACCGGGCCGAGCCTTCTCGATATTCTTACCTTACAATTTAGCAATTACATGCACGTATTTAGACTTGAAATTTGGGTAGTGTATTTCAATTGATAAGGATACTCTAATCGAATATTGATTTTAAAAGGGCTATATATGGTAGCATCTCTCCTTGAAATGAACTGCTGCTTAAGAAGAAAAAATGATTTTAATAATATAATACTTCACATATATCCCTATGCTTTTAAAATAGCAAGTAAGGACTACAAAATGTCTTTAAAGAGATACAATTTCAAAATACTTTGTTTTATAAGGCTTAGCACAAGGGGAGAATAAAGAATGGGACTCTTGTTTCCGAACCTTTTCCATAGATGTTTGCTCTTTAATCAGCTTTTATTAAAAAATGCTGTTTCTGCAGTAATCCTTGTGAGCTCAAGATACTAATAGCCTATATATATGTGTGTGGTTACTTCACAGAAAATAATATTTTAAGTGCAGCTCTCATAGGTATACCTCCGTTCCTTGGGATGTAGCTGTTTTCCTGAGTTCAAGTACATAAAAGTCTTCTTTAAAATACTAAAGAATCACTGAATAAGGAGGATTAATTTATTATAGCAAATTTGATCCTCATAAACAGTTTGAATTATCCTGGAGGAAATTTGTCAGTGAACTTTAATGGCTCAGTTGATATTTTCCTTAATTTGTATAATGATGATGAGCAACTTTCAGCAGGTTTCCTAAAGAAAGGACAAGGTTAAAAACAAAGGATAAAGCAGTAAAGATTTTACTAGCTGTGAGAATCCTTTCAGAATTGAGAAGTATTTCAGTTTTCCAGTTGAAAGCCAGTAATCAAACTGAAAGAAACTATTTATCATGCAAGTTTAAAGTTAGCTATGATCATTTTGCTAAAAGGAGTTCCCACTTCCTGACACCTCAGTTCTCACGTCAGTCTGTGACAACTCAAAGAGTAAAAAGCTTTATGAACACAACTTAAATAAGATCACTCAACTATAAGGTATCCTGTGTAGCGACTGAGTTTTTCTTAGATCTTATGTTCCGACTGAGTTTTCTACTCTTACTGGTGGGAGAACATCAGAAATTGCATACAATGTGAATTTAATAGATAGATAGACTTTTTTTTTTCTTCTGTGCAGAGGTCTTCTGAGACTGCCATGGTCTTCCAGCTGCATGATCTCTGGTAAGCCTTTAGAACATTTTCACACTTAAAGAAAGTATCTCAAGTTAGAGCATTGTGAATGGAATGAAGAGCGATTTACTTTTATTCACACAATTTAGTGCAAAAGAGTGCTAAATCCTCAATGAGAAGAAATTCAAGAAGCTGTCACTTTTGAGAAAAAGTGAGAAGTGTTTATTACATTCTTCTGGCTGTATGTTGATCACCAGGGAAAGATTGGAAATGCTATAAAGATATCTATTCAAATCTTACCATATTACTAGTCTTTTTCTGGATTACATGTCAGCACAATGTTATATTGCAAACTCATGGTTAGTATACCAAAAAAAAGGCAGAAAAGTTTATAAATAGCAAGAACAAACAAAATTAGGAATGACTACAGGTACTGACACATATAAAAACCATTTTTTCGGATTTGATTCCATGGTTAATTCTTACAGTCCATTGTGCCCACAGAATTTTTTGCCAGCTAGGAAGACAAAATAGGAAGTATTACATGAACTAAATCTACTTTTAGATTAAAAAAAAAGAGGATAGCATTGCTAAAATCTTAGTTCCCCTGCACTTCACAGATCAAAACTGTTGATAAGTTTTTGATCATTTATTCTCCCATAAGCAAAAATACATCACTATAATGCCTTTTAATGCATAGCTTGCTACTCAGGAGATTTTGTTTCATAATCCTAATATACCTCCTTCACATAAAATGAATTCCTGATTGCAGTGCTATAATTTAACCTCCTAAAATTAATCCATCAGTCGGTGTCTTAGTTGACATTATGGCTGCTAGTATTTCCTAGTATGAAAGACATGTGCTGCTTGATTCTCAGTCCTAAACTTTCAGCTTTCTTTTGGATTCCTTTCATAAGCTACAAATAAAATGACTAATACAATGAGAAAATGACTAATACAATTATAGACTACATTGCAATGGTGCTGTAAACATTCTAGTCAATTAAGAAAAATTGAACAGTTGTATTTCAGGACAAGCTGCTGAAGCAGTCTCCGTCAAAACCAGACCAGTGTTGCCGTCTTGCATCGGCAAGCCTCGTTCGGTCGCTGGACTGCACTGAGGTTACCCCCGCCTCAGGGCCATTGYGCACAGACACCAATATGAGGATGCAGCAAATGGCGTTTATTGCTTAACTTAGCTTGCATATATACTCAGGCTGAATGTGGAAGCTCGCTTCTAACTTGAGATTGGTTACATACTACTGTTCACGCGCACACTAACATAATGATTGGCTAAAAGCACGCATCCTTATAATTAGGCTGCAGGTGGTCTGGCTCTTATCTTGTTGAGCTCACTCAGTCCCACGTTTGAAGTTGGTTCCCACTCCTCCGCTCGCTCCACAGTGCTATTTCTTTACTTTTCTGCTCTGAGTGTCCTTGCAGCCTCAGCACTCCCAGCTCCTGGCTGCTCCGTTCCCAGCGTCTTTATCTCTTAATTCTCAGAGTCCTTGTAGCGCAGCGGAATCAGCACRGCCTGYAGTYATGTCAAGACAGCCTGCAGTTATGCTAAGAGAAGAGTGAGTTTTGATAGGCCATAGAKCCATATTCTTCTAAAACCATTACTACAATTCTTTTACTTATTGCCTTRTATGTCCTCTTCAATCATTCCTAGGCTACACGCCTCCTTCYYGTCTTTCCGTGACGTCRCGACATCTTCCGAGCACCATGCCCTATGCTATACTATATCATTTACTTATGCTAAGTCTAAGTTATACTAATCTCCCTACYTTATTAAGCTCTAAACATTTCCCACAGACCAGTAACAAAGYATAGAAGGTTTTTACTAGAATAGAAAAAAGTGATCTTAAAATTGGAACAGTGTTTGAAAGGTATAGAAACATATATCTTGCAGGAGATGAGATATAACAATGTTAGAGAGTCCATTTTTTAGATTTATTTTCTAGAATTGTGAAGGTGTATTTGTAGCTTGTATATGTACTCATCCTATCTTCATATCTAGATAAAGGATTTGTATGTGCTTTTTATGGCAAGGAGACTAAACTTTTCATGTAAGGAAAAAAATTGGTTTCTTACTTTAATCCTGTTCTTTAAAAAACAAACAAACAAAAAAACCCTAAATATTTCATATTAGGTGTCCACAGAGTTTTGGTTGTCTATGGACAAAGCAAGAAAAAAAAACAAGTTTATTTGAATATGAAGTACCTTGGTCAGCATAGTTTTGTCTTGTGTAGGTGGAGCATGAAGAATATAGATTTTGTTTATTTTGATGTCTTAGTTTAAACTTTTTTTTTCTGGTACAGTCAAAAATTTTATGTGAAGGAATCTCTTTATTAATTATAAGCCATATGGTCCCATAAACTCATACAGTACACGGAGGAGCAGAAAGGAGAAAGTTTTGGAAAAGAGAATTAGAAGAAAACTGCTTAGAAAAGAGAAGTTTCTTTACCTTTTGGCTTGCAGCTATGAGATCCAAGGAGGAGAAAGACCTGCACTGCATGAACTATACGGGCATGACCAGTTCCTCTGTGCATCCTATTTTTAATCCACTGAGAGTCAGTGTTTATGGCAGTAGCAGGAATGCTTACGGCAGTAGAATTTACTGTTGTTATAAGTGGTGAGCAGCTGCATCCATTGCTTTGCTGCATGTTAAATTGGTCACCAGTGTCCTCACACATGCAAAACTGCCTAAGCATGAGTAAGGTTCTAAGGAAACATGGAAATAACTCAAGATTGTCCTTTTTTTGCTCTTGGCATTCACAAATTTTTGACCCACTGCCTCCAAAATTCATTTTGTTATTTGATTGACTTCTAGGAGCAGATGGTGCAGTAAGAGCAGCAGTTGCACTGCAAAATTTATTAAAACTTCCCTAGTCTGTAGGGATTGGAAATAGAGGAAATAACTGAAAATGCTTTGCAGACGTTCCATGGACTGTATTGCATTGCTGTGTTACTCCAGTGCATTTGCCATATAAACAGATTCTAAACTTCATCTTATTTTCTAATTGAGAAAAAAATAATCATCCCATTTTCCTCTAGCAAAGAGGAAAATGTAGAAATTTTCAGTGCTTTATGCTACGTATTTGCTCTCAATAAAAATAAAGTAATTGGATTATTGCAAAAATAATTTAAAAAATTATCTTGATCTGTGATACAGAAAAATGTTTTGTGAAAAAATAAGCATGCCACTTTTAGCATGCAGAAATGAATTTGAGAACCATTCTGATCCTCTACTTAAATGTTTATTGCTCGTATTTTACCTACACAATATTCTCTTGTAAGTTGTTACCCACAACAGTTAAAGCTTCTCTGCTTTGTTGTTTGTTTTTTTCTTTGCCTCTGGTTTTCACAAGTACTGGAAATTTATGCTTCTGGATGGTGAATTCCTTCCTRCACAGCTGCTAGTTAGTGTCTTCATCCACAGTGATACATGAAAACAGCAGGCCTGGTCTGCAGTGCAGAGAACAGGACCCTATGGTACACTTGAGGGAAGCTCTTTACCCTCTATCACCTAAGCTTCAGACAAATCTGTTTTTTTCAAAGCATATTTCACATTCCCTCTGGAACTGCRGAAGAAATAGATATTGGAGTGTTTTATTTGCACAAAGCACCTTGGGTGCCTAGAGAAGATAAGAGAAAAATTTCTGCTGGGATATTTTGATTTTTTTTTTCTCTATTTATTCTTTCTCATAAACTTTGTGCTATCCCCTGTCTAGCAGGATATTTTTTCATATCGTTACATTATTCTGCAAACACTTGGGGAAAAAATTATATACTATCAAGAGACATATAAATCCTTTAATAACGGGTAGGTCTTTTTAGTCTATATTCCTGGCAAACAAGGGGAGTAATGAAATTACTACTGCATCCCACATAATTCCCTGGAGTTCCATGTACAGACAGGAGTTTTTGACTTCCTCCTCCAGAGGGAAATGTTTAATAACTCTTTGGGTCATTCACACCCTATTGTTCTCCATGCTTTTGGACACGAGGAAATGAGCAGATAGGTTTGTTCTGTTGTCATCTTCTCTGTTGGGCTTAGAGTTGTTTGGTTTTCTGATTAAAAATATGGCAAGAGTGGAGAATATACAGCATAAAATGTGATCAGGGAGTGATTTAGAGAGAATGGGATAAAATCTGGAATTTATGTCAAAGCAATGGTATTTGTGTTGTCAACATTGTAGGGAGAGAGAGTAAATAAAGTCTGGTCAGGTCAAAGTATACTGAAATCAGGACCTTGTACATATTTCAAGGTAACAGGGAGAACACCCAAAAAAGATGTCCATGAGCACACAAGAAAAAAAATATTAGCCAAGTAACTGAGCAGTGTAATAAAAAACAATGTTTGCAAAATATTTTTCTTTCTTTTTTTTCCCCATGAAACCAAGCCTCTACTTCCAATCCCTAAAGACCAATTTTTACCTAAAATCTTGTAAAATCTTCACTGCTCTTCTAGTACTCTCTCCTACAATCTGTTTGGCATACAGCTTCATGAGTGACAGAGGCCAAAGACCGACACCGCAGGCATGCTTCTTGCTGTTGAAAGAAGAAATGTGTGCTCCCATCCAGCAAATAATCCAGGCTCACACAGACTTTAGTTACTGAGGTAAGCAAAGGTAATTTTCAGTCCACAGGTTGGCTGTAAATTAGCTTTTGTGGTCCAAATTAACCTGAGCCAGTTAAAAATTGTAAGATAACAATAGTCAATGGGAAGCTGTGCATTGACARCTATCAATTAAAAATAGTGAAGGGACTGATGAAGGAAAATATTAGGAAATACAGAAAGCAGAAACTCATCCGTTATCACAAATTACATACTCAAAAAACATCTACAGAACTATCTATGTCCAGAAAACAATTGCCTCTATTTTAGCTTCAGGGTTGATTACTCTTACTAAGGGGTCACTGACTCAGTCAGACAGCTAATATCACCATGGCTTTGGGAGAAAATATTCTCTCTGCCTATAGGAAATCCTAATATGTAGGTTCCTAGGGTTCCTGGGCCGGAGACTGCCCTGACATTTCATTAATACCATTTAGCTTGGTCCATGAGAGAAAGAATAACAGGCAATGCTCTGGTGAGGATTTAGGGGACTTTGTATGCACCATTTATGTACTTTTCCTTTTTTAAGTTTGAACTTCTAGAAATCAACAATTTAGCTAGCGAGAGGCCTTGAAGACCTGTCAAGCCTTAAGATACATCATATAAATTTAACAAGTAGGAAAGAGGGACCTTTCATCTGTCATTTAGGCTTATTTGTACCAAAAATATATAGAAACACTGTAACTGAGAGAATAACTAGACAGAATGGAGTTGGATATGTCCAAAGGGTCTGTTATTTTGTATTTTCTGAAACTGAGTAGAATACTTTGCCTTTCTAAACAAGTACAAATCCCATCTGACTGCTTATTTCATTCCAAGTATCACTGAAGAGTTGAACTCTAACCTTATATCTTCTATACGACTAGAATAATTTAGGCTTCTAGTGAACCTTGATGGATCAGGCTTGCAGCCGGGACCTGCTATGGTTGAATTGAAAATTTCCTGTGTATGCGCATCCAGTGTGGTGGAATCCCCCCAGAAAGATAGGTGGGCAGAAGAAGGTTGATCAGAATTTTATGATTATTGTGTCTGTGACATGATTTTGGATATAATCACACAGCTTTTTTTTTTTTTTTTTTTTTTTTTTCTATTAATTTTCATGCTGGTTTCTGCATTCAGTGTTAGTTCTATAGGAAAGGAAGCAGGGACCCATAATTTGTCAATGTCAATCTCTACATAAATGCTCTTTACACCACTGAAGAATTGCTAGCTGCCAAGTACAGGTGAGAAGGTTATTTTGAGACACTGCTTACATGCTAGAAAAAACTTTTAACTCAGGCAGCAATGTATCGTGTCTACACGCTTTCCTAGTTTCAGTAAAAATCATAWAAAGAAAATACAAACCGCCTTAGGTAAAAGTTCATGTTACAGAAAATGAAAACAMACTGCAATAATGACAGAGACAGAAATCTGCCTTTGAGACAAGATGCTTTTCGGTCAGGCATAATGACAAATAAATAAATGGGAAGTTTAGAGAATTGTATCCTGGGCTTGAAAAGCATCCCTGTGCCCCATAATGGTTTTGTTTGTGCAATGTGAGAGAGCAGCAGAAGCAGCTAGTGGAGGGGGGGCAGTGGTCACAGCAGTATCCAGGCCTCTCCTTCAGGGAACATCTGGCAGCTGCCTTTTCTTGGACCTTGCTCTAGAGGCTTGCTGCTGSTGGTGAGGACTAACTGCTGGAGGCTTTTGCAGCTCTTGGCTGCGTCCTGATCAAGGTGCCCACACCTTTCTGAGTGATCACCAGGGAGTACCAAGCACCTATTGAACAGATGTTTCTGGACCAACTATATTATGCTGCTTTTAGGCAGCACTATAGCGTCTATAGCATGAGAAACAGAGAGATATGGCGTGCAACGATTATAGGAGACAACTCAGTAGGGCTATGACAGGAACCGAAATTTCGGCCCAAGACAGTTAGCCTGTTTCAGATCACCTGCTGTCAGTGGCAGCGCACTGAAGGGCAGTCTCCATCACTGCCAGAAGTAGTTTTTTGGTTTATCAAATGCTTCAAGCCAGGCAAAGGGTTCAGGTCTTGTGCTGCAGGAAGTGCTTGATGTCTTTCTTTTTTTGTCTGAGGCTGGGCTTGATGGTGTCCTTCTCTGCAGGAGGTGCTGGAGTGGCTCAGAGAAGGGCCTCTGGGAGAAGATGACCAGACTGTGCACTGTCAGAGTGTATGAACAGGAGACTGACCGTGTCTTTGCTGAGGTGCTACAGAGGTGTGCATCTAAGCCCTGTGATGCAGGGAAAGGAAGACAGCTGTAGAGTGTCTTCAAAGGATGATTGGGTAGAAGATGACGCAAAGGGCTGAAGTTTGTGGCATCTCTAAACAGAAGGAAGGTACCTTCTCTGCCTGTACATCTTTATTTGCAAAAAGAGTTTAGTTTCCTAGGAGCAGGTAAGGAGGAACAAGACTTGCCAGAGTAAGCTAAGGTTGAATCAAGTGACTGTACTGAGAGGAATAGGTGAGAGTTATTTGCTTGATACCCCCTTCAGGATGCAAAGACACTCACTTACCAGCCTGACTTTGTGTTTCGAGAAGTTTGTTGCCTGCTGTTGGATGAGATCTGGGATATTGCAGGGAGATTATTTGGGCTTGATGAGCCCTACAATTGTYGATTACCTCTTGTATGGCTCACTCATATGGCCATCAATGATACTGCTGAAGTGACCCTAGGTGTATCAGGAACCATTAGTCATGGAGACTAAGGTGCAACTGTAATTTGAAGGGAACTGAAGGGGACAACAATGAAGTGTACTTTATTGATGTACTGAAAGATATATTGGAAGTACTTTATTATACAGTCAAGGTGACCTGATAAATAAGCAAGAGTTGTAAAAAGGTGTTTTTCTTTCCTCATTTCCTCTTTTGTTTGTGCTTTGGGTAGGCACAACAGAGAGATTTCATGCCAGGAAAATGCCTTACTTACTGAAGAATCCTTCCAATAAATATATTCAATAAAGAATTAGTGGGAAGACCTATATATTCACATTTGTAAATGGGAAATGTATCAGCAATGGCATGTTATTATTGATTTTGTAATAACATACACTAATTAACTAACTAATGAGCCAATTGCAAGTCAAATGGGAATTCTTTTGCGCAGAGGTTCAGAGAAGTAACACTAGCAGTTTAAGCAGAAGTTTTTCTTTCAAAGGTTTACAAGGAAAATAAACCAGTCCCTAGCAATTGTGTACAGTGGTTCTCCAGGAAGGTAATGAATAAGCACAACTGCTAAATTTCTTTCTTTTTAGAAAGGTATATGTTTCTACCTGACTTGTTTAATTTTCTTTACCAGGAATGCCGTCCATTATTTTGACATGTTTTATGGTGAGTGAAAATCYTTGATTGCCGCTGCATGCCAGAAGAAAGATTTTTGCCACTTTTCACAAAAAAAAAATCTTTGAAAATGTCAGAGGCCATTTAAATGTCATTACTTGAGAAAGTACTTTGAGAATGCTCCAAAATGAGGTTTTTTGAGATGTCAACTCTTGAAAAAAAAAGAATAATAATAATTCCAATGTCTAGCTGCATTGGAATAAGTTATATACAGGTTTTGTTGTATACATAYTTTATACGTATAATTTCTAATATATAAAACTGTTACAAGACCTTTTTTCATGGATTTGTCACCCGTTTGGCAGTCAATACCAGTACTCTTCTGAATGCCAGATACTGAACCTCTATTRCCTTCTGTATACTTGCCTTTTGGAAATGTTACACAAGATTATGAAGCTGTTTTTTACTGTGGCATGTATGTGCATGTCCTTCTGGTGCTGAAATGTTTGTTTATTGCTATTAGAATTGTTAGAATCACTGTAATAGTCTTGTTCTGACCTCTTTTGAGTTATAGAAGGTGTAAAACTCCTGTGATTTGCAGCTGATTAGGCTTGATTCTCTTATTTTCATTAATGACTGTTCATCACAATTCTAACTAATTTATCCCAATGGCTTATTATACTCTTTGTTGCTTTCTTTTTTAAATCTATACATGTACACAGAGATTTATATCAATTGATAATCAAAAACTTGTACAGAGCCCATTATTGCAATTATTATACCTTAATTTTAAGAAATAGAARAGAAATGTTAAAGAAGTTGGTTTCCTTCTTTTATGTGTTGATTGTGTGTGCTTCTCTCTGAAGTATATTGAATGAACTTGTTGACTTCTCTGTAATGGAAACTTTATGATTCTTTAGTTGTTCTTGCGATCTTCTCTGAACTCTTTCCAGTTTATCAGYGTCTTTTCTGAAATGTGAATGTCAGATCTGGATGTAATGCTTTCATAGTTTGCAAGTGCAGAGATAAGATGACCATTTTCTTGTTATTACCATTCCCTGCATGAGAACAGAGGGAGTGAGTAATCCCAGGAAGCAAGCTGTGGGTGATGCAGCCCCCCCTGCAACAAAACTGTGTGATGTGATGTCCTTGTGTAGACTAGATGGTGCTGAAGTGGTTGAGCAGTGTCTACTATATCCACCCCTGATTYGCCATCAATACATTGTTTTCTTGGGCATAGAAAAGGTCAATGCCCTGAGGAAATTAGAATTAAACTTTCAAGGCTTCTCGAGCCTTTCCAAAGCTTTCAAGGAAAAGTGTTTTGTTACAGGCATGTAGGAGATCCTGAGAACTGGTAGGGGCAATGTGCTCCAGGCCAGCTGAATGGGTTGTTGTGTCCACGTAAAGCAACCAAGTGCTGCACAGAAGGCTACTTGCAATGCCCCCAGGGCTGGCAYTGAAACCACAGAATCATTATGGTTGGAAAAGAGCTTCAAGATCATCGAGTCCAGCCACAATGATGCTGTGCATCCAGTAGGGAGGACATTGACCTAGGCACAGTCTGCCGGTGCTGCCATGGTGCTGCTCCTAGCAGCACTAGTGCAGTCAGCACCAACTTAGGGAACTCTGGTTTTTTAATACTATGGCCTTGTCCTGTAATGCTATATGTAAAGCAAAAATAATAGAGAACAGTTTGCATTTTGATATACTGAGGACATATCTGTGCCAGTGAACTTAATCTGATTATATTCTTCAGGCTATGCACAGCCTCAGAAAGAATGAGGATAGCTATAGCAGCGTTACAGACACTCATCCCTTAAAAGTAACCAAACCTCCAACTGATGGTGATAATTTTCTGTATGGTATTTCTGTTGCTGAATTTTAGCTGATGATTTTCATTTCTGCATGTATAATTCTCACCTTACTTTCCTCTGGCCATACCCCAGTTGCAGAAAAATCTGGTGACACTTACCTGTTGTGTGACAGAGCAACACAAAATTTCCACCAGACAAGGAAAATACAAGTGAAAACACAGTATACTAAATGGCTCTGTAGCATGTCCCTTTCTCTTGTATCTACCATATACCTTCCTTAAGGCAATGAGATTCTAGTGCTGACAACTGTTTAGCAAAGGCTGTGAGGAAGTCCAATGGATCTGCCCTGTTATATAAGTAATATAATAAACAAATTTTTTTGTTAGCTTTAATGAGTTTTTTGCACTTTTTTTTTTGTTGTTGTTCTTTATGCTTCCCCACCTTAATGTTTCCTTTCTCTTTCCCCAGTAGTTGCTGGAAGGGAGCTGCCCTTGTGACGTGWGCCTCAGTAGGTCTTTCTGAATGGCAGGTCATTGAGAGGTCTGTAACATGTCACCTGCTGTATATCATACCTCTGATGTAGCATTTGGTTTATTTCTGTCTCCTTGTTGTAGTTCAAGGAATTCCTACTTTCAAACTATATATTTTTGTTTGTTTGTTTAACTAGGGAACAGAGTCCAGCACTGAGTTGATTAAATCCTAGAGTGCACTGAAACATACCTTTATTGCCCARCCAAAGGTTCCCTTGGCAGTAATGTTTTTTCCAGGGTGGGCTTGGGCTTGTTTCAGGTGAGAAGGAGACTCAATTCTCCCGATAAGTTGGCACTACTGACATTTGTGAGTGAAGAAGAGGTAACTCATGGACAAGGCAAGTACATTAGCTCTCAGGTCAAAGCACATTAATAGTAGATCTGGAGTACAGATTGCTCTATAGGGACCTTTAAGGGAGCACACAAGGAATCCTTCTGACATGATAAAACACAGGAAAGCTTTAATTGCTATTTACATGTACTCTGAAGTTTATTTCTTTGTAGCTGAACTCAGATAAAGTGAAAGGATAGGACAGGACAGGAATGGAATATGGCTTTTTTTTTTTCCTACCTTTTAAGCTTACCTGAGAAAAATTTTGCATTTGTTCTGTTTTTTTTTCTAACTCAAAACACAGTGTAACAAAAATAGCAAACCAATATCAACAAATATATATATAAATGGCAAAAATAGTGTGATATTCATTGCTGTAATTTTTATTTTCATTTCTTATGGCTCATGGAGATGGAACTGGTAACTGGCTTACAGAGTGAAATCAGTATATTTATCAATATTTTTGGTCTTATCCTCATCAGGCAACAAACTGGAGTAAACCTGTTTACGCATCAGGCACAATCACACCCTCAATTAATTACATGTTGGCATGAACATATTAATATTCCTGACAGTTTTTATTAACTGCCTTTTCTTGAGGGTATTTGCATTTGGAAGAGAGCGTGAGAATATGCCAATAAAAGATTTCTGTTAACATTAAATGATATAGATCAAGCTTTTAGCCAGAATCATAAAAAAATCTTAGTGAAAGATGAACCAGATCCATATTATCTTGTTTTAACCGTTTATAATAATCCAGGTTTTTGTATAGATAATAAAACTGATGTCTTACATAAAGTTTTTAGGAGTGTGAGATAAATTCAGTTTATAGTTGATTTTTTTTTCTCATTTCCTCATGAATAGTTAAAATATTCTGGAATTAAAATTGTATGTCAACAGAAAATAAACTCTAAAACCTTCCTCTCAAGTACAAAATCTGTTATATTATGATTTCACATGCATGCATATGTAGTTTTCAATTTTCTAGGTAGGATAAATGGGACTGTTAATGATTGGAAYTTTTCTGTTACAGACAATTTAACAATTTTAGCATTCAGATCATATTCAGGGTTACTAAAAGCCTGGTCTAATAAATAGTACAGATTACTTCCTTATGGCTTGTTTGTTGCAGATKTTATTGATCTTTGTATCTGACTTCTAAGCATAACAGTGAATTGCATTAAGAAGCGAATTAAGCAGAAAAAAAGGCAAAAAAATTTAAAAAATGAACAGCTATCACACCTTCTAAACTGTGTGGTTTAAGTCTGCAAAAATAAATTCATATGCAGTTAAAACATTGCCTAGAAGCAGTATTAGAGGCAGCAGAATGGACAAGGGAAGAAGAAGAAAAAAAAAGGAATCTGTGAGAAATTATTGCTAACTTGTCCTGTATCAAGAAATGATTTGTATCAATAAGAGATGCATTGATTAGAAGAACTGTTAAAACCATTGAATTGGCCACTTTGTACAAAAAAAAAAAAAAAAAAAAAAAAACCCAAACCAACCAACCAAACAAAAATGAGCAGAAGGAATGAACATGGTGAAATGGTGGATTTCAATGTCTCCCCCAATGACTTTGTTCAATGCACAGAGTGAAAAGCAGAGAGCCACTGTAGTATTTCACTTCATCTTTATTTTTCAACACACTGTCTAAGGTAGTGAATGGTATTGCCATCTGCTGAAGACAGAATTACTTATTTTTTATGGGTTTTTTTAATGAGAAAAGTGTATAATATTGGCCCTAAATTTTGAAGGGCATGAAACATAAGTTTTGCTTGATAATTCAAGATTTTTTTAATTCAAAAATGTTCAGAAATTTGCAGAGTTCTTGACTGGGCTGAGCATTTTATGAAATAAAAGAACWAGTCCCAATGATGCAGTTTGCTCTACTAAGTTCTCAGTGCTTTTGCAATTCACACTTTTAGGTCTCAAATTTCTATGCCGAGAAAATGAGGACCAATGAGGACCAATGAGGATTTCCTAAAGACTCAGATGAATTATTTTGTGCGTATTCCTCTAGGTACTTCTTGTTTAAGAGAGGGATAAAATTTAATATTCTAGGAGAGTGCCATATGATTGTTCTTTCTTCCCCTGCAATATCTCATTTGATTTGCCATAATCCTACCAGTTGCTGAAGGAGACCAAGATCATTCTCTTCCAAGCATTGACTTACTATTTATGGAAGGAGTAAAATACATGGAATTATGTAATTAACTATATGTAATAAAAAAACGCAGAGAAGAGAAGCAAATTAATTTAAATGCACAGATTTAATTTCAGACTTTTCTAACTTTTTTTGTTTGGCTTTGCAACATTTGCTTTCCATCTGTTCTCACCCAGTCATCTGAAAAGCTTCTGAAACTCTAGTTGGATGTAATGCTAGAACTGCTTATGCCATCCTGTAAGTTCAGGCTGTTATGGCTGAACTTTATGGGAGCCTTTAGTAAGGGTGAAATCTTCTCTACCTGTARTAGTTATTGTAGGAGCAAGCTGCAGTGCTGTCTTTCATCATAGTTCAGGAGAAATTTTTATTTTACGTGTTTTCAGAAGACTCTCTCTCCCAGTCCTGCAATGTCACAGATGTGCATTTCTCTAATTCATAATTAATGTTTCTTGATAGCAGATTTCTTTTTAATGGCCTCTTTATTGTGGATTTTATTGATTCTAACTTTTGATCTTCATGCAGTCAGATGAAAAACATTAAGAAAGAGATGAAAATTGCATTATGATCACAGGACTTCAACTTATCAGGCCTATAGCAAATTTCTTTTTCAGGGAGGACTTTAATTGTAATACTTCTTAAAAAAGTATTTTTTCAAAGAGCCCTAGAAATATGATGACTTCACCRCCTGACTATTATCTTCCATGAACAAGCTTTCATGATTACACTGAGGTTTTACTAGGTTGTTTTTTAAGATGTTTATGTTATTGTTGTCCAGATAACATATATACGTTCCTCTTAGACATTCTTTTAGAATATAAGTATATAAGTAATATACTTATATAATAAGTATATAATATAATAAGTATATAAGTATAATATAATAGAATTTTCAACTACATATTTTCCCCAATTTGGATAGGATTTATGACTAATTTATTGTATGTTCAATTTCTTTATGTGTCTTCTCGAGGAAAAGAAAGAAGAATAGGACTCATTTTGGATGAACGGATAAGCTCAAAAACTCCAGCAGTGCCTCTGAAAAGTTATAGCTGCCATACTAAGCATAACATAATATTCTTTTCTTTTCTACACTGGGGAAAATACTATTGTAAATTGTTGTCAAACTGTTCCATCGGTTMAAGATAACTGTTAGAATCCTAACCAGATCATACAGTTTTTAAATGGCACTTTCAAATGATTTTATAATATTAATTTGACATATCTTTCACTTGGGTCTTTGTATTTTTATAAGTAAGTCTGTCAAGATGAATACTAAGGATACTAAGTCGTTATGTTCTAGAACTTGTCCCTAGTGCCCATTTGCACAATACACACATCTGAGTACTTTATGTACATGCAACAACACCACCACATATGATATTAATGATTTATTTTTTAATTATGAAAAATGAAATGAAGCACAGATCTTGCCTCCAGTTACATAAAATCCAGGGCTTTTGCAATTCACTTAATTTTCTTACACAATATCCTTCTTTTTGCATGCAAATTTTATACTTTTATTCTATACCAGTTCACAAGGATAACAGTAAAAGTTGTGGATGTCTTATTCATTATTATTTAAGTCAAATAAAGATTCTGAAACTCTGCTGAGTTGATGTTAAAATGATGAATGAGTCATTAATGCTCTTAATAAAATATAAGTCATATTTGTTTTTCAAAGTTGTCTGTTTCTTTCTTTCTTTTTGCCTTACTGACAGTGTCAGCTCAGATATTGTTCTGAATTTTCATGCCACTCTTTGTTTTGTTACCCAGCTTTGACTTGATTTATAATTTAAAAAAAAAGTCATTAGGACTCTCTGGCCTTGGTCTYTGACCAAGTGAAGTTGTCATCTTGTTGATCTCTTTGCATTTTTTATTTGCTTTACTTGAACTTTCTCAGTCTTGATGATGAGGACTTTAGCTTTTAGGAGCTGTGAAAAGATTTGGAATTGCAAGGCTTAAGCATGCTATGATTCTTTATGCTCTTCTATGAGTTCCCATTTGAATGTTTGGAGAATTCTTCCCTCCAGGATAGTGGTATTTGAAGAGACAGATGAGTTTGTACTACTGGTTTGGTACTGAAGCCCTCCTAATGTTTGGTAAAGCATCACCTCTGTACAGGGTGCATAGGAGTTTCTCACTAGTAACGGATTCGCATTTCCCTTCATAGAGTAATTTCATATTTGTGAGTTTTGCAAGGAAATTTTCCTTGTTTTTACTGGTAGACTTTTAGGAAGGTAACATGGAAGAAAATAACTACTCCTTAACAAGATGAAGAGAGTTTTTTTATTCCTGAAAGAAAAGCAGTTTTCCACTTATACTCTTCTTCCATACTTTTTCCTCTCCCCCGTCACTCAAGCCATGCATTTTGAAATGATCACAAGTCTAAGGTGTCCTGTTTTTCCTTCCAGCGTGAGAAGATCTTTTCTTTTTAATACAGGATAATTTTATTTTTCTGAACAAGTCCTTTCCAAACTCCAGATCCTAGTTGTGCTGCAAATTTTTAGGCCAAATTGCTTAGCATATGGATGTGACTTGGGATTTGACTCCGGTTCAAGGGATTGAAATAATTAACTGAGGTGCAAAATTATTTTTAAAGCAGTTCTTAACGAGAAATCTAATTGCTTTTCGAAAATAGAATAATTCTAAAATGAACGTATGTAATGAGACTTTTCTTCCTTGTTAATGTTTTTAGAGTGTGAAGTGTTCTTCCTTTCTGTGTCTTCTTTTTCTCAGAAGTTATCACATCTTCAGTTGCTATAGCACCATGCATGAGAGAGAAATGTGACTAGGAAAGGACAAAAAGAACCTCTGCACAGAAGCCAGATGCTTTCTGGACTTGCATAACTTCCTTGTTACAGTGAAGCCATAAATGACAGGTAATCCTTTTTACTGTGCTAAACATAGTGGTACTTTGATACTAATCATACAGCATTTACATGCAGTTTACTGTGCATGTGGGCACGTGAGATGCATGTTGGCCTTGACCCTCTGTTCTCTTAGGCCAGTATTAAATCTGTGTAGCAGCCTTGACTAAAATAGCATTATATTTGATTTAGAGTGCTGTAAATGAAAGGACAGCCAGGGTTGCTGTAATTTATTTTTTTTAAAAAACATTTAGGACTTCTGTTATATCAGCATGGTGAATCTGTAAGTGATTTGTGTTCTTGTACACGCACTGGCGAGAGGAGGACTTGGTGTTTGCAGTGGTGATTTGTAGCCTACTGTGGATCGTGGTCAGTAAATAAGCAAAAGTCACAATGTTGCTCAAAGTCCCAATGAGGCCACACCAGGTGATGTGCAAAACAAATGCATGTCTAATATACAGTTGCCTGTAATACGTGATGAAATATAGTGGGAAAATTATGATCTAAATTTGGCAGTGATGAGGGAGAAGATCCCAGCAGGTTTTTCTGTGATTTCAATGTGCCTGACAGAAAGGTACAGAAAAAAGATACTATCCCTTTAGCAGTTATGTGTGTGAGGAACCGTTACAAAATACCTCCACAGAAAAGATCTTTCCCTTTGACTTTGGGCACCTTTCAAGGTGAAATTGTGCAATACAGTGAATACAGGTTTTTTTATTTATCCAGGTAGCCTGGAACACTGGAAGAGGAGAAACAGTGTTCTCCATGCCACAGCTTTTAAAAGCTTGCTAAATTGTCTAATCAAACAAGCAAATAGAYCAGCCTCTTTCCAGCTTATAGAAGGAATCTATTGCATGAGTTATGGCATCATAGCAGACTTTTCTGTTTTTAACACTGCATATCAGATGATAGCTCTTTTTATATGCAGTTCTTTCAAAAGTATTTGAGCACTGGAGGCTGCCTGGAATACTAGTTATATTTTTGAATGTAAGRATTGCATATGGAAAACTAGATGCTTTAATTACATTTCCTGACATGCTCAAAGTCAAGATTTCCTTTGTATGATCATGCCACATGCAGTTGGCTATACTGAGATGTCTACTTTCAATCTGCTCTTTATTTTCTATAAATAATTAATTACTTATTGGTCCAGTGGCATTAACACTACTTACCCAGAATGTTTCAGAATGAGTTCAAACTCTTCCCACTTCAGAGAACTTCATTGCTGATTCTAGCTTTGATTCRAAATTATGATTGAAGAGCTTGGCCTGAGCAGCTTCCCATAGAAGGTTTTGTTGCTGTTGCCTTTCTGTTTTGCAACTGAAAGAAATGTAATCAAGAAAATTCTGTGTAACCGTTAATTATTGTCATGCTACACGCTTGGATGTCAGTAGTTAATAGTGGTTCCTCTAGATCTTGTCAATGTGATCATGACTACGTTGACAAAAGCCTTCAATACATCAAATGTTAGGAGAGAAGCAGGTGTTGTGTGTGTGTATTAAATCATAGACAGGGTTGTCCTTTTGAGCTCTTCTCCCTAAAYTTGTGTCGTTTGGACTGCTTCTTCACTTTTCCAGCTGTTGAGAATTAGAGAGTCATTTTGTTTTCCTGAATTAAACAAAGCAGGAACTTGCTCTTCTCCAATTAATGTAATGCAGGTCCAGGGAAAGKAATATCCTAATTTCAGCCTCAGAAATTTCTTAAAGCTAGGATAGATGGATATTCATCATGCCAATGGCTAATTTTCTGTTAATCAAAAGCCATGTTTTCATTTTCAGTGCCTGGAAAATTGAAATCTGTGAGGGGAATCATTATGTCCCTAAAGTGTGGGAAGTAAGGACTTGCAGAATTGCACAAAGAAATTTTTGTCTTTGTTAGAGTACTTTTGCTCCAATTTGAGATATTTCCTTGTCCTTTAGTGGGATGCTGTAGTTTAATTTTTAACCCCTTTGTTCTGTGGCATTCACCTTGAACAATGGCTTGTATAACTAAACAGAACATATCCACTAAAGCTATGTGGCTGAGTATATTTAGGAACCTTTTTAGGCAGGGGAAAATGTATTATATTCTTTYATTCTGAGATACAGCTAGCAAGGAGATGACATTAATTTATAACAGCTGATTCCTAAAGGAAGAAGATTTTACAGATCTTTTGAATCCTCAGGTGAGCTGATTACTCTGACTTTCTCAGACCCAAATAACATTTTTTTATAATTTGTAAAAACTTAATAAATGGAAACAAACTTTAGAACTGTTAAGGTTGCAGTAACTCCAGGATTTTACTGCTTACTGGAGATGCTAGTGTTCTTGTGTAATGTATGGTTCAGGAATAGGTATAGCAATTTCTACTGAAGTTTATATCTGAATTAAATCATCACCTAAGAATTCGTATTCTATTATCATTCATCTGTGAACAGTGTTCAGTATCTTGAATTTGTCAAGATATTAGCTCCCTGGAAATTAGACAATATGCCATGTCAGAGCACTTATTATTGCTTTAATGAGTTAAGTAGTGTAGTAATTGGAAAGCAGGGGAAAGTTTTCACTGAAACCCATCACAAGTGCCATAAAAATTTAATAAACACTCTAATTCTTATTCCTGTAATTACTTGTCTGCATTTTTWAAAATTTATCCAAAATTTGTCCAGATGAGCTTCCTAGGAAAGATTTTTCCAAACAGAATGTAGTTTTACATGAGTGTGTTTTGGAGGGAATGTGGAGGAAAGAGGAGTGAAAATAGATGAAAACGTCAGTATGGCCAGGGAAAGCTAAAGGACTTCACATCCATTTTTGCACTGTAAATACTCTGTGAAACATTGTAAATAGCTGCTCTATCTGCAAGTAAAGTAGTGGATGACTCCTTGAAATCCACTTTCTTTTGCAACTCTACCTTGTTTATAAGATCCTAACATTTGTCATGGGAACAGCTGTCATGACAGAGCTATAGGCTGAAGCAATCCGTGAGCCAAAAGCTGTTATTTTATGCTCTTGAGAAATTTAGCTTAGTTTGCTCTTATTCCTTCACCACTGAATTCTTTAAGGATGGAAAGTAGCACTAGCAGAAAGAATTTGTTGCAAAAGAGACAGCAAAATGATTGCAGGGAAAAAAAAAAAAGAAAAAAAAAGAAATGGAATCAGTAAGTGCATGGAGGAAATAAAGACTGTATAGAAATTATCTAAAGAAAATAAGACTTGAGGGAAAAGGGACATATAAAAGAATTATCATCAGTAGTGCTAGGTAACAGGGGAGTGCTAATCCTGCTGATGTACTGAAGGGGGAAAAATGTGAGCTATTTTTGCTATAAAAGGATACTTATTAAAATTACCTCTGAGTAAATTCATTTTCTTGCTTGTTTATCTAAGACTCATTTTAGAAAACTACACTCCCCAGATTTTATATGGTAGTATACTTTTGTTGCTGGTCWTATGGGTGAGAATAGCCTAGGACATTTTATTGCCAGGCATACATTTTGTGTGTMAAGCTTTTACCAGTCCGTTTGGGAGGGTGAGTACCTGTGATGACTGCATTTCCTTTGAGAATGAAGTTTCACTAGATTCAAATTAATATTTCAGTGKTATATCACTCGATTTTCATACTTGCTATAGTAAATCTGGGCATGAAACTAAAAATTTTGTTATCTTCTCACCTAGCTGTCAAATGTTTCACTTAAATATAATTTGATAGTCATGTATGATTTCTATTATCCAATATTAAATATCAAGTTTGAACCTTTTCACTTTCATTGTTTTTGCCTCTAAAAGTAGATTCAGAAGTGCTTATGGAGGTACATGGGGCTGCATATGTACATGTACCCCTRTATTTGCATGGGGTTAATTTTAAAGTATAGTTGTCCAGTATATTACAAGTTTCCTCAAAGYATCCTCTATACATCCATGTCACCTAGAGCTTGGCTGCCATCTGCTATGGAGAATCCAGYGGAAAAGGAAAATATCACCCAGCAAAACTTCTCACCAGTTCCATCCGGTTTCTCATGCTACTGGCTCTCTGCAGRTGAGAGTATATATTTATGAGTAGCATTAACTGCAAAAGTGTCATTTTGTAAATTCTGACAGGCTCACAAACTGAACATCTGGCTTAACTCATTCACCATGCACTTGGAGTGATTCAGAAAGGGAGGTTGGTTTGCAGTTTTCAGTGAGATGTTGCAGATATGTAGCTCTCCCTGCCTAGTAAGCACCAAGTGCACATTTAATAGGATTTTTATGTTTGCAAGAATGAAGAAAGCAAGTAGTTTCCACCCTTCTTGAACAGTGGAGGGATAGAATATGAGAACATAGTATACRTAGCCAAGCTTTTCTACTTGCCTTTTTCAATGCTCTAGTGGTAAGGATAGCAATATAACACTATTGTATTGTCATTAATTAGTAATATCCTTCAGAAAGGATGGTTACGATACGTGCCATCAGCATCTTCTCTCATTGCCTAAGAATGCCAAACACAGTACCCCAAGTTGAGCAAGACACACTTCTGCATCTTTAACAGACCGAGGAATCTCACAGGGTGGAAACAATCTGTCATTAAACCATAGCGAAACTCCAAGGTATTGTCAGAGTATGTTTTTCAGGCATAGAAAGAAATGAAGATGCAATAGACCAGAAAGTATCTGTAAATATCTTTCTTATTGGCAACCATTTGAGTTTGGAGAAAGATCTATCTAAACTATCTACATACATAAATATTTCACATTATATGCTTCACTTTCATATGCATTTCCCTTTTTGTTTCCCAAGAAATATTACTCCATAACATTGACATAATAATTGCTTATCAGCAAAGCTGAATTCTGAACTGCACCATTTGAAAAGATAGCAGCTCTTCAAAAAACCATTATGCAATGGATTTTTTTWTGTGATTTGAGCAGTCAATTTCTGAATTGGTTTCAACTGTAGGAAGTGCGAACTCAGAACACATCTTTTGGAGTGGCTATTTTCTTCTTATTGTCTTACTTTACAGGTTCATGATGTTTCTGTCCCTTTACATTACTTTCTGTTAGGCACAGAAATGGAGATTAACACGGGCCACATGTGAGTGAAATGAAATGCATTAATTCAGTGCCATCAATGCTCAGGGCAAGAAGAGTTCTTGTCAYTGCTTTAAAAGCTCTTTAATGCAGAGTTCCAGATGCTGCCTCTGTTTGACACAAAAACTGTTCAGCTTTTTTTGGCTCAGGAGACAAGAGGGAAAAAAAAAAAAAAAAAGGGAGAGAAAAATTTAAGAGTTTTTACTATATTATATCTTTCTTGTGATTCTATTTATGACTTTGCTTTCTTTGTGAGAACTAGAAATAGATGCCAGGACAAAGCAATTGGTTCAGGTGAAGCAAGTGAAAAACTTTAAAAGACAACAGGATAAATGTTCTGTATTCTAGGGTGTTACATTTTGTTCACTGCTCTTAGCATTATCTAGATGCATGCAGGTTTTGTTGACAAGCTTGTCACATAGCAATGACATATTCTCTCTTTCTATTAATGTTATTTGCAAATTTGTTACCCAGGATTTAAAGAAAAAAAAAATAAATTAGGTCTTTTTCTTTGTCACTGCTCTTGATTCTGCTCCTGATAGAATTCATAGTCATTTTTCAAAATTAGGAAAAACAACAATTTGGGAAGGATAGCCAAAGTGCAAAATTCATTAAAATATGTTGCAGCYTTTCGAGCTCATAAATGTTACCTACTGAATGAAGGAAAAGGTACATGTGAGAGAATAGGTTTTTGGCTCAGTTCCTAGAATGCCATTTCTGTTTACTGCTCCTGATGGTGTTTTGGATCCACATTATGTCCAACCRATGCTGTTAAGGTGAGTAGAGTGGGTGCATAAGCTTTATTACTGGACCCGTTTAAAATGCATTAAAATCTGTGCATATGAATCAGTGGGTTTTTTTGGAAAAGAAAAGAAAATAACCATAGATAATTAAACTATCATTATGAGTTCACAAGGAAGATGGTACTGATGATTTTGAATATATTTAAGTAAAGATAGTACTTTTTAACTTTTTTTAGTAGAACATGGTTGAGCARTCTGTGAGAAAACACTATATTACATCATCCTTTGTTTTTATAACTATTATATTGAGTCTCTCTGAATAATGCCTATTATTCTTTTCATGATAGACTTGATAGTAAGAAYAGAAGTACTGAAAGAGACTTTTTTTTTCCCTCTCTCTCTTTTTTTAAATCTGAAATGTGCTTAAAAAACAAAACAAAACAAAAATAATGTCACACATGATTCAATTTAAACTGTGGCACAAAGAAAGAATTCTGAAAGCCCCTAACTGACTTTAGTGGATTTACTCCTATTTGATAATATTGGAATAAGACAAAATTCTATGCAGTAAATTTCACGTTTATTAAGATAAAGTTTGAAGTTATTTTTTAAATAAGTATATAAACACATGATATTGTGAAAGGTAACAGTGAAGTTCTCTGAGAGGGTTTGGACATTCATAAAYACATTTAAAATATTGTGCTATTGCAAACAATTAAATGTGATGTGYTAGATGAAGGGAAATAGCTGTGGAAGGTGAGTTCAACAAATATAAACAGATCAAGTCAGAAGCTCAGAACAAACTTATTAGAAGCATTAAATAACTCCTTTACTGAGAAAATGCATGAACTTTAGGATAAAGGTTAGTATTAAAGTATTACATTGATGCAAATACATATGATTTTAATCCTTAATGATGATATGAATCGGGCACAGTAGAGAACAAATGACATATCAGGAAAGCACAACAGATCATTAACAGGCAGTAACTTCCCCTTGTGAAGGACACTCCAGCAGTCCATGGTACTCCCTGAACTTCAGCTGACATTGCTGCRGGAACTGGGCTCGGGTTTTATGCTTGGTACTGTTGTGCTGTCACTGCAAGGAGATGACAGTCAAAGCAATTCCCAGTGCTTAGCCAGCCAAGAAGAACATTTAGTATCCCCTCAAGCCATATATTTTATGTATGATCTGATGAAGACATTTTTGACTTATTTGTGTCTTCTACCTTTACCCAACTTCAATATATGTTTATGAAATATAGCTTGTCAAAGACAGAATCACACTGCCAGTGGCTAGTTGTTTTTATTGCTATTACTAATCTTTTCTTGGTCTTGCTCCATTTATATTTTTTCGGATTTTGCTTTTTAAAACATTTAAAAATATGTATCTTTAAAAATGCCTTTTATTTTATTTCATCATTCAAAAATGAAACAACTGGACTGAGATTTGCATTAAAATGATTACTTTCTAGGGGAATGGCTCATGAATATTTTTGAGGAGTATTCAAATGAAGAGCTATAAGGACAAAGTACCCAGGACTGGGATATCTTCATTAAGTGCTGCATAACTGTTCAGTTTTGAATATTGATCTCTCTCATTAGYTAGATAGCTAATAGTTAACTGTTTGAGGTAATTGGTTCTCATTTTGAGAAATGGTTGAAGAACTGAAGTTTGTAGAAAAAAAAATTTAAAAAAAAAGAAAATGAAAAAAGACATTTGTGCACATGATAATACATGAGTTTTTCCACTGTTATTTTATGGATTAGAATACATCCTAGAACAGGAAGCAGTCATAGGTTGTAATCTAGGTAATAAAGATCACACAACAATATACACACAAAGCAGTTTCATTAACACATAAAAGTGAATTAATTGCTCAATGAATTTGTACAGTTAAATGATCATAGACATTGGAGTTTGTGTCTCTTCCTGTTTATGAGTTACTATGAAGTGCTGAATTTTGTAGCTAATCATTTGAAGTGAATGTTTTAAAGCATCTTTTCTGTAAAGATTGGTGTAATTCTGTGTCTGGAGAGCCACATTCTGGTGAAATCGTGATTCACTTCAAATCTCAGAAATCCCTATTAACTTCACTGAGGACAATTTTATTTCAGATTTTCATGTAAACATTAAAATTGTAAAATCCCCRTCTGATCTTAAAAATTGGATATTTCTGTAAGGGAAGGGGAGAGGAAAGAAGCAAAAAAGCCCAGAATACAATTTTCTGAATTTCTACTTTTAGTTGAGTTTAAATACTGTAAAGATGATGCCAACACATCAGTTTTGAGCAAGAGTTTAGACCAAGCCCAGATGTAGTAGAAAAGGTGGCAGAACATTTTCTTTCTGTCTTCAGTCTTTCAGCTGGGGTGCCAGAAAGCAGTTACCTGCTGTACTATTGACTTCTCTATTGTATAAAGTCTTAAGTGAAATTATTGACGTCTTTGCGAAGATATCTTTGTGCTTATAATAGTGGTAGAATCCTTTAAAATTAAAGTTGTACCTCAATTAATCACCAGCTGATATCAAAGGAGCAAGATACTGCAAGATACTTGTTACTGTCAGTCCCTGCTGTGCTGAAGTGTGGGATACCCAACACATGCAGTAACTGTATTAGTCGTCATCAAAATCCGAAGGCAAATTAGGCTATCTGCAATTGTAAAATCTGTTAGTAAGTCAGCAGCAAGGAATGGGAAGGAAGATAAAAAGACCCAACCAATTAAGAAAGGAGTTGCTGCATGCTGAAATAAAGAATGACCCTGAGATTTAAGAAGAATTTGGGCAACATMTTTCGAATTCAGTCCTTATCTTTTCCTCAGTAGCTTGGCTTTTATTGTGTTTTCACTAGTTCAGCGAAAGGTAGAGCAAGGACACCATTTTTTTCACGTAAATCAGTAAAAATCCCTCAAGAGATAGCCATGGTTTTCAGACACTGTGTATCTGATATCAGCTAGGTCTGGAAATTGATGTCCYGCTGATAAGTCTCTCTGCTGAGCCGGTCTCTTTGGCATTATTATAATTGTTTTAAAGACAGATTGAAAAAATTAAAATAAATCACAGTTGAGTGTTTAATAGTATAATTATGGTGATACAAGAGAGAAATCTCAGCTCTTTCATTTCCCTAAACAAATTATTGAAACTCAATTTTAATAGCAAATGTGCCAGAAGGACTCTGTCCTTTTTGCAAAACTGAAATTTGACTCTCCAAATGTAGAGTTTCAGGCCATCTTAAGGAACCCTCAGCCCTTGTCTGAAAGGATTTCCTCTTTGAATTTGTAAGCGCTTTTAGAGATAGACTGGTTATTATAAAGCTGGCATTATTATTGAACAATCCCATATCTATAATAGCTATTTGTGCACTCTCAAAACTCCACAAAATAAAAATAAGCACTTCCGCAGTCCCAAGTTGTATACTYATGTTTTGAGGTGGACCTAAAATGATGACTTAATAGGAGCATAAAATTTTACCATCAGTAGAATATTGTTTTGGAAGATAGTGTAAATATTTTTCAACAAACTTAAATTTATTATTGATATGTTGGCAAATGTGGTTTTGAATACCTAATTTACAGTGCTTTTCCAGGTACCTTTAGATTATTATAATGATCTCATGTATTATAATAATCTCATGTATTCTAAATCCATGTATTCTAAAATTAGGCAATGTAGTAGTTCATTGTACCTTCAATAAATGTTGTTTTTGGAAGAAAAAGGAATGTTTCAATTTCTTGGCTAAAGCTGCTTCTGAAAGGACAGTATGACATATAATTGATAAGTATTTGTTCTAAGCAATTTATTTTCCTTTTATGTGATATAAATGCTGAGAAAACAATGAAAATTGACTTAATATGTTGGACTGCACATTTTTTTAACTCTCATTGTTTTCTAGAGCAGAATTAATTTTAGATTTTCATTATCCTTTCAGCATCAGCTRTGTAGCCAATAGGTGAAGATTTCAGCTGTCTGCAAAACAAAATGCTATATTCTCTTTGCTGGAATATGCTGCTTAAAATGATACAAGGCAGAATTCAGGGTGCTGCCTGCCTTTCATAATCTAAAGAGATGGGGCAGAGGCCTGTTATAGGCCTGTATAGCACAATCATTAGTGCCGCCGTCCCGTCCTCCTCACTGCTCAGCTCAGCTGTGCCCCTCGTCCGCCTGGAGGGGACGACGGTGTGGACCAGCCCTGGCTGTCTGGGACAGCGGGACYGGTGAGGGTCTCCCGGAAGRCCCCGAYGGGTGGTGRGAGYGGGGGACGTGARTGTCAGCCAGCCCTAGAGTCACACACACGCACACACAATCGAGGCCTACCACACACGCACACAAGTACACACAGACCATACGCAGGATGCTGGTGACAAACAGTCCAACTTCAATGGGAGGCGCACCTGCTTATATGGCTGCACGAGCTCCCGCGGAGGGCCCTGATTGGAGGAGGGAATGATCCGAGCCACTCTGTCCAACCTGGATTGGACAGAGGGCTGGGACCCTCTGATAGGAGCAGGACGGGCTGCCACTGGCCAGGGCTCCTATTGCRCCCGGCAACTCCAGAAGAATCCTCTGGAGCCCTGGCCCCCACCTCACTGGGGTCACCCAGTGGGCAGGTTGACTGGCAGCCCGCCGGCAGCCATTTTGTGCAGGGCGCCCCATAACATAAAACTATTTACAAATATATATATATATATATATACACATTTAGGATGGCTGGCAGGATTTTTACCAAGCATCACTTCACAAGTCGCTGCGGAACCGCCGTTCCGCAACACATTAGTCCTCCACTATACTGTTAGTCATGGGCTTTCAAACACTGAAGGGCAGTCACATTTCCAGTGTAGACTTAACTTAAATACTTATTGAACCCTAGTGTTACCTAAATTCTGARTTTATGCTGAGACCAAAATAAGCTTTGTTGCTCAGGCTAACCCGAGTATCTAAACCTTCATTCTTACTGAAAATCCATAAAGCCATGAAGGTGGATCTTGGAAGTTTTTTTGTTTGGTTTTGTTATTGCTGATGGTAACAAGCCTTATGGGAGCATCTTAGCTTGGGGAAGAGAATATAAGAAGAAAAGGGGAGGTATCCTTGAGCCTTTTCCATATTCTTCTTCCTTCATGTATCTTCTGTTTTTATATCTCAGGCTCTCCTAGCACAATAACAGCTTTTGGTACCCTCTGAAACTTCTGGTTTCAGTGTAGTTTCTTCTGTATCTTCAGGCCAGCGGACCTTGAAGATACCTTGTTAAACTTATGTAAAGTAAATAAGCCGGTTCAGGAACAGTTTGTGAGCTTATGAATAAGCCAGTATATGAACTATTGTTTAGTTTTATGTATGATTTTAGTTACAGAAGATTTTGGTTTAATGCTCCAACTGAATGAAGTATCAGTGAACACATTTTGTGAAATTTCACAGTAATCTTGAAGGAGTTAATTTTTGCTGTTGCTGCTGTTATACATCATACTGTGATAATGTATYATGCATGTACAGTCAGGATTATATGCCCAAACATATAGGCATACATCATAGAAATGATAGCAATGTTTTTACTGCACTTTTCTATAACA
The DNA here is from genome assembly GCA_003342815.1 of Eudromia elegans. NCBI lineage: Eukaryota > Metazoa > Chordata > Aves > Tinamiformes > Tinamidae > Eudromia > Eudromia elegans. Next base: position 2,223,607 of record PTEX01000131.1, on the reverse strand, counting down.
GTTTTCAGAAGTGAAACAAAGACCAGTTCTTAAAATTCTCTTATTTTGTACCCTAACTTTGCAAGTCGGAAAAATATTGATGTCTACAGATATTATTGGGAGAAAAAAAAAAAMAAAMCCCAAACCTCCAGAAAATAAAAGAACATTATCTTATGAATCTGCAGAATGTAATTCTTACYAGCTGTTTGGGATCGTTCTTTTTCAGGCAGTGCATGAATGAAGGTGAGCTATGGAGTAGTGCCCAGAGAGATGTGGTTATGTGGTCTGTGAGACTGAAGAAGAATAAGGAACATTTTCTCTCATCCATATATAGCTTGATGATTTGTCTAAGAGAATGGAAGTTGCCTTCATAACAGAATGGAAATCCCATATGACCACAAGCTGCTTTGGAAGGTAAGCTTCAAAGGAGCCTGTAGAGTATGGTTGCTTATGGAAACTCTTGAACCTCTGGAGATATGTCGGTAATCCTGTCACAATCCCAAATAAGGTACAGTGATAAAAACCTTTCTTTCAATCACAGTAACTGTGTTAGAGAGATATTGACTTTGTTTAATAATGCAAGTTATTATCTTGCTTAATCACTAAGAAATGTAATTTATTTTAATCCCTATGAAATGCTAACACATTTAAGAATTGTGAAGAGTGTTTGAATAATACTCAGAGAACATACTGATATTTCTATTTAACCATTAAGTAATTTTTTTCAACTGTGTGCTATTTCAGTAACAGTGAAAAACTATTTTGCTTTGTGTAGATATGGTTTGTCATGGATATACACCCATTTGCAGTCTTTTGCAAGCAGAAAGGTTAGTCACCAGATTAATATAAAATAGATATATTGTATACTGCAAATTTCTCAAGTAGTTCACATTATAAGTTTTAATGGTAAAATGATATAATATGGGAAGTTAAATCTAACTAGCTGAAAATTAATTGACCATTAGAAATATGGAGATGCATATCTTCATTTAGACTTCTGCAATGGAAGATTTGTGTCCACAGCTTCAATGGTAAAACAGAAAAATAAATCATGCAGTTTTCAGAACGTTTTGTTTTTATAGTTCTGAGAATTATCAGCCTTATTTATCAGGAGTATACACTTTGATTTATTAAATGATTCCACAAATAATGTTTTACAGGGCAATAAAATCATACAGTTTAACATCAAGGTGACCTTCATCTGAAACACAAATATGAAAATGCTCAGTTCATATAAGGATAAACATTATTCTGGTTTATCTGAATCAATATAACCATTTCTGTTTATACAACAATTATAATTGGTCTGTCCAAATTATTTGTAACAGAGTATTTCATTCAGATTTATTTAGCAAAAAAAGAAAATGTAAACTGATCTAAACTGCTGAGATTACCCTTCTACAGGTTGCTTCTAATATAGCTTATTTTATTTTAATGTTCTCATCACTTTTATCTAGGTTTTTTTGTTGGTAATTTTGTGGCTTGAAAATATTTATATGAATTCTTACATCACCACAGGCCATGAAAATTTATGAACATCATTAACGTGAATTCCATTGTAATCCACACCTATCTTTGTAGTTCACTGTTTCAGATTCCTATTTGTGAGGGAGAAAAAAGTACTAAGTGATAAAAGAGAATTATGGATTTAGAGAGTGTAAATCTTGGACTTGGTATTGCAGAGATTAGGAATTGAGATGTGGTCAGAATTTGAAACTTATGCAAAAAGTGAGTGCGGAGAAGTCACGGAATCACAGAATGGTTGAGGTTGGAAGGGACCTCTAGAGATCATCCAGTCCAATGCCCCCGCTCCAGAAGGGACCCCTAGAGCACATGGCACAGGGTGGCATCCAGGTGGGTTTGGAAGATCTCCAGAGCAGGAGACTCCACAGCCTCTCTGAGCAGCCTGTGCCAGGGCTGCGTCACCCTCACAGGAAAGAAGTTCTTCCTCACATGGAGATGGAACCTTCTGTGTTTCAACTTGTACCCGTTACCGCTTGTCCTTTCACTGGCCACCAGTGAGAGGAGTTTGGCCCCCTCCTCCCTATATTCACCCCTCTGGTATTTGTACATATTAACCAGATCTCCTCTCAGTCTTCTTTTCTCCAGGGTAAACAGACCCAGCTCGCTTAATCTTTCCTCATGGGATAGATGCTCCAKTCCCTTAACCACCTTCGTTGCTCTGCACTGGACCCACTCTAGAAGCTGCACATCCCTCATGTACTGGAGAGCCCAGACCTGCACACAGTGCTCCAGGTGTGGCCTCACCAGAGCTGAGTACAGAGGAAAAAAACAAAAGTGTGAGTAAGAGCACAGTGAAGTAGTAGAAAGCGAGAAAAATACAAGAGGATAGGATACATTCTCAAATGATGCCTCTTGAGCTCGTAGCATACTGCTCTTATCTATTGTTGTGCTCTGGATGGTACTTTCCATTATTAAGGGAAAGCTCTGCAACTTTACTTTCCCTGAGGTAGGTTACAGAGGTTGGCAAAAAAGTGTGTTGTGTCTTTTAATTTTATTATTTGGAAATATAAAGATCAATGTTGGTGCTATCAGTTGTGCTGGCATAAGGTAGGAATTGTGTTATTGGCTTCAGAAAAATTCTGATGTAATAGGCAATGTTTTGATGAAACCTCTGATTTTCCCATGGTGGAAAATGCTGATTAATTGAATCTACTAATGTTAAACAAATTTATTTTTACACTGTCTGTTATTTTAGAGATCTTTACAAACAGCACTTGCAATACAGTGAAATGCTAACCACTTTGAGAGCTGTGTTCCCTCTACTTCTTTTCTTTTTGATGGAGTCTATGAGGGCTCTGAATTTGCTTACTGATTTGTCACTGATCAGGCTTAGAATTTGAACCGATAGTTTGCTATAGGGAGATATTAGAGAGAAGGTTTTTTAATAAGAAGAAATTGTCAGATTTGTAGTTTGAACACAAATACAAATTCCAGTCAAATTTCAGATATTTGACTGAAGTATCTCTTCAGTCATTCTCAGAGGAAATCCTTAAGTGCTCAACATGTCAGAGAGCCTTGATACATACGTAAGGTCATATAGAGCAACCTCATACAATTATCCATAATGTAAATGTATACATTCAGATTCCAGCAAAATTCYCATTGAAGTACTGATGTTCTGCTTCTGAGGAGGCAAAGGAAGTTGATTCTGCAAGATAATTAAAACTACTCCATGTTACTCAAGTAGGCAATCAACTATGAGTCCTGTTCTCTTTTCTAGGTTACTTCTCATTTTTCTTTTCATTCTCCATAAATKAAGATGAGCTTAGAATACAATCTACAGATATCTTTCTAGCAAAAGTTTTGTTCATGAGTAAGGAAAACAAGCTATGTCTTGGGCAGGCTACAAAGTGCAGTTGGAATTAGCTATTTGATCACTGTAGGCTAGAGAAATCTCTTCATCATTTCATGAGTACAGTACTTAGAAATGCAGTAAGAACCCTTCCAATATTTGTACTTAAACTAGGATGCAAATTGTGTGTCAAGATCATTTCCTTTATTACTAAAATGATGTTGTTATTTATTAGTATATTGGAGTACAGCAAGCTATATTAGAGAATTGTGCTATAGTGAACATGTCAAAAATATAATTATTAAATAGAAAGAAAAGCAGAAACATTTCATCTGTTAATCTAGTAAAATTCTTTCATATACCTAAACAGAAAACTCTTCAAGAAATATCCAAGAGAGATTTGATCTTCATTGTATTAAGGCACAAGAGTGCATTATCCTGACCAACACTCCTAGTAGATGGTAGAGTGACTGACTAATAAAAAGAGCTGAACAACAATAAACTGCAAAAAAAAAAAAAAAAGTGCTTGCGTCCTAGAAATGTTTTCTCCATGGACCCAGACACTGAAGTAATTATAGAGAGAAAAATTCTATTAAGCAAAGAATTGTCTTGTGCATTCTGATATGCAGAAACCCGCATATATTATAATTTTGGCATGCCTATAATTTAAGCCCTTCATTCTCTTCCTGTAATCTTGTTAAGCCTTATGTGCTCATCTTTTAGTTCRTTCAGTTTGGGATATTGCATAATGGCAACAAATAGATAACAAATAATGTGGAATTGGGTYCGTTCTATTTTGTTTCCATTTTATATATTTAGGGCCGTCCAGTGTCTGACTCCTTGCCAGCTGCAATTTGCTGCTCTCGTTTTAATTAATTTCAGTTTTCTTTCCTTTGTGAAAGTAATAAAACAAGGATTTTCAGCATTCTCTACAGGCTTTATTTTACCTTTTGAAACTTCTAGGTTAATGCTGACATGTAACACTACACGTAGTCAATCATCATCTGCACTGGATTGTTTAGGCTTAGATCCAGCACGCTGCAACTTAACTTGATATTCTGAAATAATTTTGAAGATGAAGTATTCTTGTCCATTTTGCCYGGAGGTGACCTTTTATTGACTCAAAATGTGAGTCTTCCTATTAGGAACTGAGTTTTTAAAATTGAGGTGAGAAAGAATAGCTGATACAAGTATTTTGCCTTCAGAATCYACACTAGCATTTTCAAATTACACTTTTCCATCAGGGATGGCTTGGATATCTCAAGATTGACCTGAGTCAACTATACTGACRTGATCTCAGATGTCCCAGAAGTAAACCAAACCACATTGGAAAGTGGAAAATACTGAATACCAAGGTATGTCTTAAACTTCTCTCCTCTTTAGWGGTTTAGCACATGCACAAGAAGTCAGGAAGGAGTCTTTACCTGGTCTTGACCCACATTGTTGCAAGTCACCCATTTTTTAAGGCRGATGCTTATTTTCTTTGTTTCAAAATCTGACAGTGAAACAGRGACARGAGGGARATCASAGCTTGCTTTTTAAAATGGCTTATTCTTGCTCACCATTTCTTTTATTTAGAAASCTAAAATCTAGAATATAGGTTGAAATGCTCAGAGGYGCAGARTCACTTTTTTATTTTGTATGGAGCAATCCAAACTCAGTTGTCAAAGCAGAAAGATTTCTAGAGTCACTAGCTTAAAGAACACAATTACAAGCCGGACTGACTATCCTGGTATTTAGACAGAGAGAGATCAGATGCACACATGTTGCACTGTATTAACTAAAAGAGGAGAGGAATACGGGAAACACAAACTTGGAAATCTCCCTTGACACAAATTGACCAGAAGAAGGTGAAAGGTTTTAGAATTGATACAGTTAGCCTAAAACAATAATGCTTCCAGTCCATGTTAGTGTCTTCAAACTATGCTTTTCCTTCACAGATAGCTCAAGATCAAGCCAAGTCAGCAGTGCTGACAATCTTAAAAGTCCCAAATGCCTACAATCTTTCTGTTCTTCTGTAACGATTTATTTAGCTTTATGGATGGCTCTAACTTAATTTCAGTTAGCTTGTTCTGAAATTTATTATATACATTACACSACATGTTATGGAACTTTAAGGCATCATTCTCTAAATCTTGGAAGATTATCACATAACTTCAATTTGAAAGTAAAATATGCATTTAAAAGTGCAGAGTTGAGCTGCATCATATGAATGAGGAACTACTTTCAGTGAAGGTATTTTCACTTTAAATAACCACTTTAAGTGATTTATATTTTTGCAAAACTTTGTAACTTTTTWAAAAAAATCTAGTAGAATATTAGAACTATAAAAGGAGTCAGGTTCAAGATTTTAAACGGGTAATCAGGAGAGTTTGTAGTAAGTATAACAYACTTCATTCTCAAGAGCAAGAGCACTTAGTACAGAACTTTGTTTGCTGTTGGTGCAATATTAAAATACTTCCTGTGTGGTTTTGATCCTTGGAGCCTCTGGATGGGTTTTAGGKTTTTTATTTAATCCACCTAACATGATACTCTGGAAATCAGTGGAGACTCATATAGATACACAGACTAGTGAAGCACCCTGGGCTTTCAGAATAAAACAGAAGAAAAAATACAACTCATAGTGATCTGTACCTCTCTAAAGATGTGCTTAGATATCTAAAGACATTTTAAGTCTGTCTAAACAGTGGAATTATTGAATACATTCTAAATCAAATATTGTTTTACTGTCAGAGAAATCCACTATGACATGATAAACATGTAGCTCACATCTTTTTAAAGCACACTTTGCTAAAACAATAGTAAAAATCTGTAATTCTGCTAGAGGAAAGCATAAAGGGAGTAGAGCAAAAAGATACAATTATTTCTTCTTGCTTAATTCAAAGTGAATGTCATAGCAATCTACTAGGCATGCTTCTTTTGCAGCTTTACTGCAAAGATTGTTTCTGGATTTATTTGCTTTTAGACCCTAGCTCTGCTATGCTGTTACATTCTTTGCCTTGTAAAGCACCTGCAAAGACCTGCGGTTATGAAGTAATATTTATTATTCATACTGTTTTCCGGAGTAGGTGGAAGAAAAGCAGGATTAGAAGTCACCATAACCCTTTCAGGTCAAGCAGTTTGGCTTCTGTAATCCCCTAGAGCTATCATCTTTCCTGCTTTTTCAACAACTAACAGCATATCATAAAAAGTCAGTGTTTTTGGTGTCAAGAAATGAACTAAAACCAAATCCAAGAAATAAATTGCCTTCCTCTTTAATCGAAACAAGCATTCATTCTCTGCAGGAGTTACTTTAATTTATTTTCTGGTTGACCCTAACAACAGTCCCTTAGGGTGTGTGGGCAGATTCTTGCTGACTAGATTCTAATGCCATCAGTGTCCACGAAGAGAATGATACACAGGGGCTATTGTCAGGTTGTGTTTTACCATCCCTTTTTATTATACATCTGTTTGTGAACAGCAGCATCCTGTTCCATGTATTTAATGACTGTTCTCAAATCCCATGAATGGCTAAGATGGGAAGCAACAAGAAAAAAAAAMACCCAAAAACCAAACTGTGATAACTTTGGAAGTATTAAATATTACCTAGAAATTTCAGGGAGGAATGAACTGAACTGCTAAATGGTTTCTGTCAGTTTCTGCCTATTACTTGGTGATGTATTTTTTAATATGGTTAAGGATGGAGAGATTCAGTATATAAAATAGAATTTCAACACCTATCTGAAGGATTTGGGAACATGTCAGAATTGCAGCAACATGTGCATTTTTTACTCTGTACTCTTCTGRACACATACTGTGGTGCCCTTGTTAAAAAAGAACTCCATTACTTATGAAACTGTAGATGCTTGTTCATATGTGCATGCACAGGGGAAATGCAGTGTTTTAGAAATCTCTCTTGCAAGTGACACCAAAGTTAGGAGCGCAAGGGCACCCCTGAGCAAAAATGGAAATATCTATTATTTTTAATGACAGCTAACATAGATCTTTTTTCTTCTAGCTTCAAAGGTAAATGCAACTTTAATTAGACAGAGGAGTAAATCAGCTTCTGGCATATTGCATCTAGACAGCTGTAATGCTCAGAGCTGCAGTGGTGACTATTAGGAAAAAAGAATAAACACTAATGTGGTAATTACGACATTAGTTAGACTTCTTTCTTTGTTGGATATATWTWTTTTTTTTTWMTGTTCCTGGTCAGTATCTGTCATATATGCTATGTATTTAAAGTTAGCTAGTGACTGAGTACATTTATTTACTCTTTCTGTGCTATTACTAAGAAAAAGTAGTTCCTCTTACCCTGGAGCCTATAAATTCTTGAAGATATTTCCTAAGAAGAAGTATTTAAGTGATGTGAAATTAGTATTTAGAAATATCTTTAGGAATAAAAAAAGAAGCTTCCCACACATTTGCATTTGCTGCTAAATGTATTATMGCTCAAACTTCTTTTTCCTCTCTTAGGAGAGGAATATTTGCATTTATAGATGGGGATGAATTATGCAAGTAATTGGTTTGTTTTCCTGGTTTTATTTGTGCCTTTGTTTGCCACTGGAAGGTTTAGAGATCCAGCTTCGAACATTAGCCTGTTATAATCAAAGCAGTATCATGATGTCAGTGGTTTGATTTCACATCAATTTCCAGTCGATAGAGGATATGACAAGAAGCGGTAGACCTGCATGAATAACTTTGATAATTATCATATTGAGGAAGACAATTACTGGGTCAGATTCAGAAAAGCATTTCTGCGTTTGCCTTTCCTTCTGGTTCAGTGAAATTGTACGTGGTTCCTTGTCTCATTTATGTCTCTCTGTTTTCATAAACTGCAATCTGTGCCTGTGACCTCGGGAACAATTCTCCTTCTGCTTTTGTGAGCCATCTCAGCGCTGATGCTGACACTGAGAAACTTACTGGAGCTGATAAGTGATAATTTACCCCGTAAGTAAACATAAGTTATGGCTAACATTGAGTTGAATGCTTAATACCTTTTTTTGTATCACAGCCTTGCACATCACTGTGTAAGGAAAGGAAAGGGAAGCTTACTGACTTCTCATGGGTTAGAAGGAAAGAAAGGTGTTCCTGCTCGTAGGGCTAGTAAATTGCTATGGATTTTGAGTACTGAGGAGAGTGGTTATGTTCATGTTGGGCCCTCTTGTAGCTCTGCCTCCCTGACATCAAACAACACTTCTAAAGTATGCATGTATGGGTGGGAGCAAGGGACTGGTAGAATAAGATTATAAATGGTGTGTGTACATGTAGAAAGGGAGAGAAAGAGATGCTTTTAGAACAAAGATGGAAGGGACTTCTTGAGCTACTTAGTTCTGTCACCTTTCCCTGTTTTCAGGTTGCCGTATAATAAATCTGTGTTCATAAACATTTACTTCACAGACCTAGCCCTGACACATAATAATATGTGTCATCACAGACAATAATATGCTTCTCAATGCCCTGTGATAAGCTTAAGATCCATGGAAAAGATCAAAAGCCTTGAATGTAACATGCCACAAGATTAAAGCAGGAGAGATCAGACATTCAAAGAGCAGTCCAGTGTCCTGCAAATGCTCTTTGAGATCAAAAAGATCTAGATAAGGAATCAAACCTTCCTTTCATTTTCTTGATCGCTTCTGTCATATATCTCCTGTCCTCTTTAAAAAGTGTAAGGGCTCTCTATCCATTTTAAATGACATGTGAATCTTTTTTCCTTTGGTGCCCTTGAAAACACCCTTCTGTTCTGCTGAATTATTGCATGACAAATTTATATCAGTCTGACTATCTACCGTTAAATCTATTAACTGAAATAATTCTCTTCTCATCTTAATATTTACTTCTGTTCCTACAACATTTGTGGACTTCCTTACTTCCCTTTCAAATTTCGCTTGCTTAGGCCAAGCAATGTAATCTCTTTCAATCTAGTTTTCCATTAAGGAAAAAAGTTCCTCGACCACTAATCATTATATTAATCCAGCTATGCAACTCATTCCAAATTAAATTAATATTTGTTATGTAAAAAGACACCAGCTATATATGAAATATTCTGAGCTTCTTTCCAGTTTGGAATCTGATTCTGAGTTCATGCTGTTTTTTACCATTAGCTATGAGGTTCTTTGTCCTTCTTTAATCTGTGAGGTTACAGTTTTACCTCCAATTTGTTTCCTGGCATTCCAAAGTCATAAAAATGGAACGACAAATGCATTTTAATCATAACCATCCTCTTGTTGTTTTCTTTTCTCATTATTAATTCTAATAATAGCAAATTTAATTTGGTGCTTTGATAAAAGGTGCCATCACTTTGTCACCACTTCCAAAGATTATATCACAGAGATAAAGATAAATATGTTTTATGATAACAAATATTTTATATCTAGTATCTACTTTTATAAATTATAGATAACTTTAGTTACAGAGGTCAAGAATTCATTAGTCTATCAAAATATCATATATATTTCATATAAACATAGTTGGAAATGCATTACCACAATATATTAAATGCTGTTCAAGTACAAAAATACAATATTAGCAAAATATTTATGGAAAAAAAATCTATAAAGCTGGTACATCAAGCCTTTTCTACTGATCTGATATTGCTTGTGGATTTAAACATGCTGCCTGTGGCCATCTTTCAGTGTTAGAGAGAAGTACCTAGGGACTAAAAGACTGACCGTGCAATGCTGTGCCTTGATTGAGCCAGACTGAACAAGACAGAATAGAACAGGAAAGGGCAGGCATTTGATGACAATAGGTTGAGTTTCTATTATATTATATTTTTTTTTCTTGACAATTTAAAAACAGATGAGAAAAGAAAACCTATCCTTAAGGTAATAGAATGGAAGATATGATAGCTGTTTATTCACACATAATTCTGAAAGGAAAAGTAACACAAAACACAATGCAGTCATAACAGCTGTTAAAGAAAATAGCATACTGTATATGTAATATCAAAGGCAAACTCTGGGCTAAGGCTTTGATGATACTTCCTTTGGGATCAACAGTTCGTTTGRTATAGATGCAAGTGGTCATGGGAGGGAGATCTGAAATATTTTCAGGCACAGAGTATTTGCTAGTTGTTGCTGCAGATTTCTTATTGCCATGGACAGGAATGCTATTAAAGCTATTGCTAACTCCTTCCCTTTGTTCTGCAGCAGATACTGAACTGGCCTGTGTGAATATTTCATTTTTTCGTTGTTATTTGATGCCCTTAGCTCTAGATTATCTGTCTGTAGAAATTAACATTAAAAAAAAAAAAAAAAAAAAAACGAAGTCCAGTCTTTTTTTTCAGCAAAATACCTCTGAATACGGACAGAGAAAGTGAGAGCGACAGGGTGAAGGTGAAATTTCCTTTTCTATAAAGGATCACTAAAAGATAGTTTGGGTCATAGTTCTATTTTGAGTGACATGTAAGTGGGACTCAACTTGTTCATAGGCTTTACGTTGACCTTTCATACGAAGGTGAGTTTTTTGTTAGGCGGTGGGAGTCTTCCATAGAAAGAACTAAGAGTAGCAGCACAGCTTAATATTAAAGAATCGGATTCAGATGTGACACAATCAATGGAACTTCACTTCCTGAAAAGAATTCCAGTGGCAAAAGTGTCAGGTTTGATTTCAACAGAAAACTTTAGAACTGTAGTATTCCTGGTGTCACATCCTTCATGAAATTTCCTGGTGGTTGCTGTGCTTCATCTTCGGGCAGATGCACAAAAATATTCRTAAGTGCTAATTAGCTGGAGGTTAGGACAAGAGAACTTGTCACTAGCAGTTGAAATATAGTGTGAAAATTTCCAAATATACTTAATAAATCATTGTATGTAATCAAATCAAATCAGTCACTGTAATAAACCAATGACACTGCAATGCACTGATGAATAGAAAATATTGAGCACAARGTATCACCAGTGATTAACTACCTATCATTGTACTGCAGTCCATAACTCACCTTCCTGAGAAAGCAGTTATGACAGAATGTAATATAATAAAGTCTTTCARAAGGTGCCATTATCATAGTGAAAACTGACACAGAGAAATCTAAGCAGCCAGTAAGACCTTTATCCATTCTAGAGGCAACTTGATCTTACCATGACTGCGAGGCTTTAAATAGTTTTGCTTAATTTCTCGGGCCTGTGTCTGTCGATACTCACATTATGTACATGGTTTGTAACAGCAGCAAAATTTGTTCTCTGCTTCTTCTGCAAGTATTAAGATAGTTTGACTTCTAATTTTTTTCTCTCTAGTTTGATAAATAACTCTTCTTCGGTATTTCTAATTATCAGAATCAAATGCTGTCCATGCTCCATTCACCATTTGTTTACGCTATTAGTTATACTGTTATTTGCTTTTCTACATGTACATCATAAAAAAGTAATTTGGAAAATGAATTCATTAATAATTGTAATCATAATGCTGTAACTTTAWTTTTTTTCAGAATGCAATGAATAGCAGCTATATTACTTTTTAATTTACACCCTGAAAATCAGGGAAGCATGAGGAAGGTAAAATGTTTTTTGAGCTCAAAAATGTACTCTGAATGTACATGGCTACAGTAGTAGTGGTAAGGAAAGAAAGAACAAATTGGTGAGATTTGAGATGCAATAAAATTAAATTTAATCTGAGGATGGCAACAGTATATTTCTCATGTCTAAGAATGTGGTCTTGCCAGCTGCTGCTGCTGAGATGGCATAGATTCTGCCAATATCACAGCAAAATTAGATGTCTTAGAGCTTGCTAGCAAGACCGAACACAACTGGCTAACATTTGTGGTACTATCTTTTGTGCTATCTTTGCCACAGTTTGTGACACTTCTTATTCTACCTTGTGTACAATAGTTGGGCACATAGTAGGGGACATTGTCAGTTGGAGACCAGGAGAGCGTATGAATTTTGTCTTGTTTGTACTCCTGTAATCTTAAAATAAGCCCGTGGTTCATTTGGAACTTCTCTTGTATTTCTCTTTCAGGGCTTTAGTATAAAAACAAACAAAAAGAATTGTCGATGATAGCTGGAAACATTTTGTATCAGCTCTGAACAACCTGAGTTGGTTAAATTCAATGCTCACTTAAAATCAAAGTGCAGATTGCCTAGGTGATGCTCACCAGCTGTCCCTGGAAATACTGTCATGTCGGCTAAATGAGATTGGTAGCAATTTTTGCATCTTGCATCAAGGCAATCACAGGCATTGCAGCCAAGGGCATCTTCCAGCCGTGACTTTCTTCCTCACTGATCAGCTCAGCAGTTCTCAAAGGAATGAAATGTAAAACAGGAGCAGAGATATGTAAAAAACAGCRCTAAGATGCTACCGTACAGCACCAGGCACTGTGGAGGAGTGCAGGTACCTGCCAGGCTTGGCAGATTTGGCTCCCAGACGTCCAGCATGACTTGGGAAAGGAGAGCATAAGCCAGCACAGAGAAGGCTGGCCTGTGGTTGAAACAAGAGGCTAGTTTATAACAGTAGTCACGGAGGATGATAAAAACCTCTCTCTCCAAGTAAGAAATAGTTGAGATGTGAAAATTCACCGTCTGTCTTGTTTTTGTTTTGTTTTGTTTTTGATGCATATAGAGATGTGAAGACATGCTTCCTCACTATGTGCTGTTCCCTGCTGAAACAAAAAGTTCCCTGCTTCTTCTGCACTGAATTTGTACTGCTTTTTCTTGCCCTATTTTGAAGGTGATAATTATCCTCATTACTGATTATTCTCAGTGGGCATTTTGGCTTTTTTCTTTTTTTTTCTTCTTTTTTTCTTTCTCTTTTTTTTAATGTCCCAACTACTCTGAAATTTCTAGGCAATTTTGTAGTTTGCTGTCAGCAGGTGTCCCAGCTTCCAGTAATGACTTCTTCACTGAAATTAATTTCTGTTACTTCTGGAAGAACATTTCCCGAAATAATTCTATAACTCTGCCCGTGACAGAATTTCTCAGCATAGGAGGTATACTTCTCACTTCTATGCACTCATCATTGTATCTTTCATCTATTCACACTTTAAAAGTATATATATACTTTTTGGTCCTCAAGCTCAACTAAAGAGAAGCCGTGACTACTATGAAGTGTTTTGCCACCTCAGCAGTTAAAAAAAGAAACACATCACCCGTTCATCATTCCGTCTTGGCAATGCTGGTTTAGTGATTAATAGGCTGTCATCTTGCCTCTATACATGGCAATTGCTGCTGGCTCCTGTGGAATTACAGGAACGGCTGTAAAACAGGCTGCTGCAATACTGTACACGTTCCCACTGCCTGAAGCTCCGTGAGGGCCCCTGGATCATATCAAGGCAGCAGCTCCTGGTTCCCAGTGAGTTCCTGAGGTGGATGACCTATTGCTCCAAGCAAGGACAATTTGGTGGCGTGTGGCTGCAAAGCTCAAATCGGTAACCTCCTCAGAGCTGAACTGTGCCCCTCTATAAGTGTGTTCCCATTTCTTTCAGCTTTGATTTTGGCTCTGGGAGCCCCTCTGAGTGGCAGATGAAGAGGATTTATACTGGCCTTGTGATCTCCTGTGTGCGTCCACTGAAACTCGGAGTGCTTAGCTAATCAATTAGCTCAGATCAATCGTCTGCACGCCCACTGTCTTGGATGGGGAAAATGTAAGTCTCGTGGAAAGAGGGATAGATAACAAATTGAGTTTTATTTGCTGCTTGCTTACTTCTCAAAACAGTGTGGAAAAGCAATGTTCTGGAGGTTTCCTGCCCTTTCCAAGCTATTCAGTCAGATCTGGAGTGTTCGTGAGGCTCTGGCTCTTGAAAATATGTTTATTGTGTCTGCAAACCATAATCTAAGTATCCACAAAGTGCAGTTTTTCTGTGGAGTTTGTTTTTTAAACTAAAATTAACAAGTATTTGCAGATATATGAAAGTAAGTATACTTATATCACAGCAAGAAACAATTCAAAGAAAAGAATCTGTAGAATATTTTGCTCCTCTTGACCTTCTCTTTGCTATGCAGGTAGCTTCAGACTATATCTGTGCACCCTGGGGGTCTATTCATATGCAAGTTGCCTTGGGTGTAAATTCTTGCTGTAGTGTTCTGCATTCTTAAGTTGTAAAAGGTGTGGAGAATATAAAACAAGGCTTTATACTTCTTTTGCAGCCCTGATTGAGCCCATTTCACCATTTTAATTCTCTTTATTTGTCTACCAAAGGTAAAATATTATAATTTGTAGCTCATCTTGGCAAATTACATAGTACTCTTGGCCCATATCCAAGCTCATTTAAGGCTGGAGTTAAAAATGATCATATGTCTTGCAGACTCCCTGCTGTTGAAGTTTGTATTCCTTTCGTGCAAACAGCATGTCTCCTAATATGTGCACATCTTACAACTTGACATTTAGCTTATAAGGTCTTCAGATACTGTGTCATTAGTTAAATGAATTGATGAGAAGTTTCATTAATTGAATAAGAACAGATGTGTGTGCATAGGGTAACGTATCCCTCATTGTAAGAGGAAACACGAGACGTCTGCAGCACTTAGACTCCAGGTAGGCTATATGTAAAAAGTATGGAAGGGACTTTTATGAGGCTCTTGTCTCAGCTGTTTGAAGTTGCTGCTATGCAAAGAGTTATGCTACGTATTTTGATCAGCAGGTGCTTAGGCACTGAACAAAGTAGACCTTTGTCAGCACGGTCATATAGTCTAACTGAATTTTGTTGATTTAAATAATAGATTTGTTGTAACCATATGGTATTCCATATTTAGCTTTTTATCTTGTTTTGCGTGGCTGAAAAGTGAAGATTTGCAGAACTCAGCTGCTAGGATTCTGCCTCAAATTATCTTACAGTATTACAGAGAGGCTCAGTTAAACAATGGGGATCAATAAAATTGCTCTCTCTGCAATAATCCTCAGTGACTATTTGACTTTGTTTGCTGACCTACAGTGAAATGCATGTCCCAGAGAGACTGCATGCCCTCAGCAAAACAGCAGGACGTGGCCCTATTCTCAGAGCACATGGATGATTTCTAGCAGTGTGTATCTGACTGTACTTACTGTGAACAGGAGTTGATAATATATAGCAGGCCTGAAAAGTTAATTTTAGCTGCAACGTGTTACATAAAAAAGATGTTTGTAAGTGCAGAATTTTAATCTTTTAGTCGTATCTCAAAATTAAGTCCATTTAGAGTGCATTTGATGTAAATAGAAAATGTTTTGTAGAAGTAATTGTTCTGCTGCATGAAATCATATTCAGATTATTGTTTTTCTGGGTGTAAATACTTTTTAAAACTACAGCTGTGTAATGAAGTGTAGTGTAAGGTTTGTAGTGTAATTGTAAAGAAAAATGACATTCCCTGCAATTTGGCCTAACATTTTCTAACAGTCATTTGCATTTATGAAGTCAAACCCAAATGTTGGAGACCTTGGCTTTTTGGAAAATATGAAACTAAAACTGAGATTGTGAGACTGACTAAGGCATATTGTTTTGAGCTTTATATCTGGACAGTCTGAAATCCAGAGTACAAGAAAAATGAAGAGTTTGTTGAATTGGGAGTACCACAGTGCTATGTGAAAATATAGAAACCAAGATGCCAAAAAAGTTTGCAGTAGCAGTATTTCATAGGTAAGATGAATGTATGGTCTGGTTTAGAAATGTCTTCTGAGGCTAAGCACTGAGTATTACATTAGAATTTTTTAGCATCTTCTATTTATCAGAAAAATCTTTCAAACTGAGCTTGAGTTGGGCCTCTAAGATTAAATGATGAGTTAATAGTAGGAAATAGAATTAAAAGTATTTTATCCATTTTATATCAGTTCATATTTCATTTAAGCTGCAGGTGAATTCCACATGGGTGTTGTTTGTTAATTCCTTTAATTGATTTTTAAATAAGGAGATGAGAGAGCATATGTGGTGCACAATGATGTATTTATGGTTACCATAAGAATCTCAATCTAAACCTGGGTAGGAACTGAGGTTAGATTTCCAAGGAAATAACATTAAACTTGTGAGAACAAAAATAAGAACATAATACTCCTGAGAACAAAAACTCACATGAAAAAGGAAAGGGCAGAAAAGCAGGCAGAAGGAATAGAATAGAGGGAGATTATAGGAAGACAGGTGCAATTATAACTGTTCTCTTGAAACTGCTTTGCTTTGGACCCATTTACTCCAAAGAGGTTTCACGGCTGATTTCATCAGGAACAATTAGGTGAAGCAGCTCTGAGAGCCTGACTCAGAAATTCTTTTATTACATCTTAAAATGATTTGGCCAATCAGTGATAGGCTGATTAGATTTCACCTGTGGTACTTTGCTAAGGTTCAGTGATAGTCTTTTAGAAAAATATGAAGGCAATGGGAAAAGTAGAGAACTGATTGAGTTTGATTTGTTTCATGTGATAGCCACCCAATATGCAGAAATTTTGAAGTATCTGTCAGAGGTAGATATATATATAGTAATATATATGTATATATTGTGTATATATGTGTGTGTATAATATTCTGAGGCTCTTACAGAAAAGTATAGCAGTGTTCTAATGCTCAGTGTTTCATGCTATATGCTATGAAATACAGGAGCAGAAGCAACTATTAGAATGTCATAATATATCATAACACAGTCTCTTCTCTTCTGTGCTCCATTCTTCTGCTTTAATCAGCTCTAAAATAATCACCAGGAGAAGTGGAGCATAGTTTTTTTAGGAGTCTTCTCTGCAGCAGCCCCAAAGTACCAGTGTGAGCTGGCAGAGCAGAGGCAAGGGTGTCTRCTGAAGCCTTGTGTTCCATTTGGTACTGAAAATGAGTGGATTACAATGGCGTTTTCATCGTGAGCATATCCCATTGGAAAACAGGATGAATAGAAATGAGTAGGGAGCTTCAGCTGCTGAAGTTCAGTATGTTTCTTTTTGATGTGCTTTACTTCCTTTTAAATGTGTCTTTGGTTAATGAGAAAGTAGGCAAGCTTTTCTCCTACTTCTGACCTCTTTGTCACTGTTCTCAAGCTTTGAAGTAGTTCTGTAACACACATATATTTGTCTTTGCCTCCTATGAATAAACGATAGGCTAAGTACTGCCCTCCTTTGTTTTAACTGCTGTTGAAGGACGGTGAAGAAATTCCATTTATTTGATACTCATTTATTAGAAGCCRTATCTCCAAATCACTACCTGTGTTCAGGGTATGGTCTCCTTTCTTTATTTTTTAAATCTATAGGACAATTCCAATGGGTATATTAAAATAACTAYCAGGAAGGAACTGAAAAACTGTAACTGTTTTTGTATGTGCTTTTCAGCCCGATAATATTCTTGCCTTTCAGTGGAAGTTTTGATATGGTGTTCCTCGGCAACCAAGGCTCTGCATCTGGTGTGATTTGTTAGTTCATGTAAAGGCAAAAAATAAACCAAACAGTGTTTTGACTTATGTAAATTTTAGGTCTTTCAAATTAGTCAGAGTATATTGGAAAATCATGGCTAATTCCTTGTGCACAAAAATTACGAGAGCTTGTAAGGAATATGGAGGCTTTGCAGTGCATACACAGAACCATTTTATAACACAGCTATCAGCAAGCATAATCCCCCTACTCTCTACCTAGGCAAATAGGCTTGTTTATCAGGACACTAATAAACTTATTAGGAGTGTGCAACATCCTGTATTTTTTGAGACACTCTTCACCTGACTCTAACTCGCTGTCAGACCATGAGTTTACAGCCAGCAGCTTTATGGCACCCCTAAAAGATGGTGCCGACATATAAGGTCCATCTTTATTCCTGTGCTGTACATACAGRGACTGTTTGCTCCTGGGATTGTTCTGAACACGAAGAAAATAATGTTGGTGTCACTACTGAGAGCTGGGCTCGATTGCCCAAATGCATCTAAAAAGACCTTTTCACTGGCAAAATCCTTTTGGGGCAGTGGTTTTTTTTTTTTCAGTCAAGTAATCAAACAGGCTGCTTCCTGAACAAATAAACATAATCAAAGAGGCTGGTTTCCTCATGGTAAACGGGAAAGAAAATCAAGCAGCTTCAGCAAGGAGACAGGATTTTTTTTAATGTACTTATTTGAGTCAATTCTGAATCTATGGCTCATCAGTGAGTAAGAGGTTCTATATTTTAGAGGTATTTGTATTTTACATGAGAGAGTGAGTCAAAAAAATATGAGCATTGTACTGCAGAAATAGACCTGTTAAGTTTCTATTTAAATTCCAGTTTGAGTAATTGCTTTCTCCTTAGCTAACTTCACCTGCAATTCCAAATGGATGAAATCTACTTCAGTTCCTGTTAGAAACTATTGTGTAAAATCACTATTGCCCCTGCAATTTACCTTAGAACTAACTGCGTATCTGAAAAGAGTCTTGTATGATGTGATCAATTTATAAAGTGCTGTGAGATCCTTGTGAAATTATATGTATATGCAACTGTAGAATATCACTTTCCAAGGTTAAGTAAAATGGGAAGAATGATTTCTAGTTAATGCAGGTCAAATGATATAAAAGGAACCAAAACTTTGATAGAAGAGAATAGTTCAATATTTTATGTTTTGGATCTTTTGTTCTCTTCATCTACAGTCTTATCAGTTACTTGATTAGCACCCATTGTGGACACTGAGGGAAAAGGTGGAAGAGAGAGAGAAAAAGATTGACTAAAAACCTGATATATTAGTGCAGCTTCTTCTTCAGCTGGAAGGAACTGATGAAATCGAATTGTGCAATAGAGGAAGAATGCTATGACTCATGTTCCCTCCAAAGAAACTTCTCTCCTTGGATTCCTCTTACAACTCACAATGGAAATATTGCTAGTACTGCTAAAATTTATTTCCTGATGCTTTCTTGTTTGTTAATATAATAAAGGGTATCCTGGAGTAAAAGTTAGCGAATTTGCTCCACTTGCTTTTAAGGTAGGGAGGAATGCAGGAAAAAATCACATGTGCACTCTAGCCTGATGATAGAAGTTACTGCTCTAAATTAGAGCCATGGTTCAAAAAGATTGTTTCATTATAAAATATCTCCATAGAATAATTATGGAGAGATATTTGTATGCAATGCAAAACTAATTACATTTTTTGTTCCAGTTATCAGTGACATTTCTCAGTCCTGAAAAAAAAAAGYATTTTTTAACTGAATCTCAATTTTCCCTTAGATAAAAGTTCACATCAAGAGAAATAGAAAATTTGTGCCTATGGAGGTAAATTTTTGTCAGATGCTTTTACAATCCTCTTTCATATGGGCTGTTATGATTTGAATATATTCTTTTTTATAACTAAATGCTTTAGTTGAAGTCTTCCTAATCTTTGTGGTCTATCTCTCTCTATTTATTTTTCTTGTAGGGCAGTATGTCTAACACTTCCAGATGATCTAAAGGAGTTATCAAAGTGCCCTTGAATGCAGAAAGCTTAAGTAATAATGCTCAGCTCTCTTGCCATGAAAGACTGTATCACTAAGGCATTTAGTGATTTTGCGGATTTGTGGGATTGAATATTTATGCTGAGAATCCGAAACAGGGAACTAAGAGCCAATTCCATTAACTACTACATAAAAATAGTCTGGAAATAATCATTACCATGATGAAATTTGATGCAGTTGAAATGATGAAGTTTATTGTTTTGCTTCTTTGTGCTTTAAGCACTTCCTTCATCAATATAGGACTTGTCCATATTTTATGGATTTTGTGTAATTTCTTTCCTCTTTCTTTCAAAAGTATCGTCAATGACAGTGGTTCCTATTGTAATATGTGGCAATATTAACACCAGCATAAAAAACCAAAATCTCRTTGTTGTATTTCCTTAAAGGAACAATTTGAGTATTTCCAATGATGTTTCTTTTATGAGATTCGCTGAAATCAAAGTATATTCCCCCAAACCAAGCAAACCAACCAACCAAACAAAAAACTCCAAGTTCAGTAGTAGAGTAAAAGACACCTTAACTGTAAAATCAGTAATTCTTATAGATAAATGGTTCAAATGGCTAATTTCATTTCATATGAAATATATGTCATTTTACAGACCTACATGGAAAAAATGCTATCATATATTTCAGACTTGCTGGAAAAACAGATATTTTTATATTGTACAACACAAATTATGGCACTTAATCATACTAATGCTCCAACCTGTCAGCATTATRGATAATGAGACTACTTGTCTCACTGCCGGAGAATGCCAATTTCAACACTAGATTGTGAATTTACACAAAGATTATACAATTTATGAAACAATTATGTCTCATTTTTCAGAGCTTTTAATATGTGTTAATGTTATGTGTTAATGTGTTAATRTTAACACACTAACGTATTTAACACACTAACATTATTAACGCACTAACTTATGTTAATGTGTTAATATGTGTATAGATGTTGCCCACATATTTAGAAATAATTTTTTTTTAAATTTCTTTCTATAATTTTTCTATATTRTTAGAAAGCTTTTGAAATCTCTGCTAATATCCATATATAAATTTACATAATTTTGTGTCAATTCAGTTATACTCTTACAACACCTTTAGAAGCCTCGGATGGTGAACAAAGGTRTTTCCATCCTCCACAGGTAAGGCTTTCCTATTTAATCTTGCACGTTATTTTGCAAAGGATTGTATCATGGCAAAAGACCATTAAGATAGTCAGTCCCAAGCAGATAATCTTAGTGCAGTCTTTTCTTTGCAATATAGTTTAATTACTTATTTAGGTCATTATCATCTGGATGTCATGAACATGATCGATAAATTGGCTACCTCTAGCAATGCCTGATATAAGTCTGCACTTTCATTTCATAGACAACACAGCATCAAATATATCTCCCTTCTTGAAATAAGTTCTGCAGGTCTTACTAGCCTTTTAACAGGTTTTCTCTAGCCATTGATTCCAAAACAAACTATCTGTTCTTCCTCTCATGATGTGATTTTTTGGACAACATTAAGAAAGAGTAGCCATTTAGATATAGTCTTAATATGTCACATGTCTGAAATGTTGAATAAACTCAATATCAGAAAGAAGTGAGTGTGTACTGTTAAAGTAACTGTAAAGGCAGACAGTCAAACTGCAGTGGGAACAAGCTGTAATTGTACAAGAATGATTCTTTTAATATGTTGCTATGCATGACCTWGTAGAAACATCCTAGACAATTTGAGAAAAATGGCACACTTCTTAGGGTGGTTTTTACACTGCCATGGATACAAGTTTGTAGTTAATTATATACATTCTACAGGATACTCTATGGAAGAAACACATTTTTTTTCTCTAGAAAATCCTTTTGGTTTTTAGAACAGAGGTTGTAGGACTCTTGAATTTCTGTAAAATTATCCACTTCATTCCCAATGAATTCAAGTTTTCATGGAGATAATGAACTTTCAAATAGAAAATATATACTAGAGAGAAAGTYGTATGACTCCTCCTAGTAGTGTCTAGCAACCATGTAACAGTAAGACCAAGTATAATTACTTCAAACTCAGCAGAAAAAGTGACTATTCAGACAAAACTGCACTGAAGTGCTGTTATAAATTAAATTTCTCAAGACTCCCCCAAGTTGTAGTGSATTTGAATGAAAGATGATAAGGTCTAGCTCCTCAAATAAGAACACTTGATGAGGGAAAAAAATTTCTCAACCACTTGTGGACTGAAAAAGAGTGATCTGATTCTRCTTTTGCTTCCACCTTTGTAGGCCTTTAGACTTGCATAGTAATGTATGGGTAGTTTTCTCTCATATTACTTACAGATATTGATAGCAGAATTAAATGTGAATCCCTGTTCTTGTGTTGCACGTTTACTCCTTGCTGAGGTAGAGATGATGCACGTCAGCACAGGAAAGATGGCAAATGCATTGCAGCTCTGGTGTCTTGTTCAARTTGACTAGTCTTTAAAGGTGCCTGAGTCAACAGCTTTATCACTGTAGTTTGTGAAGCAAACAATAAAATGTCRGCTGTTATTTACACACTGGCCGTCTATGCACAGCTTTTGTATTGCAAGAAATTGTATCACAAAATGCTTTTAATCAATTTATTGGGCTCTACCTTAAAAGCAGTTAGATGTTTAGGCTTCCGAGAATTTAAGAACCCTGTCTAGGAATTAATTTCTTTTGAATTTCTTTTGAATTTCCAGACTAATCTTACTTTTTCCAATGCCCATTTTATACTCCTTTGTTTCTTTGCCACTTTGCCCTTGACATGGAATTGCATTTCTCTCTTTCTGATATCTTTTTTCTTGATATATCTGTAGAGAGCAGTTACATCCCACCTTGGACCTGACATTTGCTAGGCTGAAGGCCTAATTCTTCTCTCACAGCACCTGTTCCTCCATTGCATCAATAGTTTTTCACTATATCTGTTACGGGAGTGGTCCGAAGTTCTCACCAAGGTTGAAAGCCTTCAAAGGCCGTAAGCACAAACTCATCTTTCTCTCTGCAGATGGTAAGAAACCCTCAGAGCTCCCTCAGAGGGAACGGAAGTCTGTAAATGCTATGTGAATTGTACATTGGCTGAACTTAGCTTAAAAAACCCCCCACAGATTCAAGTAGTTGGACTTAAAATCCTGTTAGTCTGAGCGTGGGGAGTCTGATCAAATTCTTGTGCTGACATATTTCTGAGTTATAATCTGCAAGAGAATGAATGCTTTAGAACAGAAGCAGAAATACTTGTAATTCATTTCTAAATTATTTGTTCTTGTCCTGGGCATATTTGTTTTACAGATTCAGTAACATATTAGCTGACTGGATTCAGTGTTTCTTTGAATGATGCATTTAAGTGCTAATCTGGAGAAAAAAAGAGGTCTCAGGAGATCTACAATTGCAGAACTGTTACTTAGTGGCAGAAGTATTATTAAACAGAGAAAAGCAGAGGAAAAGGCAGCCTATGGAGGCAGGAGGAAAGAAAGGCAAAGATATTCAGAAAAATATATTTTAAAAYATATTTTAAGTGATTTTTGGTGTAATTTGAACTAAACAAGCTAGATCAAAATTTATGAATACTATATATTATTCTACTCAATGTGTCTGTTACACTTTTGGAAATTCTGTGKTCTCATTACTGAAAGTGAAAATTTTACCACTGATTTAGAGTAGGATGAAGATTTTTTTTTTGTCTAGCACACTCATTTGCAGGCACTGTAAGATAATAAGCTCTCTCATCTTTTCAGTAACCTGTAACTCTTGTCTGTGAATCTGTCCAAAATACTTCTGAAGGACACGTTGAAACTCACATGTTTATCCAGAGACTATACAAGGTGGCATTCTTTACAGATTCAATAAACATAATGTAGAAATATTACTGTATATGTTGAAAAACACACCAAATTATTAATGAAGAACCAAATCTGAATATAATTTGTCAGGTTTTATTTTCGAAGGACTAGCACAGTTTTTGTAAATGAATTTACATTTCTCATTTTGTATGCTAGCAAGGAAAATAACTGAGACAAAACCTCTCCCTTTCTGGGAGATCGTTTTGCTTACATTTAAAAAGAAATGAAAAAGGCCATTAGATGTTTTTGTGTTTTTAAAGTCAAAGCTTTATATACTGGTCCTGTAAGAAGAAAACATTCAGACCACTTCAGTAAACAATCAGAGATGCAACATAATAAGAAGTCAATCATATCTGCTTAAATATTAATGTAAGAAATACTGTGATTGGAATCCTGGCAGAGAATTGCAAAAGGAAGTGTTGCTTTAGTTTCCAACAGAACATACAAAAAATCAAGTTGCATTCTTTCAATTATTTATTSAAATAAATTTAGAAGTTGTACTTTGTAAGTGTTAAAGGATACATAAACAATTGATTTTTCCTCATTATTTAAAAATAAAGTGTACTTCAGGAAAAATATGATCTGATTGAAGTAGTTGATGAATGTTGTACAGCACACAGTTTTATAGGTTTTTATAGGCTGAAGTCCATTWGGCTGGGCAATTCTTTGTAGACAGGCTTAGAACTTTTTGCAAAATTTTTGCTCAGCAAATGATAGTCATATATAATAGAAGTGGCTGCAGAGAAATAGAAATAGCATTGTAAAATCTTAGGAAAGATTAAGCACGTTTGTACTTATTATATGTCTAGCAAAACCAATTTTGAATGATATAAGAAAAATGCATAAATCCAAATAAAATAAAATTGTGGAGAAAAACAGGTGTATGGAACAATGAATATTATAATAGCACAAGAAATAAAGTGTTATAATGGACATATGAGAAACACTCATAATGTAACATAAAATGGAAAAACAAGGCTTTAAATTTGCATTTATTGAAATGATTCACAGTGTTAAAATTGTACATAAAATTGTGCAGAGTACAAAAATACTGTTATCAAAAGTCTGGTTACCCTTGTTTATCAGAAAGGTACTGTAACTTCAGCAAATGACTGCGGAATTCATGACACTTTATTCTCCTATTGTTCATATTTATTGGAATATAACTTTGAGGAGTGAGGTCATAAATGTTTCTTTTTCCTCCCCAAAGGCATCTCTTTGTTTTTTATTCACTAGCCATACTGCCATTAAACCAATGAAATGCCTAATATCTGCAATGTATAGRTGAGTATGTGCAATAAAATATGCACCACGTGTTATAATTTATTTAACTGTTCAGGAAAGTACTTCCTTTTTTATTTTAAAGTTAAAGTTTTTAGCAAARTAGAGATGAGGCAAGGATAGTGTGCATGATGGGTGGATAAACTCAAACACAAGAATAATTTCATGAATGACTGGGCAAGAGTTATAACAGACAAAAAAACATTACTTAATAATAGTTTTTTTGTCTTTAGTTAAGAGGTTCTATGCATATCTATTCTATTAGATTCTATTCCAAAATTATTGATACCTAATAGAATTCAGGATACTTGCCAGATGCATATGTTTTGGATCTTTTTTTGGATCTTTTTATGTGTTTCACCGCAGTAACTTCCAGGAGGCACAGACTTCATTTTAATATCTGATAAAAAAATATAATTAATTTAGCACCCTTTAATTGAAATTTCCCCTCCTCTATCAAAAGAAAGGGCAATCAGAAGTTTCCAGGCACTTCCAGACTRTGTTCCAGTGCATATATGGTTTTACTGCGTTTGGTAAACATGATCAAGAAAAGTTATCTATTCTACAACCTTTTAAAATAAGTTCTCATCTGCATGTGARTTTTTCCAGCCCTTTGATCACTTCTCCCTTTGAATCTTTCTCTGAGCTCTCAACTACCTTTTCTGAAACCCTGCTGGTTCTTCAATACCTTTTTGAAATGCAGTGATCAGTTCTGCACTTGTTATTCTGGAAGAGATGACATTTTAGATGGATATATGGTCCTATTTTGACCATGTCTCAAATGCGCATTGAGCAGCTGATGTTTTTTATTCTCTCCCTTCCTCTTTCTTCCCGTACAGAATTTCAGAAGGCACCGTGTATCTGGCTCCACACTTGTATTTGAGAACCAAATAGAAATTGAAAGGAGATATCATCAGTCCTTTAGATTGTTTTCTTGCTCTTTGTTGCATTTAGTCAGTGTAGTCTTTAAAGATTTATGACCCAGATAGAAATAACATCCTCTCCTTTGATATGTGATTTGGCTCTGGAAGAGGATCTGGAATGGAGATTAGCTTAAGGGTTTGCACTGCTTCCTCTGAAAGAGAGGAGATAATCGAGRGATGGGCAAGTCAGAAACTAAGGAAAGCCTGTGGTCCCAGTCACCTTGAGAAACCCTTTAGTTTTCCCCCCACTTRGTTAGTGGGGGATTTCTTTTATTCTCTCAGCCAGAATTATGTCTGTGGGAAGATTTAGGGCAAAGGATTTTCCCTGCTAGATGGTGTTACTCTCTCTGTAGTGTATTAGATGATGCTGTTCCATGGATCTGCTGGGCATTTTCAGCAACAGAGTTGATGCTAAGTCTTAAGACACAGGAATTATATTTAATCGCTGCATGTATTTTCSTTTGTTATGTTTCATTTTACAGGCTTTTATTTATTTATTTWTTTAAACATTAAAGACCTAAATCTGTAATMAGATGTTGAGAAATGCTTTATGTAATGTGGGATGATTTGCAACTTATGGACTGCAGTCTGAATGTTTCTMGACTAATGACTAAATACACAAGTATTTTACTAGGTTTACATTTATCTAATGAACTGCGAAAGTGGCCTTAAGTGCCTGCTACTTAGTAGGCTGAATGCGCATAGGAGAGGAAGATGGAAAAGCAAAAGGGGCAGAGAGAAGGAATAAGAAAGGAGAAGAGCTGGAAGGAAAAGCACACATAACCGTGTAGCATTATAGTTGGTCATTTGTTGAATGGTCTTAGGTAAGAGTGCTGACTCCAAAGGCTGTATATGTATTGTATTTAAAGCAGCCAGAACATGGCCCAAAATTCATCCCTCTTGTTTGACTGTCCTAGGCTACAAAATGCATATGACCYTCTCTTGTCCAATGGCTTTAGAAATGCTATATGGTGTTGGCTTCCAAATGGTACTTTTTTATGGTTCTGAAGCATCTCTGTCTGTCCTTGTTCTTTTAAAATTGAACACACAGGCCTAAGCCGATAAGTATAGATACATTTAAAAGGAGAGGGCACATAAACATTAAATGTTTTCAGTGCTGCAGTACTTAAATTCTTCTTAGATCTACATCTAAGACCTATCTGAATTATAAAGGCTTTCCATGATAATGAATTCTTCATGAATACTTAAAAAAAAAAGGAAAAGAAATGCATTCACATAACCCAGATTTTCTTACTTCATTAAGCAAAACAAATCAGATCAAATAGTTACAGTTCTAGGCAAAATATTTAGTTCAAATTGCTCCTAACAAATTGGAGATTAACTAAAAATGTATTTTAAAATCTGAACTACTGTATTTAGAGAGCTTAGTTACAGGCTCTTTGAAGTTATTTCTTCCCTCCTCTTCAATGTTTTATGAAGTAGGTCACCTTGGGAAATATATCTTCCTGGGTATAACAATTCTATTTTAAAGATGTTTGAAGAATTTTATTTGCCATCTGTTTACTTCTCTACTCCTGGACTGAGAAGCCAAGTTGCTGAACATGATGAATACTCATGCAAGCCAGGTAATGAAACCTGCTGTATCTTTTTGGAATTTTGTTTTAGCTTTGTTTCTTTCTGAAGTCCCAAGTAGGTCATGAATTCTAAAATCTAATCTTATATAAGTGTCAGTAATGAGACAGAGCTACAAAGAGGCATGGCCTCTTCCCATGAGGTTTTATTTGCGTGTGAATTAAATCATGAGAGTGTGGAATATGAGATAAGGCATCAAATTTTTAGGTAGTGCCAGTTGGTGTAGCTTAAAGTCAAAGTAAAGATATCAGTCTTCATCACCAGCTTGACACTCTTCCCATGCAAATGGGGCTAAGTAGTTAATAAAAATGATAATACAATAATGTTGTTATAACATTATAATAACATTAGCTACTAAATAGTTAATAAAAATATTTCAGTGATTTTTGATTGAATTATTGGCATGGCAAGGACTGGTATATGAATATATGAATACCAACTATGGTATTCATATAAAATATGAAACAATTTGAGACAGTATGTTTTCAGGAAATCCACTGCATTGCTTTCTAGCATCTGTTATTGATTTAACCTTAATTTCTATTTAAATCTAGCAAGAAGGAGTTGAATAATATGAAGTTTCTTGTGATCAGAGTAAATGATGGTCTGCTGAGTACTGTAAGAATGAAATTTTAAATTTCTTGAATACTCAGGCAGAGAAGAAGAAAATCAAATCTTTTTTCCTTCATTTCTCATAAAACACGTATTGAACTACCAAGACCTTGTCAGTAATTTGACTACTGAGCAATGCTGTAGCCACTAGGTTTGGTAAATCTATTTAAGATGATAATCTGTATGTAATTTTCTGTCATTTAACTATAAGCTACACATAGGATGACATTTTTCAAAATGAATGTGACAACAGCAATGATCACTCCATATATGAGGATACATAAATGAGTAGGAAAAGTAGAGAATGCAGCTTTGGATTTTTTTAGACACCTCTTTAAGGCTTCCCAAATTTCTACTTGAAACTTGAGAAGACACAAACAAAAACTAGAATAAGAAAGARAGAAAAAAGTCTTTTTTATTTTTTTTAATTTGAGAGAATCTGAGACCAATTTTTGACTTTCTCTGTAGACACATCATGCACATTTGTCAGCCAGCTTTCAGTAAGAAGGGTGAAAGATCATCAATCTAGATGAACAGTGCATCTTTATATAAATTAGATACATACACACACACACACACACACATATATATATATCTTAGCCATTATTTCTTTATATTCTTTAGCTATCATTTCTGGTGTGTGGGACTCTGGAATGAAAGTTAAGTTTGTCAGGAGGGTAAGGTGCTAATAATAATKAATATGCACCTATTATTTTTCCTGGGCTTTTGTTTTCTCTGGTGCAGGGCTTGGAAAGATCAGAAATGCCAGTCTGTAACTATCAAATGCTTATTTTTGCAACTTTAAAAATGTTGCTATTTTTATAATATAAAGTCAAGAACTTCACATTTGCTTGGATAAGCTGTAGTCATTATTTTCATGGATAACATCATAGGAATTGAAAGAATACTAATTATKTAACTTGAAAAAAAAAGTGCTWTTACTGTATACTGGCTTATATTTTGACTGGATCTGTTTCACTTTGTGTTTGCTAATTGGTGCGTTTTCTATAAAAGCAACTGGTCAGTAGAGCAGAAAAGACTGTTAAAATAAGCATGTGAAGTGGATTCTTGATCACTTTGAGTGATATCTGGGCTGTTAAGTGTGGGGTTTTTTTTTTTCAATACTTAATATGCATTTAATATGTTTGAATACAAATTGCCCAATATATTTTAAAATATAAATGTAATATACATTTAATAGCCTAACCTAAGAKAAGATAATATTTCCTGGAGATTTATGTCTTTATATAGGCTTTCAATTCTAAGAGAGCCAAAATTATCAATTTTACAGATTTTTCACYAAAATTTGTTACTGAAACGTTTCTAATTCATTCTGGCCACTGCAGAGCTGGTTGCAGCTGTGTTATGATCAAGTTTTAGCTTAACAGTTACCCTATCCCTTTACAAGATAATTATAATGAGATGGGCTAAGAATAAAATATGGAAGTTCTGGGGGGGTTTTTTTGGCAATATTCATGAAAAGCAAACAAAATACAAAATGTTCCTTGAACTTTGCCCTTTCATATGAAAGGGAGAAGAATGCACATAGGGAACAAAGCAGAGTTATCCTACTCCATCACTGAAAAACAAGAGTGGCAGCCACTTGTGAATGCTGCTTACCCGAGATGCAAGATACACTTTTTTTTCCCCCATATGGCAGCCTTCCTTATGAATKAAAAATGAGAGAGGCCCATGGGCTATGATTTGCCCTCCAGGTGGGAATCTGAAATTCTCACAACAACTGCTTCCAACTTCTAGCCTTTTTAACTGTGGAGATGCAGGCAGTTTAAGCAGTTTCAAAGTATATATCCCTTTATTGTTAGTGAGTTATGAACATAACAGAGAACGGATTTTTCATTGTTTTCTGCCTTTAAATGCAGCTTTAATTTTTCTGTATGATGAAAGTTTTGTCTTGAAGAAATTATTGAATTATTGGCACTAAGAGACATTTTTTTTCTTTTTTATTTTTTTCTTTTGTGTTCTTAGACTTACTGTGACTATAAGATGATGGGATGTTTGGGGTTGGAAGGGACCTTATGAGATCTTTAGTCCAACCTCCTACTCAAAGGAGTCTTTGCACTGACATCAGATGAGGTTACTTGGGACTTTATCCAGCTGAGTCTTGAAAACCTTTTAAGACCTTGACTTATAAGAATAGAATAAGAATGAGAATACTTTCTTATAAAAACTTGGAGTTATTTGAACTAAGAGTTCTCAGTATTGAAGAAACATACCCATAATTTAGGGATTTAGGGATAACGGGGGGTACATTTCTACTTATTCTGTTAAGGACTTATTTATGGAGCTATTATTTCTAAATTTGGCTATTTCTTTTTTGAATCTACTGCTACCAGACTCTCCTAAGGCAACAAATTTCAGAAGTTCACTACGTGCTGGGCACAGAAATACTTCCTTTTATCTATTTGGATGATGTTCTAATACTGATCTCCATTGAGTGATGCCTATTTCTGTTGTGGATTTGGTGAATGAACAGTGCTGCATTCACATTGTATGCCACCTSTGAGATTTTGCAAACCCTTAGGCATACCTCCTCATTCTTCTTCTCTCATATTGAAGAACACCAGCTCTTTTAATCTCTCCCTGTAAGGCAGCTGCTCTATCTCTCTGCCTTTTTAACTACATATTTTTGTTGTTGCTGTTGAGAAGCAGAGGCCTGAACTGTGGAAAAGTCTGCCTGGCCTTTCCTTGATGCGTGAGGTCTGCCAGAGATAAATGTGTAAAGATGTGGTCTTATGGCTTTAAAATGATGATACTAGAAATGAAGCTAACTGTAAGGTTTTTGCTATAGCAAAAAGGGAAATTAACTGCTAAYGCTTATGGTGGTTGTTTAACAGTAGAACAGCATGGTTTGCTGGAGGCTGATGGTGGCCATATAAAATCATGGTGAGATGAATGATGAGATATCTAACTGGGCAACCCATGAGATGACTAGACCAGATACTACCTGACATCATATAAGCAGTTTGTGGTTAACCAATTTTGACTGAAGTTACTTTTAAAGTTTACTTTGAAGTTTRCTTTTAAAATCTTAGAGGGCACCCAATAGTAGACTTGACCAGTGGAACGGGGAAAGAGAAGAAGTAGAATTAAAAATGTGATTCTGCCATTTCTGCATTTATGTTCCTTCAGAAATCATAGATAATTTCTGTCTAGTCCTAATGACTTTGGTCCAATTATTTTTGTGTTCTTACTTCAAATCAACCTAGCTTCTCTGACTTAGATCTCACAAGGATTGTAYTGATCAGGAGGATTTCTCCAACATCTTGTCCAGTAAGGTTCAAAACAAAGAATACATAGCTCTGCTATGGCCTTGGATCTCCGATTTCCCCTTTACAGGTGCCACCATGTGGTCCTACAGATTCTCAAACTGTTTTTTTCTATATATTCTGACTCTTTAAAAACAAAACAAAAAAACCCCAAACAATAAAAWAACAAACAAACAAGCAAACTTGAGTATCCTTTTCAAAGATCTTTTCGAACTATTTCTGTCCACTTAATTTTCTCCTTATATTTGGTCTGACATGTCTTATGGGCTTTCTTGATTTCTTTATTTGTACAATATTTTTATTCTTTAAATACAGATCTGTTCTCTCTGAAGGCCACCTTAATTTTCCTTGAGCCACAAGGGGACTCTATTAGACTTCTCATTTTGAAAAATGGCACAATTTATCTGTACATCTAACACAGTATTTTTAAATAGTTTCAAGGTCGCTTGCTTTTTTGTTTTGAGTAATTAAATTATTATTATTATTATTGTTATTATTGTTATTATTATTATTTTAATTGAATGTTATTTCTGTGGTGAATTTATGTAGCTTGYTCTCCCACAACATTCATGTGAGTGTGAGTATGTAATTGCTTTATGGTCATTAATGAGTTAGAAAGGGTCCATGGTAACTAGCTAATATTTACCTGTTGAATGTTAGGTTAACACTAAGGCAAAGATTTCAGAAAGAAAATGAGATAGGGAAAAACTATGTTTAGATTTGAGGACATCCGTGGATGTTCTGCAAATAGTCATTCACTACTCATGAAGGTTTGGGACCTAGATGGAGGATGCCCTGCATCCCTTCTAACTCTTATGTTGGTGTTTCCTTCCCGGCAGAAGATATGTGAGATATATGGCCTGTGCTTGCCTGAGTGTGACAGGCAGCTGAGAGGCACTCCCAAGCCTTTCAACCACACATTCCTTCTTGCCTTGTCCGTACTGTCCAATTTTGAGTGAGGTCAGAAGATATCCTTCTTAAGAGAGAGATTACTAGGCCTCATTAAAATCGATAATTGCAAAAACTACAAAATTTGTAATTGCAMACTCTTTTTCCCTTTCCTGAGTCTTTTGTGCTTCAAATACCTCTAGGTTTCCAAATATATGGCTAACAGGGATTTCTTCTTGGAACTTCTGAAGCAGGAACTAGTTCTAGTTTTCAGGACTCACCTCAGTAAGTACATTCCTTTGCTGCAACAGCTGAATATAAGTAAAAAGTAACAGCAGTTTTTAAAGCTGGARGTCAGCCTTGACTCATGTGAGTAAGAAATGTTCCTTCAGACTGCACAGACTTAATTTTGGCAGGAGATCGGGAGAGTAGAAGAGTATTGTATTTGTAGATATTATTTAAGTCATGTTATGTGAAATTTTAGGTCCTGGCACCTGTGATGAGAACATCAGCAGTGATTTTATTACCATCTGTTCTGATGGGATTTAAATACCTGCTCAGTCATCACAAGACCTTTCTTTGCATAAGGTGGTTGAAAAAAAATATTTTGCACTAGTTCTCGTTGCAAAATATAACAAAAGTTCTCTCATAACAAAAGTTCAATGATGGAAATAATTATTTTCATGAGATTCATGTTAAAAAATGTATTCTGTGCTAGAACASTTTTATAACTTAGGTCTCTTTCTATTACTTTCCTCAGAAAACTTTCAGCATCTGTAACTTTCTAGATTAAAAACATTTAAAGTTGATATAGCTCTGAGAAATACTTTCCTTTGATAAAAAGAAATATATTAGGAACTGTAAGAGGAATATTTTGGTGTCAAAAAGTGTGCTGTCACACTTTTTTTAAAAAAAATCAAAATTCTCAGCAAACTCTTCATTGCATGTATTGTAGACTAAAAATGTCAATTAGAGCCAAGTCATCCTTTCCTCCAAATTCTTCTAAGATTTGATTCAAATCAGGTAAGACATGATTGAGTGTGTATTACTGCCAATTTAGCAAATGTTTAGTTATGCTGTTTACTTATAAATGTTCCTTTTAGGGAGGCTTTTAGAAATGCAGTATCTCATTTTCATTTCATTCCTGGCAGACAGGAATCAACTTATGCATAATAAATATCAGTTTCATATAGATAATGATTCATGCTGGTTGCAAATAATTGTGCATCAAATTTGAAGAYACAAAGTAGGAAACTAACAATATATAAAGATACTGACAGGGTCCCCCAAAAAGAAATATAATTCAATTTTAAATTCTACTTCTTTTAGACTAGCATAAGTAGTAACTTCCCTGCCTAAAATAGTTGGATATTACAATACTTTAGAAGTTTACAAAAGTATAGTGAGGAAATAACCCATTCCTTTGRTTAATATGTGTTGGTTAGCTTCCTCCTTGTTCCTGCATTTAGATTAGGTATTCATCACTATCATAGTTCTTTTTTATGTACATTGGCTATTTTTAAMGTGGTATTTGAGGCAAAATAAGTAATGCTCTTTTTTGTAAAAGTTTTAAAAAGTTTTTTTTTAAAGTGCTTAGGATGTTAACTCAATTTCACTACATTTGTTTTACAAAATCTTTTTATGCAGAAGTGACTTCAGCACATTTTGGCCCTACGCAATCGGGAGTAGAGGTGGCTTCACACTTCAGTCACACTTCTGTTTTCCTGATTTCAGAACCAGTCTCTAAAAATACCTAAAGTGCCACTAGGCAAGCTAGAAGTCAAAGTGAAGTGGCACTCCATAATATCTCTGCTATTGAATTTTCACATCACAAAAATGTTGTAGTAGCATTTGATGTGTAGTACRTCATTAAAGGATCCCCTTAGCTCTTAATTCAGAGAAGTTTTATAACCTTTTTATATGTTAGTACAATGCTGGATATCTAGGCTAAAGGTCACCATGTTTTTTTTTTAAAAACAGTGCTTAAGTATCTCAAAATAAACAATATCTTCATGAATTCCTGAAGGTCGTTACCTTCTCTTCTGACAAATAATATCATGGTTCCACTTTTGTATTATTTTGTAATAAATATGATGGCCACAGCACCCTCTCCACCAATAGATATTTTYAAGAATAAAAATATAAAATATAAAAACATAAACTTAAAAAATATGAAAAGCCTATATGCATGTTTGTTTATGCACTCATGGAAGTTTTACTTCATCCAAAAAGCTGGCAGTATTTCGTAGAACATTCTTGCTGTGTTTGCACTAAATCATCCGCTCAGACTCAACAAGTCAGTAGCCGTAGTCTCTGGGTCTGCTTGACAGGCATTTGTTAGTGTCATGTWAGCCTCAGTCTTCCTTTTTGACCACTGGCACAATTTCTTAAACGAATGATTACAGAAGATCCTGGCTAGCAAGGCATCTGTTCAGCACTATGGTTCTCTTGCTTTATTCATAGTGAATTTATCAATCTGCAACAGCACCTCACCTAACCTTGCCTCTTGTAACCTTGAGTCTGTAGCTGAGTGTTTCTTGTAGAAGAAATGGAGTTCAAAGTTCTTGGAACAGGAGGTATGATWGAAGACCAAATTTTCTTACTCTGTGGCAGTTTGCACTAGATATAATCACATGCTTCCTTTTAAGTATTTCAGTAAAAGTACATCCCTGATCTAAGCGCTTTTGAAATCAGTACCTTTCATSAGTTTCCTCACCTGCTATTTGGTGGTAATTTGTAAAGGTGGAGTTCTTGTTCCACATGATAAAGGCGGGTGAACTGTTTCAGTTTTGGGGAGCAGGTTTTGAAAAAAAATCAGAATTCTAGATTTTTCTTTTTTAACATATATAGTTGTGTGAAGAAAAAGACAAAATGTGGAACTAATTAGATAATAATGATAACATGTAGCACTTAGTGTTCTTTGTACTTTACACAGTATTAGCCTTCTTGCATCATCATTAGGGAAAAATGTGGTAGAGTCTTTTACTGAACTAACTCTGAAAGTTAAAACTATCTCTTACAAAGACATCTCAAGCTGTGCAAGTTCAGCAGATCTCCCTGAGTAAGTGAAAAGCAATACAAGTCTGGAATAGCTCATTATTTCTATTTTTCATTCAGCTACATATGTTCTATTGGAAATACTATACATAAAACTGACCCTCTTCCGAGTAGAGTTTGAACTCTTAAATGAACATCATGTAAAGAAAGAGTAAGTAACTAAAAGCAACAAGTTTATTTCCTTTTAATGTCTGTTCCCCAGGTAGTTRCTTGGAAAGATTGGGGGATAAATAGACATATGGATCTCCATTTGCTAAGAGGACTTTATCTAGGAAAGTGCCAATATATCATAAACAAATAAGTAGATAGTCTCATTTTACCTGTTCTCAGTTACCACTTTCTTGAGAAAAAAAAAGTACATTTAATAGGCCAGTCCAAAGGATCATGTCTCAGAAGGAGACAGAAAATTGAGGGAACATGAAGGAAGCAGGAAAAAAAAAAAAAAAGGATGAAAGCAAATAAATAGATAAATAAGAAAGAGTTAAAACAGCAAATTGAGCCATGAGAGAGTATGATGTTTTTCCTTCTCTTCAGACAGAAAGGGCTGGAGAACCTGCCTCATYTCTGGAAATATCTCTGATTTTACCCTTATGTTTGGCCAGATCAACCTCGTCTTGCTTATCACACTCCACCAGCATGCTGCTTGTGAAAGGACTGCTCTTTGATGGATCCCTCTGTTTCTGCAGATGGTCTTTTGGAGCACTAAGGTAAGGCATGTTAGGAGTCTTTCTCTCCAGCACAATGAGGTGGTGAGTCCAAGAGATCCTTGCCCAGGGGACTTAATGGTTAGATTAAATGTGGGAGAATCCCCAAGAATGAGAAAAAGAAGGTGAAGAAAACAAATCCTAGAGGATTAGTGACCTGCTGTMAAACCTGATAGGCACCTGTCTTTGCCTCTGTAGTTCCTGAAGCCATTGCACATTTACCTGTTTTGAGACTAYCTAAAAGTATATGGACAAGGATTAGCACATGAGCAGTTGTCTTTGATGAAACCAGTTTATATGAGAATATTTTATCTACTCACACTTCCCTCTCCCACCGCCAATAACTCCAGCTCAGACAGATTTGTGGCTGGTTGTACTGGCATATAGTTTTTGGCTGAAAAATTGTTATGAAAACGAGAGAGGTCAAGCAGATCCTGGCTAAGGAATAGCTGCTAAGGCATGAGATAGGGTTGTGGGGTCATTTTACTGTCAGGTGAAGCATACTGGTATGTTCATTGGCATATGGCATTCTGAGTTATTCTACATGTAGGATAACTGGGAAGTCCTGAATAATCTGGATCTAAGTGTGTGGCAAAAGTGTCAGATCAAGACTCCTTGTACAGGAATGTTACCTCTGAAAATCAAAAGTATGGGAGAGGATTGTAGCTATGCCTGCCAGCCATCCTGGAGGCRCACAGCTTGCAGCCGATGAGCTGAAATACTAAGAATTTGTGATCACATTGAAATCTAATTCAAAATTCCTTCATGATACAGAGGGGATCACTCTTACCAGACACTCTGATGTCAATATAACATGAAAATCTGCTTAGAATATGAGAGGCTATATGTTATGATCTGCATCTTTACCACAGCATTACAGAAATGTGGATTTCCTGGAGATCTTTCATGAAAATATAGTGAATTGGTTTCTATTTCATTGCTTTCTGGGATGTGTGTGGGCAGAATGATGCAGAATTGGACGGGGTTTGTTATTCAGACTTGCATCAACAGGAAAGAGAAGCAATAGTTAAGAGAGTCTTATTTCTCTATAATGAATATTATGAGCTAAAATAGAAACTTAGTCTTCTGAGGTTAAATGTATTAGAATTATGAAGTTATTGTTACTATTTTATATCTTTGAAAGCTAAGATGATCATCTTTCATTGCTTACGGTATTATGTTGTATTAAAACGTTTGTGATATTATAGTGTAAAATGTCATGCTGTGCAATTGTGAAGTGAAAGGACCTGGAACAAAATTACCCATAAGAGAGTCAATCTAAAAATGTATTTCCATGACTTAGATATAGAAAAGTATTCTGCACATTTACTGAAAAAAGAAAGAAAAAACTTCTAAAGTGGGAGTTAATAAGTGAAGTTATACAATGAACTGTTTTTTATGACACAGTTATAAACCTTTGAAAGCAGAGGTCTATTATGTAAGTGCTGACAGTATCTTAAGCACCATTAAAAGTTCTTCTGTAGTGCTATCAGATTTCTGGGATTTCTTTATGCATTTTTTTTTTAATAGCTAAGCTTTTTAAAAATAAGGAATACGGATAATATTAGGAACTACAGAAGAAGAAAGGTAGCTTTTGGTTCAAGTATAATAGGTGTCAGTACTAAACACAGTGTTCCAGTGACACCCTGTAAGTTACTGTGATAAAAATCTTGACCTTTTGCAGTTCAGTTATAACCTTAAAAGTGAATTATGCCTTTTTAAAAATCTTTTTTTTTTCTAATA
This sequence comes from Eudromia elegans, assembly GCA_003342815.1. NCBI lineage: Eukaryota > Metazoa > Chordata > Aves > Tinamiformes > Tinamidae > Eudromia > Eudromia elegans. The sequence continues at coordinate 2,186,111 of PTEX01000131.1, read as the reverse complement.
AAAGCTACATGCTCACTTACTTGAAATTACGCTGACTATTGATTTTTTTTCTTCTCACTAGATCCACATTTTCCTCTCTGCTCACAAGAACTTTCTGGTTTAGAAATGAAATGTCTGCAAATGCCATATTTCCTAGAGATGAGTTTTTGTGTTTTTAATATAATCATCATATCTGTGCACCAGAATTGTAGTATTATTTATCCATAAATATGAGTAAGAGGCTATGTACCCAGAATCGCTAAATTATTGTCTTGAAAGTGACTTGAACTTTGCTCCTTTAAAAAAAAATCATAGAATATAAGGATTTTAGATATAAGACTATATGCAACAGTTTTCTTGCTTATCAGTATTTGTATCTTTTTATCTACTGCCATATTATTTGCTAAATTATTACTTTATAAACCTCAGAGTCTATCACAGGTAGCATATAATGTCTATTTTAATACACATCAAGTTTAATCTTCTCCTCATCCACAAGGTTTAGTCTCTAGACATTTGTTCCCAGACTTAGATCAGGAATTCAGGGAATTCAGTCACAGGGGTAATTTTTGATTCACTACATCCTTGCTCTTTTTTACAGTAAATGGGGAAAGCTGTGTGGAATCAGATTCCTTATCATCATGCCTTCCCTTCCTTTCCCAGTAGTGACTGTCCTCCAGGAGCTAAATATATAACACCTTCTTTGGTAAGATATTTCCTCTTAACAAAGAAACCAGAAACCACTATCCAATGAATCAGAGTACATACTGAATAAGCAAAAGTACTCTACTCTTTTTTCCTCAAAATACCCAATTTTTTCCTTTTTATAAAACCTGAGGTTCATAAGATAGGTGTGCAATAGTAAATTATAGCCTATGTTGGCCTGGCTGGCGGAATGACATGTGTGAGATTTGGGGTAGTGGAACTTCTGCTCCAAAAACTAGAGACTGGGCTTCTTCTTGGTCCTCGTAGCAGGTGTTTGAAGATGTCAGTCTTCACAGACAAGACTGTTAAGTCAGATGTCATGTGACTTCAAAGACTTAAATGTGTGTGTGAGGCTGAATGTAAGGGATTGTTTAAAAAGTAGGTAATTTTTATGCTCAATACAAGTTGAATGTTAATGTGCAGAATCTAGATGATAAAATAAAACAATGATAAAAATTAAGTGATACATTTTGTTATTAACAGCACTGCTGTATTAAGGAATATTAGTCAAACCCACTGGAGAAGTTTTAGCGTAATGGAAAAAAATTAGGGAAATTACAATGGCTGGCTTGCAAGAGAGCATGGCAAGAACAACTCTTGCTGTCTCARGGCAATAGCCCTTTAGAATGGAAGGTCTCCAGACCTACAGAAGAAGAAGAAGCCAGAAAGAATGAGAGAATTCCTGAATATGCTGTCAGAGATTGCACATTATATTTTTAGGGGTTATCAGTACTGTCTGTAATAAGGAGAGATGTTACGTTCATATGCACGCACACGGAGACACATCTTCTCATGTCTTTGAATCAACTGTGAATGCTTTTTGGCCCTTTTTATCTTATTTTTATATCCCCTTAAAAGAAGACTAGTCTGTTTTTTTCATAATGATGTGTAGAGAAGATTAATGTGTGGTGCAAAAGTGGTTGTGAAGATTAAGCTCCATGAAATGTTTTTTTAAAGGCAAGCCACATCAGGCTACTAATCTGCCTGTATGCAGGCTTGGCTCTGCCAAGGAACAAACTAAGTTCTACCAAGAAACAGGCCACTTGTAATAAAGACCAAAATGCAATTTACTATTTAGAAGAGGTTGGTTCCTAATCACATCTGAATGTATTTTTTAAGGCAGCGAGATGATAAACGATGAGGGCTTCATTCTCATGTTTTCCATAAAACTGAAATTTACTTCTTTCTTGCACTGATAACTTCAGGGAACCACTGAGCTCTTTCTGCAGGCAGATCTCCCATGAATACTTTATTTCCTGGAAGTATGAAGCAAGCAGGAGCCAACTGTAAACTGCCAGAAACCTAAATCTGTAGGATGTCAAAATTAAAAACTGTATTAAGTTTTGAATGCAGATATAAGGGAGAATACAGTGACATATTTGAAAAATTAAAAGACTATCACATTTCTTATGCAAAGATGTACATGTAATTTGTCTTAGGATAGTAGCTAGACATATTAAAGGATCTTTTCAAGTCAGACTCTTGTGAGATGTTGTAAAGTACTTGGTATCACTGAAGGTTTAGGACTTGAATGATGACAGATTACAGGAGTTGAAGACTTTTTCTTGGGATTTTTACGAGGGAAAGACATACATTGATCTTAGATATAGACTTTTCAGTCTATATTAATTTTCTTTTTATGTTATTGTACAAATGTTTTTCATTGCATGGAAGCTTTAATTTGATCACAGTATTCTTCTACAATAAATGGAGTTAGTGGTTGTTTTACAGTTTGGTGTAATTCAGACATTTATATGCTGTAAATTGTGGGTGTGAGCAAACATGTGGCTCAGAGATTGAGCAATCAGAAACATAACAAATTGGGTAATTTAAATCACATAAAGAAGCAGGACTCCCTCTCAGCTTTGAAAAGCACAAAATAAATAGAAAAGCACATTAAGCTTATGATTAAATGGTTTTAGCATTTTTAGAAAGATGAAGACATTCCATTTACCTTGTTATTGAAAACTGGCAGATTTACTGAGAGCTAATTCTATTTAGAAAYACCTTTTTTTGATCATTATAATGAAACTGTGCTGCTAATAGTAGCCAAGTTGGCAAATTAACACAGACTCCTTGTTTCATTATTGTTTCTTTTTTTTTATCGTATTGATAGGCTTTAAAGAGCTGGAAATGACCCAGTGTTAAGGCTTTATTTGCTTTCAGTGCTATAATTGAGTAATAAACATAATTTGATTGAGATTAAAAGTGGTGGTTTTTTTCTCCTCCTAACTTACAGGATTTTAAAATCTTTTGACAGTTACAGTGTTTACAAAACTAGGTATTAGCTGCATGATTAAACATTAAAAGAATGAGAGCCAAATTCAAGGTTCCCAAAAGATGATTATCTTCAGTGTCTAAGATTATTCCAGTAAACATCTGAACAAAGCAAATTCATACATTCAACTGGGATGTGAATGTTATCCCACATCTATCCTGTGATCCAAACTTAACCTAATCTAAATGAGGGCACTTCCTGCACTAGAAGAAGACACAGCTCCACTTAAGGTGTTTGCTTCATTAACAATAATGTTTAACAATAAGTTTTGTGTGGTAACCATTTAATAGTTCAGATGTAATCTCTATTTAATAAAGGTAGTGCAGAATAACACAGAAGAGGAGGATTTTTCTCCTTTAATTTTAAAAGCACCAGCTCAAATCCTGCTCCCAGATACACTGTATGACCAATAGTTGTACAATGGAGTGACCGATTAGCCTACAATATCTTCCTAATGTCTTTGAAGATCTAATAAGAAAGAGGSAATTAATTGGGAGAAAGAAGTAGGTCTTGATAGGGCTTGAAAATCAAATAATAATTCCTTCTCTAATACTTCTCCTGAGGTTATTTTAGACTCAAGATCTTTAACTGGAAATTTCAAACTTTTTAGGAGAAAACCTTTGAAAGTGTTTAAAATCGTCACACATATCAAAGCCTATTAACCTGGAACTTTTAGATTTATAATGACTTTATCTAGTATTTTTCAAGAGCAAATTCCAAAGCAAATTAATTAAATCTATAAAACAAATTTGTCATTAGTTGAAAGAAGGAACCACTTACTCATTTAGGGACAGTATAAGGATACTTTTCTGTTTCTTAAAGATATGTGATGTATGATACATTCATATCATGTATGGCAATAATATTCTCAGGACTGACTTTTAAAAATTGTTATATATTAAGTTTTGTATATATTTTACCTGGGAAAAAATCATTGGATTCATTTCCAGTACAGAATTAATTTGCTTGCTGATTGAGGATAGCACTGTACTATGTGTCCAGGAGATGGCATCTAAAAGAAGTTGATACCCATTCTACGGCTTGCTTTGGATATTTCTTGCTAAGACAGACCACTAACTTGGACATAATGGCTCAGAGGCCTTCAGTCATAAGCTCTAACATCTGCTTAAATAACACTGGTCAGAAGAACTTTACTCTGGTTGCCTGTAATGGTTATGCTGACCTTTAAAATAACACTTGCAGCTGGGATAACTACTTAATAGCATCCTTTTTGTCTTTCAGAAATAGACATAGCAGGCTTCTGGTGCACTCCTTTTCTGTTAAAGATAGCCACCTTCTCTGTCCTGCTTTTAGTCCAAATTTCTCATCTCTCCATCCAGAGAGCAGATATTGGATTTACACAAACTATGACTTATGCTGTATGATGACTTATGCTTTTCCTGTTGCATATCCCAATCGCAGACATAGTCAATTCTGTCACCAAGGTCTTCCCAGTATTTAGAATTTAATWGTCTTTTTCTTTTTTTTTTCCTTAGATAAAATARTTGTCTTGCTGGTCACAATATTTTCATTTGTTATAAAACTTCAGAATATTTATTTTTAAAAAATAAGTCACTAAACATGCACCTAATTGCATCTACAGTTTTTAGTTTGCTTTTTCTATAGAGCATTTCTAAGATGTAGACATGAGGTTAGGTGATCTGGACAGTTGGTGGGTAAGCAGAGGGACAGCGTCAAACCAGATCCTCCCATAGCTCATGCTTGGAAAGCTGCTACAGAACTGGAGCAATCAAGGTCATCAGGCTGTCAGTATTTGCAATGACGTGGACACTAAAATCTCTTGTGAGGCAGCTACACATGCTCTGCAATTCACCATTTACTTCCTATACAAACTACTACAAGCCACCAAGCCCAGCTGGCTCTTTTGCAGTCCAGTCGGAGAGCTAACAACCCAAGCAAGGTGCCTGGGAGCTTTGCCATTTTTTAATCATACTATATCATTATAATATAAAGCTAAAACTAAATAAAAAATTCTGGTGCTAGAAAAGAAAATGCAAAAAAGTGTAGCAAGATGCCTCCCATGTGTCCTAGGTTCTTTGGTCCTGCAGCAGGCAGAGCTTTTGTGCTGTGTTGCTGGCTCTCACACTACCTTGACAATTAATTTAATTCAATAATAATAGGAAATCAGTAATAACACAATTCAAAATCAAATATTCAAACAGCAAGCAATAGCAATCTATCTTCCCTACTGTGTGACACAGCTTACACTCGTCTCTGCCTCTTTCTGTCCTCAGTTATTGATGTCAAATTAATAGGGTGAGACACAGAAGTGATTATCTGCCATTTTGCATTGGCCATTCTCTGTTAGTTCAAAGGCAATAAATGATCTGAAGCCTTCTGTAATAACAGCAACACAGATTAACCCTTATTCATTTTCACTAATTGCATCACATGCAATTTTCATCTTAATTAAAATGAAAAACTTGAAAACATGCATTGAAATGTTTAGGTAGCTATTTGAACTGTGGTTGCTGCAAATGGGGTTGTGCTGGCCGCTAGATTGCCTGGTGCAGCTTTCTGATGGCGCGATGCAAAGCCCCACGTAGTCACTAGGAGCCTTTTCACTGGCTCCATGTGTTTCAGATCAAACCTTTTGTTCCAGTGCTTTTGCATGTTGTTTATATAAACATGCTGTATGGCATGCTAAGAAGCACTTCCTCAGCATTCTCAGGTMGGGAGGAGAGTATTGGCTGGGCATTTGCAACTGCTTGCACTAGGAGCCAATGTGTGCACTGCTACTTCAATTGCTGTTCAAATTGCGCCTCGTCAACCTGTCAATACTTTGTTCACTTTAAATTCTGCTATCTCTGGGCTCTCGATAAATGCTCTTGTGAGACAAAAATCCACATTAATCAAGAATTGCATTTTGAGCATATCAAGTTTCTAGGGGAGAGAGAGRGAGAAAGGAAAGTGCATAAAACTCAAATAGCTGGAAGCCTTAAAGGCATGAAATATGGGTTATTTGAAAACAGACAGCAGAAGTGAGTGGAAGATAAACTTTGCAGAATCAGATTGAGAAAACCATCCACAGGCAGTTCTTTATAAAATTCCTCAGATAAAGTAATATTCTCTGCCTTACATTGCTACACATAGAGACACATTTATCCATGTCTATATAAAGTAGAGTAGCCAGTATGGCAACACCAATATGGGAGTGTAGTGCAAAAAGAAAAGAAAAAAAAAAGCCTTTAATTACTTTCCATGCTGTGTTTGTTGCTACTTTTTYTTTTAAATCCTAAATTGGTATAAAGAAAAACATATAGATAAACATGATCTTTGATCCTATACAAGAAGATGAATGTTTCTGTGTTTGCCACGTGTTTTTCAACAGTTCTTGGTAATAACACGTATTGCATCTGGAACTGAGATTCACAGATACTATGAAATATTGCGCTTGGCATGTAAAATCACCAGCTTTTATGCTACTTGAGAAAAAAAAATGTAAATGTAGGAGCCTTTATTCTGAATCTTTAAAGTTGAAATCTCATTTCAGTTTAAAACTCTACAGCTTAAATCTCAGTGCGGTTGCATTTATATTTAAAATGTTCCAAGATATACTTTTTGGTAAATCCCCTTCAAAGTGATAGAGATGTGGCTTGACTAAGAAAGATTTTCTATTTWTTTTTTTCTAATAAATAAATAAGTAATAGATGAATTTATGTTTAGAAAAATAACTTACAGCATAACACCAAGAAATCCTTTGAAAAGCCTGTGGGAACATTGTAATTTGCAGGAACGRGATCAGAAAAACACTTATTCAAGGTGACAAAGAGGTACTGCTGTGACCAAGAGGAATTAATTGGCGTCTACAAAGTGACTTGTTTTGAGAGAGCTACAGAAACAGCATTATCAAAAACCACTACAAGATTTAAAAATATTATACTGCCTGTGTGGCAAAATCATCTTACTYCAGTTGCTAATGACAGTCCTTCATCAAACCACAGTCATTTTAGCTTAATCTGATGCTTGCTGAATTTTTTTAACATATATTACATCAAAGATGTAATCTACGAGTGTAGATTTCTGTAATGTATAAAAGAAAGAATAACAACTCAGATGAAAAATAATGTTTCTGTGATAAGCACTTATCTAAAGACTGATTCAATGTATTTTATTAGAGCTAGCCAAAATTACAAGAAGGGGAAAATTGAATAGTGCCTTTCTGACCCTTTCTAAAATAGAAACCAAATAGAGACCATTTATCCTTTCCCAATTACAAGATGTCCTGCATACTTGCCAGAATCACAACATCACAGAACAAATCTCTGTCTAGCAGCTTCCTACATAGGGAATTCTAAAAAAAAAGGCATTTTTACTACTACTACTTTACTACTAACTTACTACTACTTATTTACTACTTTTTAATTATTATTTTCAAGAAATCTAGATGATTTTGTGGCTAAGTATAATGCACCAAATTTCAATAGATTTCCTATAATTTAAGATTATTTAATAATTTTTTAGAAATTTCATATTTATACTCTGAGAACTGTACAGACTACTTTGCATTATTCTTCTTAATCCATCAATATTTTATTTTTTCCTAAGATCCATACAAGAATAATTTTACATTTGTGACAAAAAACTTCAAAGCAGCTCCCCTCAAAGTTTCTAGAAGGATCTTGGGAAGGGAAAGCCMAAATTAGCTTGTTTTTTAGGATGTGGAAATTTTCGCATGATTTGAATCTAGATGTAAATACTGGCCAAATTCCTAACCTCGTTTATCACTGCAGTTTTACATTATGGTAGATTTAGGGATTCTGTTCACCATAGCTGCCATAATTCATGTTTGGGGAACCAAGCATTTTTGTGCTTTGAGGAATGTATAGAATAAAGGAAAAGTTCGAACGTGTTCTGTGTGGGAGTGAAAGGAATGCAATTTTTTTCTATGTAATTGGTCACACCATACTGTGCATTAATAACAAATGTGGTAGGGAAGAAAATGTATCTTCAAATAAATTCTTGTTACTCTCATTTTGTGGCCATGGAGCCCACAGAGTATTATGATATAAAGATGATGATAATGTTTTCTGTGTTTAAGATAAAAATATTTTAGTCAGGGGGCAGAGGAAGCATATTTTCACCTAAAACTTTTTCCTCTGTGTCAAGTACTCACACAATTAGGAGTAGTAGTCTCATTGCAGTACATGAGGGAATGCAGCAGTTCTTGAACTGGATGTTGTCTTGTATCAGTTATTCACAACCAACCCATCTTTGCAGATTTCAGACTTTTTGCTTCCAACTTCAGTCTTTCAGGCTACATCTTTCAAGTATTACTGAGAGAATACTCATTAAAAGTGGAAAGTGGGCCAAGACTTTAATGAGCTCTTTCTATTTTTTATGAGGTATGCAAGTCATTCAGCTATAGCATGTAGGTAGAGCAAATTTTTGAAAGGGCAGATAGCACTAGTTTCAGCTATACCAATAATAGCAGGAATTAATGATGTGATAGGTCTGTGGCCACCTTACTTYGATGACAGTCCCAACATTAGAAAGATGTTTACAGGTTTGCTATCATTAGAATGAGGAAAAAAAAGAAAGTAGAGCAACACTTCAGCCCCTCTAGGTAGCACAAAACCTGGCAAGGAGTCAAAGGGATTTCATGAACATGCTGATTTCCTAAAATTAAGATTGTTCACTAATGCAATTCATGCGTTATTTCCCGTTCTCACTGGAAGTTTGCTAAAGCAGCTGAGGTGTTGCCCTGTGTGCATGCCCAGAAGGGCCACCAGGAGCTGGGCAGGGCAGAATTGCTGAGTCCTGAGGAATCAAATTGTGGAAGTGGGTTGCAAACCGGATGGGGGCCCTAAGCAGTGCAGAATGGCTGMAGCTCTGCATGTGCAATCCCACCTGAGTCCCTGGGAATGATGGGGCTACGTGGTGTGGGAGTGTTGCCTTCCCAAATTTATCCGGAAGGAATTCAGCAGCCAAAAAGCAGGGAGCAGAGTGGGGCASAGGCAGCGTGCTCTAGGGCAGGTAGGGGATTAGGTACGTGCATCTGTTTATAATTTTCTAYGGACTGACTCTAGACAGGTGGGATTTTAGAGTTTTCCTTGACAGGTGGCTATATTTTTCCATGCAGTCTGTAGGTGAGTCTTTACCTTTGCTAGSTTAAGAGCACCTAGCGTGCTTTTGGTTTATTAGCTTTGAGCAAGGCTTCAGAAGCACAGTTCTGAGGAAGGCAAGAGGGKTTTTTTTTTTTTTGAATAGGAGACCTGAGGAGGTAGGTGTAATAAATGCAAAGCAACCATTTGAACTGTGCGTGACACCGCACGTGGCTTTCAAAGATTTGCAGAGAACACCACTGTTGAGGTTATCAGTCTGCCGCTTCTACCCACTGAGAGCATCTTTTCTTCTAAATCCTAGTGACAGAAAGTAAAATGGAAACTGCCGCTACTCTAAGGCTAGCGCTCCTGCAAAAATGAAATAAGAGAATTTTATGAGGAAGTTAATGTTTCAGGCTCCGCATGCTGTGCAACCAGACAGGTGTTTTCTGAAGAACCCTCGGGGAATGTCCGCATTGATATAAACAGGAAGGAGTTTTCATTTCATGAATCACTAGATTGCCAGTGATGCATTATACCTTGTCACAGATATTATGGAGCACTAGTGAAGTACTTGCCCTSAATTTTATTCCCCCATGACTGGAAAATTTCGACCTGGGGATTTCTAAGGTGGGTGACTTAGCTGTAATCATGCATGGCAATCTTGTTAACTATTATTATTAATGTGTTTTGCAGACATTTTTCCTAATAGACTTTATAACTAGGTGTAGCAATTAACCCTTGAACGTGCTCCTAATAATAACTACTCTCTCTTTTGTCAGAAACAAAATATGATAGTGCTGAATATCAAATGATGGCATTATTCATGGTATATATACAGTGTACTGCATTGCTCTGCAGAAAGATTTGTGAGTTAATCTGYTCATGGTGCTTGATGGAGTAGCTCTTAGAGGTATACCAAGTGCTCCTAGAGATTTAGTCATTGCTTTATTAGCGACAGGATGAGTTGGGGAACACTTGCATGCTTTTCATCATGCTCAAGCAAAAACGCCATCTCTGATCAGTAGAAAGTGATGGTGAAAGGCAAGATGGCCAAGATTAGTGCACATCCTATCCTCCTYAGCTCGGCAGAGCAAAAGACTAAATGACTACTTATCTAAGGCGTAGCAAATGAGATTCTTCAGCAGTGTGGAATACTGATGTGAAGTCCCTGTTTTCTTCCTGAGCATTGYTAGTAGCGCCTTTTTTGATACAAGTTTTGAGGCAACTATACTATCAACTATGCCATCCCTTTTGGTGGGATGGGGGTGAGGTAGGTAACCATTTCAAAGTTCATTCCAGTTTAACTTTCATTTACTCCCTTCCAAAAAGCCTGTCTCTCACTGAAGCCACTGTGTCAGCCTGGTGTTAATAACTTGAGACTTGCCTAACCTTTAATATTAAGGATTTGTTATGATTTTGTATACAGTGTTTGTACCAGGTAACCATAACATAAATTTCATTTAAACGAGGTCTAATTCCTGAATCGATTGTACAGAGTGAATATTCTTGGTCAGTCTTGGGCCTCRGTCCCTTTTGATTGACAAAATTGTGCTTTTGACTCTTTCTAGCTGTCCCTTTTTTTCACTCTGTGGTTGCTATTTGATGTAGACAGCGTAGGCAGAAAATGTTGATATTTGCAGATATCGGTGTTGATATCTGCAGAAAATATTTTTGATCTTATAAATTCCCCAAATTTCTCTTGATTAATTTGAAACTTAAGATTAAGCATAATAAATACCAATCAATCTGTAGTGCTTAATCTAGTAGCTCAGAGAAACACCAAATTAATTCAAATTTAAAAAGTCTTCTCCATCTGTAGTAAAAGCATGTTCTCAATTACATAGTGAATTAAATAAGAGATAGGAATATTTTTGAGAGCTTGAAATTTATGGTTTCATTAGACTGAAAAATTAAACCTAAAAATGTGTAAAAATCCACATTAATCATTTAGTTTTAGCACATAAATGCAAATGGCTTGGAACGAAGCTTCATTTCAGACTGTAAGTAGTAATTACCTAGTGACACCACATGATCTTCATTAGAACCCTGCTTTTATTAAAAGTGGGGAACACCAGGGACGTGCACAAATAAGAGGATTATGGTATTTAATCAGCCCAAAGTGGTAGCCATAAAGCTTTATTAGATAGCATTTCCAAATATGAAATCAAGGAAGATGGTCTTTGATACAAACATGTTAAAATATTTGTTAAAAAGTACTTTAGTCATTGAATTTTCGTTTTCTTCTATCCAGGAACTGTTTGATTTGTATGTATTAGTTTAATCCTTGATATGATCACATTCAACAAGTCAGTTGCTCWTACACAGTGTCCACCTGCAACTGTTTTCTGTATTTGTCACCTGCCATTTGGGATATTTAATGTTCATTTCCAACACAAAATTGCTTCTTGTCTATGGCTAGATGAAAAGTCTATGTACTGCCTACAAGTTATAATCTCATATACAACTATTTATGCATGTATCTTTATAGTAGAAGGATACATAAATATTTTCTTCAGTCTTACAAGCAATATTCAAATTATATATGGACTTCATAAAACRGAAAAGTAGAAAATAGAATTCATGGAACTGAGGTGCAGGGTTTTATTCAGGAGAATGCTTGSAACTCCTTTTTTTTTGTGTCTATGTGTTATTTTCTCAGTCCTGATAATCCCAATGCTATTTACTGCTTGTGTGTGTCACTTCAGGGAAAAATGATCACATCTGCCTTTTAATTTTCCTTTTCCATATCTACCAATCAATGCAAAACTTTATGTAACACTGATTCTATRCTACAATATCTATTTTGTTGTTGTTAAGTATATGTCAGAACTGTCCCAATATTCATGTGAGAACGTTATGTGAAGAAAAAACAGTTGTACAAATACTCCCAGAATTTATCTTACATAATTTTCCTAATATTGGAAGTCCTAATCAAAGAAAATATCCTGGGAGAACTGCTCAAAGGTAAGGAATTAGATGCTTTACTCCCACACCTATAACTGGGGATTTTATTTTCCTAGAAAAGTGCGTGTCTAGCTGACTTTAAACATGAGTTTGCTGCATCCTAAGTAYTTAGAGTTCCTTTACAGGAAAGCATCTTGTAGAGTAAGGTTGTKCTTTTCTTTTTTCTCTGAATGCYGCTMTCTTGCYACACACCTTTATTTAAAATAATTAKCAAATGAAAACTGAGAGGTAACAGTGATTATTTTCAAATTGATTCTCAYTTAAGCAGCTTATTTGGATTCTTAATTCAATATRTGAAAATATCTAATAATTATCATCTTAGCTTTTGATAGGAAACGTAGATATAAGAAATCTCACTTTGACAGGTGTTTAGATTATTTGTTATTAAAAAGGAAAGATATCTACAGATGAAATGCATTACAAATGAAATTATCCTATTTAAGCACATGATAGAGTATTTTAGGGTATAAACCTGCTATATGTGGATATGAAGACAATAGAATTATAAATTTGTTAAACAGTACTAGAAAGAAGATGATCTACTTCTCACTCTACAAAGCAGTTAAAAGGAGTAGAAACTCCTGTGCAATTCAAGCTCATGTACATAATCCCAGTAAATGGYGTGATTAAACAATATTTTATACTTTCTATTTTACTTCAGTGTAATGAGTGCAGGTTTTRAATTTTTCCTTTTATTTTCAAGAAACACCTTTTTCTGTTGCAAATGCTCTGACTCTATGAGTATGAAGCAAAATTGTTCTGACAAGGTGTTTGTGTGTGCATATTGAGTGGTATCAGGTGTGATGTAAGGCTTTATTTAACAAAGTTTTGTTAAGGTAGTACAACCGTTCATCAGGTATTCCTAAAAGGCACCAAGTCCTTAGCTCTCTTTTTTTTTTCTTCTTTGATCTACACCCTTATCTCAACCTCATAATTTGTCCTTTCATTTATAACCTAAGACTTTAATGTATATCTCATTCCTCTGTTTTGATTGTTGGCTATATCTCATCCTGTGGTATCTCCACCACTGTGGCTTTATCATCTGTGAAATTTAAAAYGAGGCCAAGTACAACCTTTCTAGACTCCTCTTCCATCTGTTCATACATGGATCCAAATGTCTAGTTATTTTCTAGTCATGTAGTATTTATGCTTGTACAAGTTTGAAGGATCACTAAGAAAGGTACTTAAACAGATTGGGTAACTATACGTAATGACTGTTTGCATGCACTGTGGAAAAGTCAGGTAATTTCTGCACTTTCACAATTACATTTTAAGCTACCCCAAATGCCCAGTCACATGTCATTTATCATACTGATCTCTGGGTGAGATGGATATTTCAAAGTTGGATTAGAAAAAAAATTTTATTTAACTTCTTTCAAGAAAAGAGTAATCCTCTTTGCACACTCAGGCTTTAAAGCTCAGGATGTCTTTGCAATAGTGACGGTACAAGAATGAATCCGTGGAGAATACTTTTGAAATTTTTATTAATATATATTAATTTTTTATTAATATATATTCTCATAAAAAGTTGCATTATTGACCCATTCTGTCAATGTATCCAATAGATAGATTTATCTAGATGGAACAATTAAATGGCTATGAACCTAATTAAGTTCTGTATTGATTCCTCTTCTGCACCACGATTTTTACTATTACCGATATTCTGAAATTCYTATTTTGTTTCCTTATACAGCATAACAATTCTTTGACCTTTTCTGCTRTTCTTGATGTGTTCAAATTAAAATTTATTACTTTACCCAATGATCTTTACACCATACAGTTATAGCCTAAATGAAGCATTAGGGCTGCAGTTGTTTTCCTCATTAAATTTTCCTAAGGGCATTTTAGAACTCATGCACTTTCTTTATCACTATTGCAGCTTCATTACACTAAAAAGAAAGACTTTTCACTTCTGCAGGTTTTGTTTTCTAACACAGTTTGCAGGTTCTTGTCAAAATGTCTTTCCCAAAAATGTTTTAATACCTTTTTGTCTCATTAGGTCTAATTTGGGAATTTCTCAGAATGATATTTCTGTCATGTTTTTCGTATCTGAATCTGAGAGAAGGTATACTACGGTCAACAAACCATGTTGTATCATTAGCAAATGACTTCAGAGAATAAGATATTTTAAAATAATATGATGGTGGATGGAGATCAGACTTTCTGGAACAAGGTAGAATGCATACACATCATCTTCCAAACACTTCAGTTGTTCACAAAATCTCCTTTTCCAGGTTCATAKCAAAAAAGATCATGTTGGTTTTGGATTACTTTACATTTCCTTGAAACCCTATCTGATTAAATAAAACATTTACAGCARGCAGTCCTTGTTCTSAGGGTAAAAGTCTTGTTCGGCAACMAAACGACCTGCTTCTCTGTGCCTTCTTTCTGGGTTTTCTAGGAGTTTCTAGGACTGTCCCCAAAATGTGAACCCATCACCTGTACATCACTGAAGAAGAGAAGATTGAGAGGGGATCTATCAATATGTACAAAGACCTGAGGGGAGAACGTAAAGAGGATGGAGTCAAATTGTTCTKGGTGGTCACCAGCCACAGAGCAAGGGCTTATGGGTATAAATTAAAACACAGGAAGTTCCATGTGAGGAGGAACTTCTTTCCTGTGAGGGTGACAGAGACCTGGAACAGGCTGCCCAGAGAAGTTGTGGAGTCTCCTTCTCTGGAGATCTTCCAAACCCACCKGKATGCCACCCKGTGCCCCGTGCTCTGAGTGTCCCTGCTGGAGCAGGGGGTTGGACTAGATGGTCTCTAGAGGTCCYTTCCAACATTAACCATTCTTCATTTCTGTGACATCATAGGAATTTTTGCTGCTAAGAAGCAGTCTCCAGGCTGCCAGAACAAATGTAACAGTTGCATTTTTTTTGCCATATGGCTAGACTGAAATATAAAAGTAATATACAAATTACAATGCTYGTGACATTTTGTGAGAGATGTTAATGATGAAGGGTCAAATGCAATAAAATCAGGACTTGAAGTTGTTCATCCTAGCTGTAAATAGCTTTGGTTTGAGTCAGACCATTTATTKTTGCCATTTATGACCAGTGTCATAAAATAATTTATTAATAGTAACACTTTGGAGGTGAGTGCTTTCCTTACATTGGAAATGTGAATAATCAGGAAATACACAGACGTTTAAGASTGAATTTTGAGTACAAGAACAAAAAGGCTAAAATCATTGAATCAACAACTAATCTATAAAATGAAGRAAATATAATTTCATTATCCAGTGGCACAGTTATATATACTTCGTAATGAACATACCTACTCCTTTACAATCTAGATCTTCACAATCTCCTTTACTAGATGTGGGTGTTCTAGTTATTCACCAGCTCACAGACTTGCTGAGGTTGCAAACAGACATGATGTCCTAGGGRCAGTTCAACCAGTGGAAAAAGTTACTGTTCTTAGCTCCTCTCAGGATGTCATTTCCCTCAAGAATTACCACCGCTCCTATTTGCCAACATAAAACACGCTCAGTCATTGATAACTTGTTTCTGTAAAACCTGGATCAGAGGAAAAAAAAGCTTGTACAATTATACTAAAAAAAGCTGGAAAAGCAGCAGTTCCTTCCCTAAAAAGACCCCCGAGGAAAAGAAATACTTCTTGTACTCTGCAATCTTTCTGTGCTTAAGCATGATAATGTCAGTTTGAGCGTGAGATGCTCAATCCATAATATAACACACGGATAAATTACATGTATGAATGTTATTCTAACATATGATTGCTTTGCTTGAAGTATGGCAGTCAAAAAAAATCTTGGAAAAAAATGCCTTGGATGGCTAACATTTCTGATCAGAACTCCACAATAATTTTGGATGGCTACAAAGGAACACAGTGAAGAGAGATGAACCATGTGCACAAATTTGGTGCTTGGAATGGACAGTTTGTAGATGATTTTAGACATGAAATTGAAATGAGTTCTCTTGTATTGCAGAAGTAATATAGAYCTTTTGTCACCATGTCAAAAAATATTGTTCTGAGATGTAACAAAGGGTAGTATGTTTTTAATAACAAATCTCAAGAGTTAAGAATTTCGGGATCAGATTTAAAATATAAAAAAAGAAGATTGTTTTTTTTAGCTCTACCAATATAACTGATTTCACTAATGTATTTTTCAGATTGCAACTTTTCAGGATTGAGTCCTGCAGTAATATAGTGAAATAAGAGGGTAATATGAGTATAAGTCAATGAATATTTAAATCTTTTATGCTTTTGAATTACCAACTCGTCTTAAACGAGTTTAACTCCAGAGGAAATTTTGGAAAACTTTGGTTCTGTATTTTAAAATAGTTAAAGCTATAACCAGTCTAACATTACCAGTCCTATTAGAATTATCACAGAAATTAATTCTGTATTTTTTTTAATCAACTGCCTGTGGCAATTGAATTTTAACAGCTGCACAATGAGTTTAAGCAGTACCTTAAGGTGACCACTTTTGTGATTAATGTTTTCTAGAAACACATTTAGCAGTAAATATGTAAATATTGGATAATTTTTCAATGTGTTTGCTTTTATTTGATGTTACCAGAAATAAGGCAAACTAAAGATCTCTTAAAACGTACATTAATAGAAAACAAGCAAGTTGTAATAGTTTAATTTGGAAAGGCAGTGCAATTAAAGCCAGGCATCTGTTGTTCAAACCTTAAGATTTAATGGGGAAAGTTATAAATCATTATTTATAGTGAGAAAATGCAATTTCATGAAATGGGATCAAGCCTAAATTAAACCTGCTCCAAAAGTGCACGGTGTAAGTTTTTTATCTAACTCTACATGAGCTACAAAATGTCACTTAAATGGTAGCTGTAGATGTAATTTGTACTTCCCAAGAGCAAATACGCAAAGCTAAAGCTAAATAGAGTGTAAAAYACATTGCCCATTCCAGTCATCAATTCTTTCTCATAACATCTCAACAAAGTCCATTCTTACTGCCTTTCTTTTTTTTCCTAGACATTTCATGGGATCTCTGGAGTCTTTGGACTTCATAGAATCATCTATTTAAGAGTAGCTTTTACCACAGATGAGTAAGAGAATACAGAACAACTTTACTTCAGGGCTGATCTTTAGAGTGGGAGAATATGTAAAAGCAAAGAGAAATGTATGCGGCAAAAAAGCATAGAGCTTATGAGTACAGGTTTGAACTGGCAGCCACTCACTTGGGTTTATGGGAAGGTTGAATAGCAAGTTAGCTCTTCTATAACATGTTTACAACATGAACATGTTAATGATCCATGTGAATGAATTACATGAGGAGCTCTCATAGTGACAAATCAGTATGTGATTTTGCCTCATAGTAAATGAGGCAATTGTATTGCCAATGGAATGACCTTGGGTAGTCCTAACAACTCCCTAGCTCCTTCATAAAACAGTAAAAGCCCAGCGTGTTACGGGATTTTATCTGACGCATTTGTGGTCCGTACCTGTATAACTTGAGTTCTGGATGGCACCAAAGTCTTCACCATCTCCTTATTCTTCTTATTCTTCTTTACCATATTCYTTATTCCGGCAGGAAGGAGAGGGGTTTGCAGTAGTTCAGCAGAGATTGTTTTCTCTTATGCGTGCCAGAGATGATGGCTGCCAGTCGAGATGGTACTTGTATATTTTTTGGCTACTGATGGCATCATGCAACGTGAACTCAAAAATGCCGACTAACACAGGTAAGCAAATAGCTGTTCTATTGCTAACTATTCTTTAAATGCAAACCAAACTGTGCGACATTTTCATTGTCAGCTGCCTGCATTGAAATCTCATTGAATATGATTATTAGTTATGTATCTGTGCAACACTACGASTGGTGCCACAGATGTGAGCAAGACATAAGCAGTCCTTTTCCCAGAACTATCATCATTTTAGGAACTGAGAAGGCATGGAAAAATTCTCCTCAAATATGTAAAGAATATAGTTTGGAGAACAAGAAATGAAAAACAAAGACTGTCTTGAGGAATATGCTCAGTTATCTAGTTCATTTTGGAGGGTTTTAAATTTACASATTGTTAGGACTATAGCTTTACACCAAATAGTGTATAAGTGTAAACAAAAGTGTAAACAAATAAGTGYAAACAAAACCGTAAATGTTCCAGTTTTTATTCATGTTATCCAATTTGTAAAATGGCAAACATGGAAAGATGTTTACTAAAACTACTAAACRGTTTTAGGAAACCAAAACACTGTTATTGCATACAGAAAAAGGCAGTTTGTTGATATCTTAAATGCAGATATGGGGCTTTATTTGGAAATGATTGTCAGACCCATGGATGAAAGGAAGGTGTGAATGAAAGTGTATTTGTGCATGTGTATAAGAAAGGCAAAGAGCTGAATGAAAATATTCAAATAATGCTGTGTGCAAGTCTGGGTCGTGTGCTCTAAGTTTCTTGTGTCACATGTGAAAGTGCCCTAAAAAACACTGAAAATGTTTGGTTTCATTCTAAGATAAAGTTGGAAAATTTTAGAGACTTTTCTTGATGTGGGAAACCATTCTCCTTACAGTTCTTTTGCTGCTCCCTGATTATGTAGTTGGAGACAATTTCTCTGCATAGAATATGAAAAGCTAAAGCTGCCATACATGAATATACTTGCTTAAAAATTAGATGTGAATCAGAGTACCATCGTGCAGATGAGCCTTTGCTTCCAGAAAACATAATTTCTCTAAATCTCTTAGCACAAATTGTTGTCTTCTTTATAAATAAATAAATAAATAAATAAATAAATAAATAAATAAATAAATAAATAAATAAATAAATMAGGTCACTCTGAAATCTAACATTGAGTTTATCACCTCTGGAAAACTTAACCTTGAAGCATCTAATTTTCAGCATCCCTGCTGCAATTAACCAATTAATTTGATTGTTTAGTGCTCAGATTTTAACAACCTTTTAAGATGTTGTTATAAACATTAGTTGTTTATGGTCCTGCAGCTATAATACTCTCTTTGCAGCTTGGCAGGTATTTCATCTCTGCTGACTGTGAGACATGTCATATATCTCTGCTTGAAAGCTCTTCATTAGTATTCCATATTTCTTATCATTAGGAATGAAGCTGTAGGTTCAGTCACATCCATTTTGGCACAGGAGTCTGTTCTTCTAGTTCACCTTTGCAGCATCTATTAAAAAAAAAAGTCTCCTGAATTTTAGTTAGTGCACTAAGTATTCTGTAAAAATTAGTAATCACTCAGCACTGGCACATCAGCAGGAAAAACAAAAAGACTCTGTGCTTGACCTTTTTCCACTAGAAACTTCCAACAATATAATGGAATAAGATTTGCTTACTTAGAGTTTTAAAGTAAATACCTACAAAATGTTCTGTAATGCTCAATGATATAGAAAAAAAATCAGCAAAGAGATATGCTTCAGATAAAGGGCATAGAGAAGAAAAAGAAAAGCATAGAAAAGCAATTAGAGAAGAAAGCTAATGCAGGAGTGAAATGAGTACTTTATGTGCAGGATGTGATAAAGATTGGACAAAATGCATTAAGCGCCTTCACTAGAATAGCTTACTCTTTAAAGAAAGAAATACAAAACTGTCATCAGCAAGAGGAAATGTCAGCAAATGTCAGCAGCAGGACAACCACAAAATAAAGCAGAACATTTTCTTAGGGATAAAAGAAGTATGAACTCCATGGAACTCTTCCAATCAGGTTTTCAAGGATGAGAGGAAAACTTCAGGGAGAAAATGTCAATGCTAATAGACAGTCAAACAGAAAACAGCAGTATTGGAGCAGAATGAAAAATAAATTTATCCCGTGAGAGATCCAAGTACAGGCTGACCTCAATGTATGACCTTGTGTAGGGCTCTCCAAATTTAGAGAGAACAAAAGTTTTGAATAGGAACGCAAACTAAACACAACTAAATCTGGATTTTGGTTCTCACAGGATAAAGCAAACAACAGAAAAGAAAAAACAGAGTAGAATAGAAAGAAGAGAGAAGAAAAGAGAAGAAAGGAAAGAGCATTCCTATTCATGTTTCCTATTTACACACTTAAGATCAGTAGATAGTAGGAGCAGTGACTAAGGAACAGTTCAAAGTCCAAATAAATCATCACTCAAGTTGCAGAGGCTGGGGGAAAGGAAGACAAAATGGGTATTGATGACAATAGAAATATCCTTCTTTAAGAAAGACTCCTGGACGCTGATCGGACTTGCTGGAGAAGTCCTGCTCAGTACTATGACAGAAAGGAGGGGTTGCATCTCTGCTAACAGGCACGTTCAAAATGAATGTTTTTGTGTCTGTGAATTAAAGCACTTTGAGCAATAGTGTCTATATCTGTACCAAGGTAAAAAGGTAGGTGTTGTTCCCTCTCTGTGCACCTGGGCTCCCCTAGCACTGTAATTACGTAGTTTGCCACAGGAAAAGTCTTTGTGTAAGCTTATAGACGTGCAGGGTTGGTCCTCAGTCATCCAAGAGCAAGGGTGAGAAGATATTAGCGTAATAGGGCTGCCCACAGAATACCAAATATTTCAGTATGTGGATTTGTGTACATTTTGCAGGGAATCTGGCTGATTTTGTGAATTCTGATCAGCTTTAGATGACATGGTGATGCCAGGCTGCTGAGTTCAATGAAGGCAGTGGCTCCTTCAGGCCTAAGTAATTTGTCATGTTCAGGTGGCAGTGCAAATTGCTTTATGAAAACTTAGATGCTCCAGGGTGGTGTATCTAGGTGGCTGAACTAAAGATTTTGTGAGTTGTTCAGTGGAGCTTATGTGCTTAGGTGCATTTCTAAATCTTAATCCAGTGCCTAGAAAAGAAGTGTTTATTTTTCTTGTAGCTAGGTGCTTTTGTCCTTCTTGGACAACTAAGAATGATTTCAGTCCATTAATACAGAAGACATTCTGGACTCAGGTGTCTGTGGAGTGCCTCATACTTGTCCATAAACATCTTCTGCCTAGGGGCATTTTCACCCTCATCTTCTTTTGTCAGTCCCTCCTCTTGGATATTCAGAGATAAAGTGTTCTCATTACCTTCTTTTGACACTTTTGTATATTATATGTATAATCCTGATCTCTCAATGTAAATTATGAAACATACATAATGTATAGATCTCATTAATTGTTTGGGTTTTTTTGTCACGAGTATGTTAGGTATATAATTTATACAGTGCAGCAAAGGAAAAAGATGTTGGTAAAAGGGCTTTTGGTAGAACAGATGTATCACCTCAGCACAAATGGAAGATTTCTATTGAAAGGAAAGAAATGCCTTAGATAGAAGAGATTGATTCTCACATTACYGCCACAGAAATTATGGCAGTAGCAGAAGCCTTCAGGCTTTATGTTCACTATGAGTTTAGTAGCATGTTTGGAGCAACATTATTAGCATCTAAACAACGTATTATGTGCCTCTGCTGGCCTCAGGTGCTAAGCTAACTTCTGAAGGCATTAAAGAAAACAGAGAAAGAGCCAAGAAGCCTGTCTATATGTAGAAAATACCTATGTTGGTCTGCCAATGAGTACAGTGCAGTGAAGAGTTACAGAAGGATCACTAACCCAAAATTTCGTAGCTCAGCTTCTATGTGGTTCAGGATCACCCTTATGAATAATTTTCCTATTAGGTATTTTAACTGTGGCTAATATTAAATTCAGTCTGTGAAACAACGAAACTTTAGAGTCTGCAGTGTAAAACTCGACAGCAATATAGCTGCAGGAACTTTTGGTGAGTTGAAGTAGAACTGTTTTTTTTTCTTTTTAGAAAAAGAAAACTTAAATTTGTCATTCTAATTTGTATACTTTCTATATTCATTTCAGTGAAAAATACCAGTCTTTCTAGCCTTGCTTTTTCTTCCTTGCCTTTAGCAAAAGTAATTCATGCCTATAGACCCAGAATAAACTTAAACACGTAATGGTCCTAGGAAAGTTCAAAATTCCTGAAAATTTCTTGAAATATAACTTTTTCCCCTTTGTGGATTTACCTAGCTATTAAATGTTTGCTGGGAAACTCTAGACCCTTCCTTTAACATTTGTACTTGTTTCCCTGTTCATACTTAAAAATACTTGAGATTTGCTTTTTAGCACAGGTGATGGAAATTTGTCTCTTTTCAGAACTAGTAGGCGGATTTTACACACTCACCCTCTGAGCACCTGAAATACAACACTTTGATATCCCTGTTACTGACTCCTGGTCAGTAATTGGTTTAGCTGATTCCACCCAAAGTAGCAGTCTGCAAGTTGCCCCCTGACTAACATAAGGACGACTGAAAACAAGGGCTTTCTAGAGGGCATACACAGGTAGCTAGGTCTTTGAATACCCAGTGTAGGAGACAGAAATGCCTGTATTAAATGAAGTAAAGCCACAAGACTTTTCGTATATTTGCAGGAAAACATTTAAAAGCAAAGTTCTTTTATGGAAAAAAATGAATACAGACAGAAAGAAACCTCAAGGATGTGTTAAATTCTCAGTACCTGGGAGAAAAGTTCTTTACATATGCTGGACTAATGCACTTAGATTTACAGTTGTGAATCTTGGATAGAATCCAATCAATGATTGTCACTGTTCTGACTGAGGCACCTGACTTCTTGAGAGAGGTAGAGCTTAGGTTCCCTCCCTTCTCCCTCAGCATTTCCTACTGTTCACCCTTTTATTGGACTTTTCAATTCCAATTCCTAAAATTTATCTGTAAAATTGTAAAAAAAAAAAAAAAAAAAAAAAAGAAAAGAAAGATTAAAGTAGATCAGGTGAGATTGTGAACTCCACAAAATAACAAAATATTTTAAAAAAATTCTCCCCTCTCCTTGTGAGCTTTCTGCTTGTAGTATATTGGTGATGAACAGCAGCATCATGACTGAATGGGCAAGTGTCATCCCAYTCATTTTGTTCTGCTTTTGACTGTTAAAGGATCTGGTTCTCAGGGACTTTTGCTTCATGAGCAATCCCAAATGTGTAAGCAGTCCCACTGAATTACATAGCAATATTTATGTATGTTTACACAGAATACAGCTCCTTCAGGCTTTTCATCCATGGACAGAGACAGCAAAATAAAAGTGTCCAGATGTCCAGATTCATAGAGTTCCTGCTCTGCATGGAAATTTTCAATGACATTTTTCATTCCACCACTCCAAATTTTATTTTCTTCCCACCAAAATTGCTTGGTAATTTAGAGGGTGCTTTTAGGCTTATTACTGAATGTTAGATTAATGGGGACAGTTAGCCTTGAGACCAACCCAATATCCACCAAGGGACGAGGGAAAGTTTGTGGGCTCTGAGGATCTCGTTCGCTGGAAGGGAGGAATGTTAGCTGTTGCTTCCGTAATTAATGGTTAAATTACCCTTGGGTAGTAGGTAGTAGGTAGCATAACTTTACAATCTGGTAGCTCTAAATTTCACATCTAATAGTAGCAGTGGGAGTTTGAACACAGGTTGAAGACATAATGCAATTACCATAGGGAGGAACAGACTAATGAACTGAAGTCCAGCAAAAGTTATAGCTATGTTGCTCTCATCTTGAAAATCTGTAAATAACAACTTTGAAAACCACCAAGGGAACTAGACAATGGATTTTAGGTGTGTATATAAGCATTAAATGTGTATTGGGAGGAATAAATGAATTTGCTATATTTTCAAGTATATACTTAGAAAAAATCACTTGGTCATCATTTTAATCTCCTTTGCACACCTTTTCCATCTTATTTGCATCTTTAATATAGAAAATTGCTGAATATTATATTGAATTGGGTTGTGTCAAATAGTGCAGATACAACTTTTCATACTTCAGCAAAAGCTTAAAGGAAATCCTCCTCTTCATGTTTTAGGTACTTTTTTGATTRAGAACTTTGAAATCTCAGTTTATGGAATAATAATCTTAAACAGCTTTTAAATGACAATGGCTTGCCTTTAATAAAATTATCTTCAGTTAATAAAATACACATGAATGAATTCAGTGCTTTAGCAAATTTAGTTGAAAACTCTAGGTGTCTTTTCTTCAAGGTCTTTTAATAGGAGCTACTTTACCTCAAGAAACTTGGTTTTATGGCTTTTTTTTATTATTACGTTCCTATTCTGTAAAAATGTCATGTGAGTATGAGTCCTACTATGTATGTTTGACAAAATGTCAGAAATGTTTGACCTGAGTATGGCCACTGCATTTACTTGTTTTATAAACTCAAACATAGTTGGTGTGACTATAACTATTTAATCTCAGTTTCCTAGATAGTGAGGGTTTCTTCATAGATTGTAGCTATATCAGCTGCATCAGCTCTATCGGTATCAGCTCCAGGAAAACCTAGATACTRGCTAACCTATTAATCACTGCAATAACAGAGATTCTATTATTTCACTAGTAAGCTTTTCTATTACAGTTGTCTCCCAATATCTCATCTTTGCTGTAACTGAAACCTATTATTTTTTGCCGCATACATCAATTTCAAGCAGAAATGGATTATTCCTTTCCTGTGTTTAACGGTCTTTTGCATAATTAAAAACCTCTCCTAATATCTCCATTCAGTTTTGTCTTATGCCGTATATTGTGTTTTCTGGACCTCTGACCACCACTGCTGATCTTTTCTAAACCGTATCCACTTAATTCCCCTCTTTCCTGGGCTGCGTTAAGAAAACCTCCACTATTCATATGAGSGCAATGCTGTTCTGGGTTGCATTAGGAAGAGCATTGGCAGCACATGGAAGGAGGCAATCCTTCATCTCTGTTCAGCACTGCTGAGGCTACATCTGGAGGCCTGGGTCCAGTGGGGGCTCATCAGTGCAAGAGAAATATGGGCATACTGGAGTGAGTCTGATGAAGGGACATGATTAAGGGAAGTGACTGAAACTGTCATATGAGGGTGAGAGGGCAGGGACTGTTGAGCCTGGAGAAGAGATGGTTCATGGTGCTAGGGTCTAGTCAACGTGCATAAATATCTGAAGGGAAGGTGTAAAGAAGACAGCCAGACTTTTTGTGGTGCTCAGTAACAGGACAAGGGGCAGTAGTCAAAGATTTAAATAGGAATTTCTTTTTAAATATATATTACCCCTCCACACACACTACTTTCTCTTGTAAGGGGGATCAAACCCCAGAACAGGTTGTTCAAAGAGATAGTAATGTCTCCATCATCGGAGATATTCAAAGACTGTCTGGCCACCCTCTTCTAAGTGACTCTACTTGAGTAGGAGGGCTGGAATAAGCATCTGTAGAGGTCCCTTCCGACCATTCTGTGATGCTGTGATTTTGTTTATCAGTCAACTATCTATTAAGAGATTAATGAAAACAACAGCAAATAACTAACTAAGTTAATTCTTACTCTTCATCAATGTTATGTGTTGGCCCAGTGCAGTTATAACTCAAGCTACCCATACTTGAATTGACGCCTAAAGCTACTTCAGCGGTCATGAGAATGGTCATATAGCAAAAACAGCGTTAGCACTACACAGAAAGGCTGGACTAGAAATGCAGAACATTGCTCTGAGGGGCAACAGCCTCTTGGAGCCCTGTGTATTACCAGGTTAATCAGTTAGTTAATAGTTATTTGCAAGTATTTTCCTCCTGTTAGGTTCCTTGTGAATTTTAAGTCCTATTTGACCTGTGATTCTGTGTGTGTATGCATGTATATGGGAATGGAATTCTCGGTGAGGTTTAAGTCTGTTTGTTGCACAAGCTGGCATAGCACTAAAGACAGGATGGTGCAGTAGTCGAGCATATCTGTATTACTTTGCTTCAGTGGCCCTCGGTTTCCGTTTTACGTTACTCTGCCATCAACGTACTTCATACAATAAAACACAGAATCAAAGCAGGAAGCTAAGATGAAAATGGAAAAAAAAAAAGCAGTAGAATCTCCACTTTGTGGGTTTTTTTTCTTACTTTTTTTTTCTTCTAACAAGCTTAGTCTTTGATCATTTCCCATTTGATCAAAGAGCGCTTTGATGCTCTTTGAAGAAGTACTGAATTATTGGAATAAAGGTATAAAATTTGATTCACAGTTTCATCCTAAGAAAATAAGCAAAAGAGATGGACTGGTAGCTTGCAGTGGACATACAAATACATTGAGGAAAGAAACATAAATAGAAAAGGAATATAATCTATTTTGAGTGAAAGCAAAAAGTGGGAAAGTAAACTAAATATATAGTTCATTTCTTCTAGAAAATGTGTCTCTAACTGCCAATCAAACTGTACCAAATGCCTTCCTTTGGAAGGKAAAAGTATACTTATGAATATCAAAGTGCAAAATGTATGCCTGAACAGTATTTRCCACAACTGGAACAATTCCAATATAAAAATTTATAAAGGGACAGGAGAGGAAAGAAGAAAAGGCTAGGGAAAAGCAAGTATGATTTTAGTCTTCTGTATTTTTAGAGTTGCATAGTAAGTRATTTTTTTTTTTGTTGGTTTGGTGACTGAACTGAACATTGGACAAAATGCATTAGATGAAGTGCAAATTTTTTTWAAGTCATTAAAATGAAGGTTTGTAAAGTCTGTAATTTTGAGTTAAGCTAATCGTTCCTGATATAAATTAAGCACTTCATTTTTGGTGATGGAGCATAGTTAAAAAATCAAGATAACGTTCAAAATCAAAGCTTTCAAATGTTGTTTTTACATTTTCTTTTTATGGTTATTATTTTCTTTCTTATCTGCTTTTGACATCACAAACGACACAGCTTTACAAAATGTCAGAAAGTGCACCTAGAAAAGACTGGAAATTGCATAAAGTTTCAGAAGAATGTCATTGATTCCAAGTTTTCAATATATATTTTAATTTTTTTTTGTAGAGCAATTATTTAGTGAATACTTTATCTAGCATACAAAGTATTAAATATATTAAATATATGTAAATATTAAGTAGATAATGTAAAGATGTTTGAAGATCAATACTGATATTCCCAATGTGGAAGCTTATCTACTCTAAAGGAATTTTCACTGTAATCACCTTTTAATCCTTCATGATTTGATTGCACTGATGTTAGTGGGTATCCTTGGTACTCACTATCAGAGTAAAATCTTCTAGCCCCCAAAGAGATTTCAAAAGGATTTTTAAAAATATTATAGACAGGTAAGAGATTTCAGTATATCCCAGATGATGCTTGTTGTAGATCATAGACATGTAAGGGTTAATTTTATTCTGACAGTAAGTAAATCTACAGAGGCATGGAGAGAGACAGATAGAATCTGTGATAAACAAGGAAAAAGTTCAGACCTAGATTAGGAGAGAAAAGAAAGAAAAATAGACCTATCATCCTTAAACATGCAAGGGACTTGAAATAAATTTGAGCTTGAGAGAAGAAAGAAGGTACTTTGAGGCAGGAGGAGAAAGACCCTGCATATTTTAGAGGGGRGTGCTTACCAATTTTATTTTCTTTGTCCTAGCTGTGCATGAAAAATACGAGGACTCAAAAYATAAATGACAGTAAAGCTGATGCCATCTGTCTGGCAGAAAGCACATTATTAAAARCAATCTGAAAAAAATGTCTTTGAGTATTTTCCAGGTTCTTCGTGCCCACTCCTCAGAAATTCCTTTACTTCGTAGGAACTCACTGTACTTGCCTACATTTGAAAGTAGGTAGGATGGTGTCCAGTCGGTTCAGACAACATCTGTGTGGACACATTATGAGTGTGATCCACAAAAGCAAAGTGAAGCATTCAAAAACATGGACCACTGAAGATTTCAGAGAGGGGGAAAGCTGCACTCTTGAAAAAAAATTAAGGAACCATGCAGGACAGCAAATGAGTGAAAAATCATGACACAGGGTTGTGGCTAAAAGAATTAGTATTGTCAAGATTTGTTAAAAAATGTRTAGAGTTAAGAAGGCTGTTTTTCTATCTGTCCAAAGCATTGGTGAAATCAAGAATGGAATATTGTTGTTTGTTACTCACCCTTTAAATGTATAGTGAATAATTAGCACAGGTAAATGAAAGAACTATTGCAATTATTTAAAAGATAGAAAAAGTGCCTGTCATTGAGAAAACTCAATCTGGCTGGAATGTCACGTAGAGTGAGGAATGCCACCTACAGAGCTCATCCACCCGAAATTCAATCCAAAGTGATTTTGAACTAAATCATTAAATTATGATGCATTCCCATTTGGATGCTCTTTTCCAGAATTAAGATGGCTTATTTTTATTTTAGTAAAGTTGTTTCTGCCTTTCAAAGTAAGACAGGAACCTTTGTTCATATTTAATTATAAAAAGTTTGTGTGTCTMCTCCTTCCTCCATGTTGCCCAGTGTTTTTATTCTCATATTCTGTCTGTTTTGATTGTGTTTTCTCTTTGGTTTGGTTTTGGCTCTGAATACGCCACACTGGCTTCTTCATAAGCCTGGCCTTCTGCTGTCATAGGGTTTACCAAAAAATGTTCCAGCTGATTATTTCTTTGATTATATTTGCTCTAAACTGATTTTTTTTAGTAAAGAAAATTTAGCCAGTATTTCAATATTAAAAAAAGAAAAAAGGAAAAAGAGGGAGGGTACAAAAGAAAAGCAATTAGCAGCCAGAGTTGGGAACAAGTAACCAGACTGGAAATATATATTTCTTAGAACAGTGTTGGTGGAGATTTTTAAAATGGATTTTTAGTATGGAGGATGTGCTTAGGTTTGATGCAAATCTCATTGGAATTTATTGCTTCAAAGGATTCAGGTTAGTCTGCAGGTCCCTACTCTCTGCCAGATGTATACAGATGAAGGAAAAACTTAACCTAGGTAGARCACTTCTCAGTGCCGCAGGTGCAGATGAGAGTGAGATTCTGGCCCAATGGGGTGTTCTGAAARCCTAAAAACGTGAAGACTAAGTCTTCTCAAAACCAGTCACAATACTTACAAATCTAAAAAATAGTTTTATTCCCAAGTTCTGAGACTGACAGATGTTTCTGATGTGTTCACCCATGTATAAATGATTTACTGTGGTATTTCAGTCACTCTTGTAAGATAATAAAACTAGCATACATATCCCCATATACATCTCCTAAATTGTTTCATGTCTCTTTTCTGCTTCGGAAAACCTATACGAATGAATGGTCCCCATATCACCAGTTTCAATACAAATGTATTTTCTGTTTAGAAACCCATTATTTCTTCTATGAAACAGAAAATAAGTGTTTTGTTTTTGTGAAGCGAATCTTATAATGCCTSAAGCTTGCAGTCAGATCACTGCTGTTGCAGCTGTGTTTATACAAAGCAACACTGGTGCAATTGCTGTCATGATGAGCCTAGATATATTTTTTTTCTTCTGATATATGTCTGAAAAATGTGCCTACTGCCTGCCTCTTCCACTGTACTGGAAGTTATCAAGGTGCCAGATTTCAAAGGCTTTGGTTTCTTATTACTGTCCAGTCCAATTTATCAAGCACACTGAAATGACAATGAAAGTTCTTGTTGTCCTTGAGCTAGCAGGAACTGGTCTGGTATCTGAAATTCAAAGTAAGGTGTGTAGCTGGATATTACAGTGTTGTGTGGTGATTTTGTTTTGAAGTGGTGATTTACTTTGTAGGCTGTATATGCTCCATTTTGAAACAGAAAAATCATATATTCAAGTCCCTGTACTAATGAACTGTCTCRGGCAAACACATTTATCTATAATTAAAGAAACTTGCATCTCCTGCAAGAATATTAGGTATGACTTAGGGCATGATCACACAAGAGCTTCAGAGCCTGGTACCCTGGCTTTAAAAGTTCAACTAAGATGTGTAATCGCTGGTGTGATTCTGCTGCTGTGCAAAATGAAATGGGCTAACAACAACAACAACAAAATATCCTCTATGTACTAAAAGTCTATTCCAGATTTCAAAGCTATAGAACTACCCTTTTTATTAAACAAAAGGTTGTAGCTTATCCTGTGCAAACAGGTATAAGGGAATTCTTATTCCTCTTTATTTTATTTTATGGGCAGGATACCTAGGAGAGAAATTGCAGAGCATYAGGTGATTGAGTCATGATCTTTCCTTCCTCTCCTTTTCTTCCATTCCAATACAGGTACATAGCAAATAATTAACACCTAGAAACCAAGTTGAAATACTGAAGGTAGAAAAGTAATAAAGACTGGTTACAAGTTTGGTAAAATTGCACATTAATTTTCCCTGAAAAAGAACTGGATATATAAATGTGCCGTTACTTAATTTTCTTCCTGTTCTGTTCCCATCATAGAACAACTCTTTGCTGTTCCTTGTTACTGACTGCCAGTGAACTTTCAATCTGACCCTATACTAGTGAATGTTAGTAACAGGGATTTATTGTTCATAATGGAGAGCCATACACTTCCAGCTGAGGTGTATTGTATGAGACCATAAAGTAATCTCAGTATAAATAAAAATAATTCAAACTTTTTTAAAGATATGTATAATTTGAAGCTCAAAATGAGTATAATAAAATTGTCSGTCTCCTTAGTAAAGAAAACACCCAGATGGGATCAGCATCCACGCTCCATATGGTACTCAGTCCCTCCGCTCTACATCCCGCTGTGCTCACAATGTAATCCATATGGACATTACTTAATTGGTTTCTTATTCCTGCAACATTTATGCTCTCTGTTCGTATCTTTCCATCAAACACCCACTTATTGTTGAAAGAATATATTATTATGTGATGATTTCCTAGGTTGCTGGAAACATGGAACATCATTAATTTTTTCATGTATTTGTTAATGCTGTGGCTTGGTTCATTAAAGATGGGGCAACACATACTCATGTTGATCCAAGATATGTAATTTTAACCAGCATAGGGGTGGGTGCCCATATGCATTCCCTAAGCATATTTATGTGTGTGCTTTCCTATTCCAGCATGTACAAGCAAAAGAACAGAGGGACAGGAGTGAGAAAGGCGGCCGCGGACACGCACCAAGTCACTCTGTGTGAGTTGGCCTTGCGCAAAGCAGCGTAAGGAGCTTAAGGGGATCTAGCTGGGGTGGCCAGTATGACAAATACAAATTCATAAGAGACATGAGGGGCAAAGGGAGGACAACTGTAACTCTGCTGAGGTTTCCCTTTTCCAAGGTGATATAGGTATGCTTGTACACTGATATTGAATGTGACTGAGGCAGGAGCCTAGGGGCAGACTCAGAGTCGTTGCTTCCAGACCATGTGAATTGCCACCTGAGAGGACCTGTGCATAACCCCTCCTGGACAGCTCATTAAATATTGACACAGTGTGTAGCAGTGCTCCCAACATCATACCCTGCTTGTACTCCTAGGAAATTGGTACAGGTCTAATGTACCTTTCTAATATGATACTGCTGGGTTGTCCGTAATGCTATATGCAGGTCTGATTGCCTTGTCTCTAAAAAGACTGAGCAGGGGGATTCTGTGCTGTATGATGAAATACCCTGTAGCACTGGGACAGAAAGTTTTACAGAGAAAAATTAAAAGAGCTAAAAATGGAAAAAGAGAGAGAGAAAAGTTATAGAAATAACAGTATATATAAATATAAATGCAAAAAGAGAAGAAAAAGAGCATTTTGTTTCACCATTTTTATATAACACATGGTTATAGTTTAATAGGACAGAAGCAATACACTTAAAACTAAAGAAAACTCTCCACTTTGTACACGTGACAGTTAACGTGTGGAACTTGTCATAAAGTGTCGATACAGTACATAGAGTTGTGAGGTTAAAAAAACAAACTAGTACTGATGATGAAATGCTTCAGAAATTTGTTAGATGTGATATCTGTATATACATAATATATATTTATCTATTTTAATATATATACACATATACTGCAGGAAATGAGGTAGCTGCTGGCCAAATAGGATTTATGATGAAACTTGCCCTATTTTATTTTATATATATATATATATATATGTATGTGTGTTTCTATGTATTCCCCTCTCTGCCTTAAATCATTACAGAGGTTTTCTAGCCTCTTTCTCTAACTCTGCATAGTAATAAGGGTTATAGGGGAAGCCTTGGGACTGGTGACATAACTGCAAATTCATAAAATACAGACGTGCTGAAGGACAAAGGGAAAAAGAGCATCTTGTTTAGTAGTCAGCATCTCTTGTAAACATAACTGTACCTTATACATGGGAAAATATTTGTGATAAAGTATGCCCTATCATATTCTTAAGTTTTATTGCTGTCATGACACCTGCTGAACTCAAACTGCTGATAGTGTCTGGTTCAATGACAAACTGTGACTGTTCCTCTTTCTTGCTTTTCTCTTTTGATTCCCTTGCTTCCTGCCTCAAATAGTAATTTAAACAGATTACACTTGCAGTACATGTGACAATTTCTCACTGTTTATTTTCTGGTATATTATGTTCATTCTTATGGATATACAGATGTAGATCTGTTTGTTCTACAGGCTCCGGGATCTGCTTGTATGTACAGTTCTGCATGGACTTTGGCTCTGAAAGAGTATCACTGTCACAGACTAGTCAAAGCAGGAAAGGACCTTTAGATCCAGTCTAACCCTTCTGCTCAGATGAGAGTGTCTTTAGCAGGTTAGCCAGGGCCATATCTAGTCAATTTTTGTCTATCTAAGGATAGAGACTCCAAAACAACAACAACAACAACAACAACAACCACCCCACTGTTCTCTTACGTTTAAATGGAGTTTCCCATATTTCACTTTGAGCCCACTGCCTCTTCTCCTGGTATTGGACACTTGACTCCATCTTCCTTCTTCCTCCCATCAGGTATTTACATATCAATAAGATCACCCTTGACTGTCCTCTTCTCCAGGCTTAAAGTCCCAGCTCTCTCGGTCTCTCCTCGTTTGACAGATGCTTCAATCCTTTAGTCATCTTTGTGGCCCTTCAGCGTACTTGCTGCAATATGTGCCTGTCTTCCATGCACTGGGCATCCCAGCACTGGCCCCACTGCTAACATTGACCGATTCCTCTCAGTGCTGCTGCGAGGGCAAGGCTTAGCTGGCTCTGCCACTTTGTTGGACTGAGTTCCCAGCCCATCACCTGCTGTGAGGGCGCTGAACCCACTCTGCAGTTGTTGTATGCAATAACCCGCCACCGGACTAAATGAATTGCTAGTCTGGTCTAGCATGTTCCTTGATATTCTCATTGCAAATCTGCTGAGGTTGTGTCTCTGCCTTGATTACAGTGTCAGAATAATTCTGTGTTGTTAAACAGCAGGGAGCAGGACTGCTTATTCAGGAGTGATTTAACTCTGGAGAAGAAATGGGGTGACAGCAGGAATTGGTCCAAGTGATCTCAGGTATAGGCAGAATGCCAGACTTTCATGAATTTGATCAAAAATAGTAAGCTGAATTGACCTATTACACACAAAGRGAGGTATGACCTGGGCAGAGAATAATCAAAGGCAGGACAGCAAAGTCAAATACGCCCTTTTTTCTTTTTTTTTTTTTCCCCTCTTTATTTTCCTCTATTCACTATTTGGGATGCAGTGCCAAGGACTTCGCTTCCAAATGGTGAAAGGGTCCTTTAAAAATGGTGTTCTGTCAGAGGCAGCAGGGAGTATTTATATACACTAATTAACAGTTATTGGTATTTTTATGAAAAATGGGATGTAATTTGTGGAAGCAGCAGATTCTTCTGATCATTGTTCTCTTCCCCTTGAATAYTTGGATTTTTAGCAGCTGCATGATAAATAATATGTGAATATAATGTAGTTTAAATATCTGGATTATTCCCCAAACAGAACCTTTCAATTTTTTTTTATCACTGAAGAATAGAATTCTACCCTATTTTTTTCCATTGGTAACATGTAAAACCAGAATATTCATAATATAGCAAATTCTCCTGTACTTCATTATATTCTCATTTGTTATTTAAAATGATAACATTATTCTTCTGGTAAAAATTKGTAGGTATGCTCACACCAGACTGATGGTAGATGAAGTTGCATGCACGTCGTTTTGGAATCATGTATATAATTTACACCAGAGTACWACAGGAATATCAAACAACAATGAATCAGGCCCAAAAGTCCCTGAGTAATATTTTTTTTCAGCTACATTTGGGCACTTTTATTCCGGCTAATGCATTATGGCCTCAGCTGTCTTTGAAATAGATGGCAATTTAGACATTGACTTTAACCGAAGCACCATTGGACCCTGGATGCTTTAAATATTCTGGAAAACTTCACTGGTCACCATGAACATTATGGAAGAGTAGACGGTTTTATCAACATTTTTCCAGAGTGGACACTGTATTGACTTTGCAATAAAATCAGTTGATGATAGCAAGTCTAGTCTAGCTGTGTTTGGTGCAGCACAGCTCTTGCCATTACAGTTTCTGACAGGTTCAGTATTTGTGCACCTGACAAAGTAATGAAAAGTGAGCCTTGAGATTTAGTTGTTCACCTGAGTACCGTGTATAACTGTGACCTAAAGATGACCCTCATAATGTAAGAAGGCACCAGTTTTATAGATTTTATGACCTCTGAGTTTGTTRACTTTATATCAAGCTTCACTGATTTCTTCTATTTTCTTTCTCTTTCTAGATTTTCACAGCAACAAAACTTTGACCTAATTACTTTGTTATTTAGGAGAAGGACTTCAGGGAACAGGAAGGATAAATAGTGCTGAAGCCCATGAGTCCAGYATTCATGACAAATACTGAAAATTTATGAGGAACCGTATTATATAGTGTAAGCTTATTTTTTCATATCTTCTAAGTGCAGAGGGGGAATATGCTCTATACCTTCACTGCAAAAATCTCAGTATAGTATGAATTTTAGTGTGTCACAAGTCCACATATTATGACCACATGATCATGTGGTCAGACACATAATTATGTGTATAGACGCTCAGTTGTGTCTATGTGGCTTGAATTAATAGATCAATTTCCAATTTAAGGTGCTTTTTGTAACGTCTGTATGTAGTTCTAATCATTGATTTTCAGACTTTAAGGAAAGCCCTAAATAGATGTGAACTGATGTTTTTGCTGGATACATGTTTCTACAAGTGGAGATTGATTTTTACCTCATTCTACAGCATTAAAACGCGTGGATATATGTTYCTATGGTTCTTCTGGGGGTAGACTCAGGACTTTTTTTGTTTTCTCCATATATTACTTGTATGTTGTGGAACCACATGAGGTTCTTGAAGATGAAAGGAGGAAAACAGAGCAATTGCAATTGACAACTTTTATGAAGATTTTAGAGAGAATGATAAAAAGATATTATAAAATACATAAAGTAACAGAGACAATTATCTACCATGTTACCTTTAGGAACAGCCTATAGAAAGAGGTGAGCCAGAGTTACATTGGCACAACCTAGAGGACATTCTGCAGCTCTCAACATTACAGAAAGAGGATTTCAGTTTACATGGCTCTGTAAAGTGTTTTTTTTTTTTTCCTATGAATATATTGGGAGGAGAGGGGAACAAAAGAAGGAGGGAGAAAGAAATGTCTCTAATCCTATTTTCCTTCCTTACCACTTGGAGGAATGTCAGACCCTCAACACATAGCAAGAGAGAAAAAATCTACCATTCCTATTGAGGAAGGGCAGAAGGCTGCATGAAACGATGCCCTCATGCCATGGACCGAGAGACAAACTTACTTTTCTACAAAAGAAAATCCTGAATGGCCCTTTTTTGCACCACTCAGTTTTAGTGCTATCAGTGACAAAATCTCAGTTATGCTGTAAAGGAATGTGGTTACTTCAGGAAATTACATARAACAGCTTGGAATAGATGAAGTGGGATGAACTGGCAATAATAGATACAGATAGTAATACTGCTTAACCTGGTGGCAACTCCAGAGTGCTCCTTCTCCACAAGGAGGCTTCTACCATGAGGACGCAGCTCTTCCCACTAGCTGCTCTTCACAGAAACACAGAATCTTTAGGGTTAGAAGGGACCTCTGGAGATCATCTAGTCCAACTAGGATGGCACAGGGTGACATCTGGGTGGGTTTGGAAGATCTCCAGAGAAGGAGGCTCCACAACCTCTCTGGGCAS
Organism: Eudromia elegans; assembly: GCA_003342815.1. NCBI lineage: Eukaryota > Metazoa > Chordata > Aves > Tinamiformes > Tinamidae > Eudromia > Eudromia elegans. The sequence continues at coordinate 2,150,331 of PTEX01000131.1, read as the reverse complement.
CCTGTTCCAGGGCTCCGTCACCCTCACAGGAAAGAAGTTCTTTCTCACCTGGAGATGAAACTTCCTATGTTTCAGTTTAAAACCATTGCCCCTTGTCCTATCACCAGCCAATATGGAGAATGGTTTAGCTCGCTCCTCCCTACAATCATTCCTCAGGAATATGTACACATTCATTACATCTCCTCTCATCCTTCTCCTCTCTAGGCTAAACAGGCCCAGCTCATTTAACCTCTCCTCATATGGTACGTGCTCCAGTCCCTCAATCATCTCGGTCACTCATCGCTGAACTCTCACTAGGAGCTCTACGTCCCTCCTGTACTGGAGAGCCCAGCACTGCACAAGTACTCCATGTGTGACCTCACCAGGGCTGAGTAGAGGGGCAGGATTCTCTCCCTCAACCTGCTGGTAACACTCCTCCTGATGTGCCCAGGATTCCGTTTGCCTTCTTGGCCACRAGAGCACATTGCTGGGTCATGGATAACTTCTTGTCAACCAGAACTCCCAAGTCCCTCTCCATGGAGCTGCTTTCCAGCAGGTCAGCCCCCAGTCTGTACTGGTGCCTGAGGTTATTCCTCCCCAASTGCAGGACCTTGCACTTGTCCTTGTTGAACCTCATGAGRTTCCTCTCCACCCAACTCCCCAACCTGTCCAAGTCCCTCTGGATGGCAGAACAGCCTTCTTGAGTGTCGGCCACTTCATCAGCAAATTTGCTCAGAGTGTACTCTGTGCCCTCGCCTAAGTCGTTGATGAACAAATTGAAYAGCACTGGGYCCAGCACTGACCCTGGGGGACACCGCTGGGCACAGGCCTCCAACTAGATTCGGGCCCATTTATCACAACCCTCTGGGCTCTGCCATCCAGGCAGTCCCCGATCCACCTCACGGTCCTTGTGTCCAATCCACACTTCCRGAGCTTTCCAATAAGGATATTGTGGGAGACTGTGTTGAAAGCCTTGCTGAAGTCTAGGTAGACAACATCCACGGTTCTCCCATCATCCAGCCAGCCAGTCACTCCATCRTAGAAGGCTATCAGGTTTGTCAAACATGACTTCCCCTTAGTGAATCCATGTTGACTAGTCCTGATCACCAACTCCTCCTTGATATACCTAGAGAGGGTCTCTAGGACGAGCTGCTCCATCACGTTTTCAGGGATGAGGGTGAGGCTGATAGGCCTGTAGTTTCCYGGCTCCTCTCTCTTGCCGTGTTTAAAGACTAGAGTGATATTAGTTCTCTTCCAGTCCTCTGGTACCTCCCCTTCTCTCCACAGCCTCTCAAAGATGATGGAGAGCAGCTCAGCAATAACCCCCCACCAGTTCCCTCAGCACTCTTGGATGCAGCCCATYCGGACCCATAGATTTATGGGCGTCTAGTTTGCCTAAATAATCCCTAAACCAATCCTCTTTGATGAGTGGAAAGTCCTCGTCTCTCTTGGTTATCTCCCTTGTATCTGGCCTCTGTAGTTCCYGGGGACCAGCCTTAGCAGTGAAGACTGAGGCAAAGAAGGCATTTAGTAACTCTGCCTTCTCCGTATCCTCCGTCACCAAGGCACCCTCCCCATTCAGCAGCGGACCGACATTTTCTCTAGTCTTCCTCTTGCTGCTCATACATTTATGGAAGCCCTTCCTGTTATCCCTGACGTCTCTCGCTAGTTCTAATTCCAAGTGGACCTTGGCCTTCCTCGTTGCATCCCTGCATTCTCTGACAATGTTCCTATATTATTCCCATGTGGCCTGGCCCTTCTTCCACCATATGTTCCCTTCTTCTCATTAAGTTTGCCCAGCAGCTCCTTGCCCATTTTGCTCTTCATCATTCCCAAGCTGTGGGCAGAATTGCTGGTTCTTCCTCACAGCTATTGGGGACACAGTGATTGCTCTTTCTTTAGGACCTTCTGAGAGTCATTTGAGAARTTGGAGAGCCTGAAAGAGCTTCTCCACAGATGATCGGGCTAACAAAATCGAAGTGGAGCAATAATACGACCGATCAATTGCTACATGTTCACTGAAGTGGAGTAAAAGTGTAAAGTACCCCAGGCACTATACAGTGGGCATTCTGTGTAACTTTAAAACAGTTTGCATAGTTCAATACATTTGAAAAAAAAAAAGAAAAAAGCAATTCAGAGTTTGATGTGAAGATTTGGCAGCCTTTCAGATGTTTCTCAACAGTTTGAATTGTTCATTAGCAAGAAAAATAACAGTCTTTATYACATTTACATTCATCTTAGAAGTATATAATGAGGGAAACTAACAAGAAAACATATAAAAGCAGTCTGCATGGCAGTACAATAGCAATTAAGAAATATAATAAAATGAACACAATCACCTAGAATTATACTCTAGTTAGAATGACTCGTTCTCAGAAAAACAGATTTTGATCTAAGCTCTGGKTTACTGGTGAACACAGACTGCTGTGCAAAGGAAAGGTAAATTTCCTATATCTGCCTGTTTGCCAGAGTGGTCCTATTCATGATGTTTTCACATATGATTTTCACTGTTATCTGAACTGAAATGCTTAATCTCCTAAATACATGGTTTACTTAAGTATGGTGAATGCTTCTCTCTTACATTGGTAATATCCTTTTTTAAAAATGTTATCATTTTAGCTTTTTATATGGGAATTTAGACTGGTACCTCGCTCACAGTATTTAACAGCTGTAGGCAAGCATTAAATACAATGACTTCCAGTATCTTTGCACAACGGAAGGCCCTATGGCTGYCATCTCTACTCTTCAGCATGAACCAGAAGCAACAACAAGAAAAACTCTAAATTAAGTATTTAATAATCGTTAGCACAGATATGTCTTTTACCTTTCATTTTTTTTAAGAAAATCAGCATATTTTACTGTCAAAGTTTCAGAAAACCTTTGACCAGCTTTTGTGTTGTTGAACTAATCACACTCCAGCTTAACCTTGCTGACTTCAGAGGCACGAGCTGGAATTACAGTAGCATTGCATGACACGTAGTTCAGACCACTGCTGAGAAACCATTAAAATATTTTTGTCTGTTGTTTGTGAAATTGGCAATGTACCACCATGTACCATAGGGACTTTTTAATATATTGTGGCCCTTGCAGTTCTACTTTTCCTTCCAATTCTGTGAGGAAAAAAAAAAAGAGAAAAATGGGCTAAGAGTCTTAAMAGAGTCTGTCATGCTTTAGTTAGGACTGTTCAATATAATGTTTGCAGTTTTCTGAACCATCTGCCATCATTTTAGCACTGAAGTATTTTGTTGCTTATGGAAAGAACTTTCAGTCTCTTTTATTTGATAGTTAACTAAAGTGTATTGTTTTCCTAACTTCTCTTTCATGGCCAATTAATTTCTCTTATAAACCTTATCGGTTTTGTACTGAGTAACCAATGTTACTCCATTAGAYCAACAGTTAGAGGCTGCTCCCAAGGTATGTCTCTTTGAACTCTGCTAAGGAAGTGTTGAAGTGTTGAAGTGTTCCCAGTGTTGAAGAGGGCAAGGACATTGTTGACTTTGAGACTGATGTTGATTTATAGCACAGCAAAGCAGAATATGTTTCCACCCAAATTTTGGAGCATGTGCATGCAAAAGCAACTTCCAGCTTTTTAGGAATGACTGTGCATAGCATAGCACCACACGTGACACTCCACGAGGTCTCTAAGTAGATGGGTGAGGACTCACACTGGCCTGAGKCTTGAGGCTTGATATGCAGGCATTTAGTTCAGAGGCCAGAGAACCACATTTGGAATTGTTGCGGTAGAAACTTAAATCCCATTAATTTGTCTCCAGTAAGTTATTTCTTCTATTTGACTTCTGGTCATCATGGAATAAAGACTACTCATTTATCTTTGCTGGAGAATTTCCAGATAGAATTCATTTGGTATGTGATGAAGCTACTTCATCACAATAAGTGATGAAGGAACTTTCTCTACCTGAAATCCAACCTTCTCTAATCAAGTGGAGAAGCTACACTCTTTGCAACCCTCTTCTTATTCTTATGCCTCACTTGTCTTTTTAAAGTTCCCATTTAAAGTCCCCCATGGGGACAGTCACTTGTCCCCATTTCATGGGGAGCAGAACTAATTGTAAATCATAAAGGTGATTTCTAAACTAGCTTTGCCAAGCATGAGGGTTTTTTTCTCAGATTCRTGTATCTCTTAAGCTGGGTAAAATGAGATGGATTTTCTGTTTGAGTCTTTGTTTGAAATATTTATCCAGGAATCGCATGGCCCAGGAGCTATATGCCAAAAAGACATTCATGGGAATATCCTCTAATTCAAGGTGATTTACAAATTTGCTAATATAGAGCTAGGATCTGAATAAAGCGATTAGATACTATCCAGCAKGTTAATTTGGACAGACAGATTTCAGTGGCCTAAAAGGCCAAGGATTAGCCCAGCTTCTTTCACGTCAGAAAAAAAATTCTATTGATGCTGAGAGGATGAAATCAAGGCCAGAACTTATTGAAAATAGTTAAGTTAACCAGTGCCTTAGCTGTGGCATGATAAGAATTGTTTTGTTAATTCTAATTTTTCTGTGATTAAGGAATGGCACACCTTTATTTCTTCAATTTACTCAGCAAAATTCATGCAAGCACTTCATGTTTACACAAATACTTAAGGAAGAGTTTTCATACATGTGAATACGGTTACCAGAGCATGGATGAGCAGAGTTATGCACAAATAGGAGTGTTCATGCTAAAATTTGTTGGCTAGCTCCCTTATATGTTAAAATAACTAACTAACTAACTAAATAGAAACTTTGTACATCGAAGAGTTACGGCTTTGGAGGCAGAGGGAGATGGAGAGTGCTTCAACACATAACAAATAAATAYGCCATTGGCATGAACTGACATGCTGAAATCAGGGGGGATCATTGTTTGTGATAACAACAAAGAATCCCTGARAAAGCTGTTTTCTTCTAATAGGAACTAACAAATATTTTTGTTTGAGGAAAATAATCCTATTCTGAAACATCCCCTCAGCAGTCTAGAATGAAAAGCACAGTAAGTATATACCCTCAGCAGCAGAATATTTAAGAAGTATCATCAACGATTTTCTTATAGTCACCACAGGATATGAAACCAACTCTTTASTCACAATGGGGTTCCATACCAAAATCCACAGTTCAGTAATTAAATTCAATTAACTTATAATAGCTCTTGCTTGATTTTTGCAGTTGCAGAAATATTGGCAACTCCAGTCATCAATGATTGCTTATTGGRGATCTGATGCATCCTTACATTTTATGGCTACGCATCACATGACAAGTATCTTGAGGTACTCAATATGCATCACTTTTCAGTAGGATATGGGAAAAAAGGCCCTGTGGATCAGGAAGTTTATCACTATCCTCACAGCTGGGGTCTGTCATCTCAGTCCTGAAGCAATTTCATGGTCTGTGCAATTGATCCTTGCAAGTGACCACTGCTGCTTGCAATTCAAACAAACTCCATTGACTTTGCACTGAAATGAACCTGAATTGCTTGCAACCTTTTACGGTGACTTAACAGAGGAGGCAGGAGCCACCTTGGTAAATAACATAGTGACAGGATGGCAGTGTCTTGAAACAGCTTGAGCTGCCTCTCAGCTACTGTTGTGATGGAGTAGAGAGTGTGGTCAGGAGTCGTGTGTCACGAAGACAACCTGCTCAGCTTCTAGCTTGTTTGAAGTCATTTTTTAGCAAGAACACTTGGGAGAACAGTTGGAACTTATTGCTGTCAGAGACTTTATTTTTATGGATATTATTGTACTACCTTTTTGCACTCTTAGTTACTTTGCTGCAATAAATATTGGAACAATGGGATAACATAATTTTAATTCATGGTGCATGTATATGGGAGTTTATACCTATAATTCCTTAAATATACGTAGTTACTGTAGAACACTGTGTGTTACATGCAATATTAAGAAACTCTTTCCTCTCCTCTCTCTCTCTCACTATTCTAGAATAAGTACATTAACTAAWCAAAGGAAATAAAGACCTTAAAGTATAACACTTGTATGCATGTAACATATAGCTGGACTAGCATATAAACTAGGTAATGCTCCTTTAAATGCTGCACACAAAAAAAGATAAACATTACTTTTCCCTTAAAATACTGAATATTGAAAGTATTGAAAATAGTGTTATCAAACCAAGGAAAAGGAGAAAAAAGGCAGACTATAATGCTTGCTTTGACATTAGTCTTCAAATACTCTAYCTATAGAATCTGTATTCTAACTGCGATATTCAAATCTCTTGTCACAGATAATGCAGTAGGAGAGTGATTACAATTAAAATACACATTTTACTAGTTACCACCAGTCAGAGTAATCTGAAATAAGATTTTTTCCTACACTTCAGGCAGGAGATATCTATAGCAGTTGTTAACCCTATCATGGTTTCTAACAGCTATAATGAATGCAGATGCAGCAGTACAATTTTTCTCTACATTTCTCAGTTCATCTTTCTGTATCAATTCACTGCAAGATTGAAAAATATCCCTCTTTGCATGAAAAAAACAGAGCTGTTCAGCTGAGAAGGCACGTTCACTTACTGTCTAAGTATGCATTTTCAGGTGAACATCAATGTTTGCTAACTGATCTGTATAGTTTTTACTTAGATATTTAAGCTTAAAAATTCCATGTTACTTGCACTAAATTATTCAAACTGAAGGTTTTTTGAAAGTGAATGTTGAAATATCTTGTATGCTTGTTGTCACGGGCATGATATTCTGATGCTATGTCAATCCCTGCTATATCAAGGAGAATTATAGCTAGATCTACACTTCAGAGATTCTTCACACATATYGAGGCCAAGGTCAGGCAAATATTGTGACAATGTAGGACACTTTAGACCAATTTCAGGGGCTTTCAAGCTCTACGTAATTTACATATTTTGCATAGYTCACAGCTAAAAAAATAATGCAAATTAATATTGCATTCATTTGGAAAGCTTACCCTTTTTCACTGATGAAGTCACAGCTTTGAGGGAAGGGCACCAGAACGCAGCAGGAGTCAGCAAGGAGAGTGAGGTGAGCTAGGCTGAGYAAAGGGGGGTTGCCGTTCAACAGGCAGGACAAGAAAATCAGATTGGCAGCAAAGCTGCCCTGCCAGACTAGAGTTGGCACCYGGCATCACGGAGGCCCCTGGTGCTGTGCTCCTGGCACAGCAATGCACACTGCAAGGTGCAGAAGGAGGAGARTAATCAGGCTTGTAAATCCAAACCTTACTGACCCAAGGAAAACAGTGGAGGGAGTTTTGTGATRGCTGAGTGCTGACTTAGAAAAAGATAAAGATGATATGCAATAAACCTCCCACAGAGGAAGATGCCACAAAACTACAAGGTGACAGAGATATTGCCCATCTCTTTATTTGCGAGTTGTGCAGTCTCTGTTTGCTAAGGTTAAGCTCAGACACATTAGATGTTTAGGTTAATTAGCATTCTGACTTTCCTCCTGAAGGTCTAGTTCAGTTATTAAAAATGACAGTGCATATTGCTTTTGTTAATCAGAACTGCGGCTACATTAACAATTTTAATGATGTTCAGTGAGCCTTTCCCAAATTCTAGGGGAGCTGCTGTGAAACACGGCAGTTTCTGCTCCATTGCACATTCTGTTGCTGTTTCTTTAGGGTCTCTGCAGAATCAGTAGCTTTGGGGAACTAATGCTGCAATTTCCACTCGTCTATACACCTGTTACTAAGAATCTGTTGTAATTTACCTTCTGCTTTCCTCAAACCCCTGACTTCAGGATTCTGTGCTTTAAAGAAATAAGAATAAGCTTTCTGATAGCTGTAAGTCTTTTAAAGTCCATGRAATGCCTTGGTAGAAATGAAGTGTAGCTCCACTTTATAAAGGATTTTATACTTTTGAATCCSTCCTATAACATGAATTTTTGTGTCTTTAGCCATTTTTCTTGCTACACAATACAATTTGTTCTAGTGTCTGCTGTGGTTTTACTAAATTGAGAGTCTGCTTTCACCTGCTAAACACAATTTCAATGGCGATGTGATGTGATGTGCTGCACTGTAAAGGTGATGTTCTATTTTTAGCAGAGCTAAGCCAGTCCAACGCCTGCAAGCTTCTGAATAATTGTTTGATCATCTTAACTTCTTTGTTCATCAGACTGCTCAATTACCAGTATGTTAAGTAAGTGAAACACTGAAATAGATCGTGTCCCACAAAATAAATATAAATTATTTAGAGGAGATTCTGTTTCATTTGTTCATATGACCATGAATCTTCTTCCAGGCAAAATCTTCTCCATAAGAGCATTTCCATTCCACTTCATAGCTTGTAAATGCAGATTTAATACACTTTATAACATATTATCCTATGTCTCCTAATTGCATTACAAATGTATACTGATATTTTCATGTTATATTCTTCTTGGAATCCAATCTGAGAAGTGTGAATAATAAGGAAGTGTCAGTGTTTTAGGCCARTATGTGTAAGTATATGCTTATTTTATATCACAGCTCAAGAATCTTCCTTTATCTTCAGAATTAAACCTATTGGCAAATTGTTAGCATATTTATTGKCTTAGCAACTACAGCAAAGGTAATAGGTTTCTTTTTCAATTTTGATTTTCAAGTCGAATTCATATGATTTTTCAGCAGGTACTGTTTTTTGTCCAAAGTTATTTCTGTGGGGGAGTTTTAGTGGCCTTTTCTCTCTAAATCCTCATTTCTTATGCAAAAGCTTACAGCCACGTTTTCCATTTCAATATTCACTTGGGTATTGATATTTCATAAGTAATTCACAAGTGTTTGTTCAGGTAGAGAAAGATTCCCGTCCTCCATCCCTGCTTTCAACTTCTGAAGGTTCAGTCAGGTTCATTATAGATGCCCTTTTCATATCTGTGTGCTCTTACCTTCATAATACAGAGCATCAATACCTTTGTCAGATTCTCTTTTCCATTCACTAGTTCAGATTGCGAARCATGGCAAAATGGTCAAGTTCTTTGCATTTAAATGCAGAACTGTTGGATGTTGTTTGGATCTGTGCATGCATTTACAGGGATCACATTTTTCTGTCCATCACAACTTCTTAGTATTCTGTGAAGTTTCTCATTTTATTTTGTTTCTTCATTTTCCAATTTTGCCCAGATCAGATATTTGGTGTAACTGCATCTTGCTTTTTTTCTCACATCTTTTTGACACTTACTGCTTTTTGTAATMCAGGTTTCTATCTTCTGGCTGTCTCTCCAGTAGCTTTACATCTTTGATTCCCATCAGTATTTGATCTGTTCTAGTGGCATCAGTCAGAATGCCGTAATTACAAGACTGACTTGCTAAGTGGCTGTCAGTCAAACTTTCTTCAGAGTTAGAGGACTGAAAGAAATTTTGTTCTTTGGGAGGTTCRTATGATGACAATGTCCTTCAAAAGTTTCACTTTTCTTAGGAGTACAATATTTCTCTAGCAAATGCTCAGAGACAATTCCTCTATTCTCTTTAAGAACTATGCCACTAAGGAAACTGAGAAATTCAGATACTGGTGTGTTAAAAACAAAACAAAACAAAACAAAAAACCTGCCTCTCCAGGTCCAGCTACCTATGGGTAGATGAAARGCTTGCTTGAATGTTTTCTATGACTGCAGTGTTGTAGGAGAATTTTAGCTGCTTCTCACTTTCAATAGTATGCATTTCTCTAACTTAATTTCTTTGAAAACTAGATCTTTTTCAGCAGTTCACTTGGATATGATGCAACAATAAGCAGGACTGGAAGTGAGAGACATTGTACTTATCTTTGATCATGTGGTCCAGATTTTCATTAGCCCTCTTACTGATATAGGCTCTTTTCTCCTGTTCAGCATATTATGTACCTCCTAAAGAGGCAGGAGAGATCTTATTAGTTTTAATTTCAATTCACTATTATGAGATTAGAAACACTGTTTCTATATTTTCCAAAATTACTGGGAGGTGGAATAAAGTTGACTTTCTGACAATGCAGATATTAAGAATTGCCCCTCTAAGCAGATTTTGGTGGGGTTTCTATATTGTTTTTAGTTTGCTTGTTTTGGTATGTGATGGTGTTTTTTTTTTCTGGGTTATGTTTTATTTTGTTTTGTTTTGTTTTGTTTTTCTGCTAATCTGTCTTGCTCCTTTTCCTCTATATATACAGTAATAACAATGCCTTTCAATGCAGAATAATAGTGGTGCTGAGCATGGAAAGCATATTTGATAGAAAAGCCTGGAATTTGGTAATTGAATCTAGAGAAGATGAAAAAAAGACTGTATTCAARTGTCTGTAATGTTAGAATGGATGGATTGATCCAGCTGCAGCAAGCTGGTACAGTTATATACTTTACTGAAAATGCTCCTCATTTGTATTCAGAAAGGGTAAAGTCCATTAAGGTGGTAAGACATCGTCTGCAATACTAGCACTGCTAAGGAGGATTTTGTTGTCTTCCCCTTATCAATTTCCTCAACTCACTCCTCAGAATCCTGCAGGGGATAAGGAACAGTCTGGCCTGCAGGTTTCCTGGGAGATTCCCAGCAAGCAAATTCTGCCGTAGTTTTCACTACATCTGCTGCCCAGAGATGCCAYGGTGAGGACCCTGAACAGGCTGTACTGTGCTTGTGCTTTTCATATGTCCTTCGTAGGCACAGATGGACAGCAAATGGGGTTGGTGGACCTTTTGGGATGATGCGGTATAGTTGTTCTTATTCTATAAGCATGCCAGGGAGAAGAGGAATCTGTGCCCTTCTTAAAGTTAAAATTTAATTTGTTTGGCTTTCTTGTAAAGGACAAGCTCCGTGCAGATCCCATGAACGTAACCCTTAGTACAAGCACGGTATATGTGTTTTCCCTCTGTTGCACTCAACTGCACRGTACTGTCATCTGCACTGGCTGGTGATCTCATACTTCAGAGACCTCATCTTAGTGAATAGGCAACCTCACACGTTAGCAGTTTAAGATGAAGAAGGTCATTTGCATGACGTGGGCTCATAAGGTGTGACACAGCCATTCTAGAAAACTTCACAGCAATTCATTTCTGGATTCAGTCTTTGTTACTGCAAAATTACGYTGACTGCTAATATATATTTTTTGAGTTGGTGTAGCTGAATTTTTTTGTAGTCACAGAGCCAATTTCCTTATATTTACTGTAGGCAAAGAGTGAACGCGAGTACAACAGTAGTGGATTAACAGAGTTGTTGAATCATCTTCTTCRGTCATAGTAGTGTGATTACATGCCCAATGGATGTCCCAGCTCAGCCAAGAGCAGAATGCCTCTTGGCATGTGCAGCAGCAAAACCTGGGGGGCCTCAAATGTGCCTTACAGCAAATATGTACAGGTTTTCAAGTAGGTTTTTTTTTGTTTGTTCGTTTTTAATGAATTATCCTGTGTGAGAAAGTTCTTCAGATCTACATAAAATCAAACATATGTGTTTAAGCATTGTACTTAGTCTGTTCACTACAGATGCCCTGAAGAACATGAACGTTTGACTTAGTAGGATCATTCTGAATCTCATAAAATCAATGGCCACCTGACAGACAGTCAGGGCTGTAGATGCAGGAGCTAAAAAAGAAGTGGTATTTTGTAGGCTTCATGTCTGGTACTGGACATGAAGCAACTGGAGTTGCTTTATATGACTGGCTGCAAAGCTAGCCAGCTTTTGCTGGGGCTACCCAGTTAAGTCTTCTGCTAGAATACAYAAATAAGATATTTATGTCAAGAAAAATTAGAAAACATACCTATGTGTGTCTACGGATTTTTCAGCCCAACGTGAAATACAAACWACTGGTACCTCTAGAGCATCCTAGGTGAGAGGTTTGCTGGCAGCAGTAAAAGCTGGAGTCACGCTCAGAAAGCTGGAGAATAGCTGCWTTTGGGTAGGTGTAKCATAAAGTGCTAATTRCAGATTGACTGCTATGCACRTTCAGCTGTTTACTTTCCCCCAGAGAAATAAATWAAAAAAAAAATCAAGATTTAAGGAAACATACATTTCAGAGTGCAATATCTGTAAAAAATAGCCAAARTTTTTCATTACCAAGGTCTCTTTCYRTATGACTTAATAGGAATGCCAGAATMTCTAAAGAAAAATGTAAGCTGGGTTATTTGTTCAGAATAACACAATGACATTTTACCTTCWTAGTGAAAGGGCTTATTGTGGACTGTTTGCTTTCAGAGATATGTTTTTGAAACATTCTGTAGTCAGCCTATTTTGTAGTCGTGTAAGAGAACACATAATGTCATCTCAGCTGAAGCATTTATTAAATTATTAGTACATAAAAGTAAAAAAGAAATAATAATACTTATGTAAAGGAGCTTTGTTAAAAAAATTTAAAAAAATAGTATTTAAAGGAGAGCCAGGATGATACAATGCAAAACAGAATAAAGCAAGGATATGGTAACTTGTTGGAAACAGCAATCATGTAACTTGAAAGCATCTTTTCCTATGTATGAACATCTCTGGAAAGTTATAAGACATTTTCTTCTACCTGTGAGTCTACCTGTGAGTGATAAGGCAAATGTTATATGCAAAAATTTCAAGTCTCTTCTATATGCTAATGTAGTACCATTGTATACAAAGCAGATAAATGTGTCTTTGTATTACTCCTTATGGGCATAGAGTGGAACTTGTGGCTTAATCTAAGTCAAACTTGCAGGTTGCCTAACTTTCATGTTTAAAATAAATTTAGGCATAACTTCAGGAAAGCCATTCACGCCACCTGCCATCCTTTGTCACTTTTCTGGGGAAATGCCTAAAATTTAGATTGTCTCCATTTTAGCATGCRTGATTTTTGCCTGTGAATAGATATTTCTGCACACTTCAGAGTCTGACCGGCTAAACACCTAGATGATGTCTGATACCCATCACAGTACTGGGCCACGTCTCCTGAATTGTCAAAGTCTTCAGAGAGTTTCAGTCATCAAGGATTCTCAAAGTGGGCACTTCAGCATGCAGGTAGAGGTAGAGATGCCAACAGTTACAACATGTGCAAAAGAGAACAMCTTGCTGTTAGAAAGCAGCTTAGAAGTTAGAGCATACCACTGGGACTTCATAACTTCTTAGWTTTGAGGCCTCCTCTACTTGAGTATGCTCTCTCTGCTCCTAAGGATGTCCTAATCACTGAGCTGCTGGGAGGTGTTCTTCAGTTCTACTGTGGAACCTGCGCCATCTAGAAGCAAGAGCTAGAACCTTAAAGCGAGAGAGCTCTGCTGTCATCTCCCTGGTTGTCACAAGGCTGCCGAGACCATTGCTGTGTAGGAGCTTGCCCTGCTGCACACAGAAAGGTTGTGCAGGCCTGTGGCCATTTCTAAGCAGCTGGTACGTCGGTGCATCCCACCATCCCCCATAATCTGCATACACTTCTCAGAAATGATGCAGTTCTATCCTTTTAGCCTGAAATGTTCAAAGGTTTATCAAGAAATTATACTGCAGTTCAATTAATTCAATGCACAGTACTATAAATCTTAAAGTGCTAATCTTATTTAATTTACTGTTCTAGAAGGATGATACCCATGCTATCAATATCAAAACCATTGAACTGTTAACATAGCACTTAATGCTAGCTGTGCCTTGAATGATCATCTACAGTATGGATCAGRGCAGCCTGATTAAGTCCAGTGTTAAAAGGCTAAATAATTCTAAAAGATTTTAACTAGTGGATGGCAGTTAAGGTTCTATTTCAGTTGAGGCTTAMATATATCAATATCAGACTGCTCACATTTAAGCCCTGATCTTCTGAACACTTGCACTTAATTATGGAGTTTACATTTAAATGCATATTAAAATGTGATTTTTTTTTTTCTTTTTGGGGAAGGTACTTTGGGTGAGATTTGTTACTGCATTAACCTAGTGGAGCCTGATGGTAGCTGCTTTCAAGTATATCTTTATTACATATGTAATTTTTGACCTTTCTRAAATGTTAGTAAATGTGACAGCTACTCTTCACTCTGGTAACATAGTACAAGCTAGGAGGTAACACCAGAAGTGTCTGGCAAGAGTCCATGTCTGTATTCAGAATTTCTACTCAGAGTGCCTAGCTTAAGATTTTTGACCCCCCCTTATAATAAATATATGGCTTGGCAGAGTAATTCTTAACTGAGAACTTAGTCTCTTTAAACAGTCAATGATGAAGAAGGTGGATGCTTCTAAAGAGTAATCTACAAGGCTTGAAGGGAGCACTCCTCTCCAGTTATTACAGTGTAGGGAACCCCTGTGTGTCTTGGTTAAGTTCTTCATGCCTTGCAGGGAGCAGAGAAGCCTCAGCAATAAGGAACAGTACAGATACCACAGGTGTGCCTGAAGCACTTCTAAATACTTTTATCTAGATTTCAGCTCACAGATTCAATTTGAGAGTGATATAGTTTAGCGCAGCATCCTTCTCGGTAGAGAAGTTATCTCAAGAGGCCTGCATGCTAGGTGCACCTCAACTTCAAGGTCTGTGGACACAYAGCAGCAATTTTCTAGCGTTTCTCAACAACTAACTGAGCTTGAAGTGCTTACAGAGGCTGGATCAGCTTGAAGAGGTGTAGAAAGATATACAGGACTAATGCCAGTCTGGCAGTTTTTACAAATGTGCAGGTCCTGGATTCTGTTCCCAATGCTGTATGTATAAAGCTGCTGGGACTTTAACATTAAGTGTCAATGACAACGACCACGCCAGATCATGTGTATATGTGTATATCTGTGTATGTGTGTGTGAATGACTGCCAGGAGAGGAGGAAGGGGAAAGATGAAGTTGATGAAGTTAAACTCCATGACGTTAATCATATAGGAATATCTCCTTAATTACAGCACCATCAGCTGATATTCAGCTTCATTCTCTTCAGACTTCTTCACAGAAGAGGCAGCTGTTACAATATTAGATGACYTGTACAGCATCCATCATAAAAAGTAGATCTATTCTTATGTCTTTAAAGTTTGTTGTACCAAAAAGTTKGTTAGATCATCAGACATGATCTTTACTCATTATTATTTCTAGGTGCTATATTATTGGAAATAATACTTGAATTCAAAATGACTGATGTCTATATAGTGGTTTACCATATATAGCTAGATGCTTCCTTTCTAGAATTACTAAGATGTATGTTTCAAATCTCAGTGTTTTATGAATTTTTTTAGCAGTAGAGCTCAAATTACAAAGAAGAATACTGTCATAACACCTCTCTCTGTTCAGGTCGTTCTCCTGAATTACATTATTTTCACAAAGTTTCTTGTAATACGAGAAAATATGAAATCTGTCATCACTGGAACAGACTGTATTTATTACCTTACTTACCTGTAAAAGTCRCTTCCGTTTTTTACTCTATTATTTCAGTAGCCTGCCAGAAAGCTGCAACTCAAATGTCCATGGCTCATGCTCAGATGATGGATTTCAAGGATTATCTCATGTTGCTAGTTGATTTTCTATTAAGAGATTGGCAAATGACTTGGGTGATTAATTAAGGAATGTAAAATCTTTCCCAGTTTTCAGGGAGTCTGGGGAAGGACAAAAGTTGTAAGAGGGGAGATAAATTGTATATATGTGTGTAGGACTGATGGTTAAAGCTAAGCTTTAAGTGTACCAGTTAGGCAGCATTACATGGCAGGAAAATGCCCCTGTCACAGTGACAAAGAACCCTCCACAGCCGTGCWGAGCTGAGTCCCTTGACAGCGTGCTAGATGGTTTTATAACAGACTCTCTGCTAGCCTGCCAGGAGATGATGCGCTCCTCTCGGAGCAGTCTGTGCCCTGCTCATGCCAGACGTGTTGGCTGGCTTGGCTCATTAGCGAGGCAGCCCTCCTGGTACATTCCTCTGTGTTATAGATACGGACACTTTGTTTGCTCATGCAGTACATCTGCATAGAAATAGTTTCTCTGCTGAATCCTTCCAGATATGGASAGTGGTGGAGCAGGAGGAAGAAGTTTGGATTGTAAAGCTGGGAAAGGATCCACAATTCTGGCAATTATCAGTAATTGTGATAGCTATAACACATTTATGTCACACTGGTTTCAAAAGGTAGTTCTTGGGCTCTCAGGTRTATTTAAGGACAAATTTAAGGAAGCAACTAGTTACTTCTCTGCCCTGTCCCTTTTGAGCACTATGACAGTATATAGAGGATGTAGACAAACTACAATGCGGGGGAGATTTCTCCAGAGAACTGCCCATGACTCCCTCCTGTGTTAACAGAAAATGACAAAAAAATACATAGGCACAGTTCTTAGCGATCCTCGGTTGCTGTGGATTCTTGCAGAAGGAGTTGGAAGTCAGAAATACATTTTTTCCCCTTGATCCTGAGCTTCATGTTCTGAATTGTATGTATTATAAAGGACCYTTAGGATCTACTTCAGCACTTTGCAAATGTCATTGGACAAAATGGGGTGAGATTTACTGGATAAGCTATAGCAAGCTTAGAAGAACCASGTACTCAGATATAGGGAAYAGTAGTGCTTGTTTAGCTGATAATATCATGTATTTATTTTGTAGCTAGCCTGAGTCTTATGTTACTGATGCATTGAATAAATATATTATTGAGCACTGTTGCTTTTTATTTTTCTATTAATGACATCTAACAGTTTGCATCTACCTCTAATTAGTCATTTACATATAATATATTATTTAACATGAATGACTGATTAACTTGTTAAACATATTTAGTTTACAACTATTTTGTAAAGGCTGAATTCTGTTAAATGTTCTTTTAATAGCATTCTCAAGTAATGATATAGTCAGCATGATTACTTGTGAAGATGCAACTAAACATTGGAATATTTACTTTATTTATTTAGAGAAATCTCATTATGTTTGCATAATTTATAACCCTGGAAATCTGAATTATTCAATTGTTTAATCTATGTTTGATGCTCTGAAGAACTACTCTGTCTAATCCATTAACTGACTTTCAGTGTTTGCATTTATTTTTCTTCACTTATTGGTTCCCCCTTTACAACTTATTAGAAATGGAGCTTTAAACGCAGACTTTTCATATGTGTGTTGAAAACTAGAGGGGAAAATTTGCAACTATTATTTGTAAGGATTGCTAATACTTTCCTTTCTTCTTCATGATTTGCGTAATTATTCACCCTTTTCCTAAAATATGATTGTTCTTTTATGTTGTTCTGTGCTCTTTCTGTTTGTTGAGGGATGGAGAAAATTTAGGGGGGGTTAATATTTAAAGGCATATTTCCTTAGCAAGGGATGTTTCTTATTGGTATGTATCAAGTGAATATAACGATTTGTTGGTAAGATCCTACTGGACAAATTTACCTCGACCTTAGCCATGTCCAAAGATCAGAGTTAAAAAAAGTCTTTGATGATGCAGTGTCACTGTATTTTTTCCACATGCAAATTTAATCTTCAAGTTAGAATTAGTAAGGGGGAGTCCAATAGACATGTATTGTCTAAGGATATAACTAAACAGCTTCATATAAAAACATGAAATAAAATACTGGCCAGCGTTGGGGAAAGGAAGTACATTTCTCAAGCATTTTGTTCTTGACAGGATCTAAAATATTAAAACTGTAAGACTGTGGACACAGAAACTCTCTAATAGAAACTGAACTCAAGAAAGTAACTGAACCTGTAGTGTAAAGGAAACTGTGCAGAGCAAGAGCAATTTGTTTCACTCATGTATGATACAATAAGCCAAGAATCCTTCAGTATAATTTTCTTTTGCTTTCTGTACAGTCCTTCAAATCTGCACAGTTTAGCTTCCTGCTGAGACTAATTTAAAAGTCACTCTCAGGGCAAACATCACTTCCTTTTCTCGGTGAATAGTAAGTCTCCTCATTAAGCTCTTTAWAGAATAATTTTTGAGAATTAAGGCTCCAAGAAGATAAAACACACAGTAAGTGAACAAAGATTGAYTCAAACTACATTTACCTTTGGCAGCTTGTTAACCAGGATGGTGGTATTTACTCTTTCAAGCTGAAGGGAGAACATTATAATTGTGGCAAGAAAGCAAACTCACGGTATAGAAGCTCAAGAAAGCAGATACTTAAACTTATATTTGATCCATCTCTATTTTGATAGAAGACTTTTTACCAGTAATAAAAGAGATGAGCCCTGAAGCTTAAAAAGAAACATGAAGGACTGTTGTTATGAATCTGACATGGGAATCAAGGAAAGAAATATGAGATATGTGAATAAGCTGCTATTGAAGGGACACAAAACTCTACATCTTTGGCTCAAAAATGCAGAAGATTCACAGCAATTGAAAAGTGTTGATCTGTTTAGCTTGCACTGGAGAACAATTTACACTTTTTTTTTTAAGAAGAATTAGTAAAAACATGCAGCTAAAGCTGTTTCCAAAGAATGCCTTATCCCTATCCTTAAAATAGAGGCATTTAAGTTTGCACCTGGTATGTTACTGAATGCTAGAACATCTTCCTGRTAACGGCTAGTAACTTAAAGATTTTTCTGTATCTCATGCATTGCCAGCTACCCTTAAGTTAAATGGCCTCAGTGCTTCAGTTTATACTCTCATCTCAACTTAGTCTTGTTGTCTATTTACATGTAATCACATTTACTTAATCCAAATTAGGTAATATTTGAACAGACATGCTTTCTTAGAACATTCAAGATGGATAAATAGTTAAAAACATTTATAARAGAGAGATGTGAAAAAGCTTGAATTGCTTAAATTAAGATCAAATTAAAAGACTTTCCTATCTTTTTTTCCTTTTTTTTTATCCTGTCTTTCTTCCCCCTCCAGCTGATTTTCTTTCTTCTTCTTAAAAATATCTGTCTGGATTTCTTCTTTGAGGATATCTTAACTTTCAGGCTGCATCTACCAGAGAGCACTAACCTTTCAARCCCTCATTGCAGAATACTCACAGAAGGCACCTCTTCTTGGTATACCTGTTAGCCTTTATAGACCACTGCTTCTTTTAAAATTCCCACAGACTTCAGACAGATTAAGTCTTTCAACTTGAATTCAATCCAGGGGACAGCCTAACTGTCCTTACACGGCATAAGCAGCACTTCTTTGTTGGAACAGGAGTTTGATGCAGGTGCCTGGAGACTGGCATTGGATATTTCGGGTGTCTGATCCAGTCTCTAGATGGTGCTCCTGAAGGACAAAGGTTTCCCATTGCTCCTGTGTGATGTCTACCAGCTCCCTGAGATGTCCTGGATATCTCAGAGCATTGAATTTAGCACTTCAGAGTAATGGCTTCAATTACTATGACTGAAACTAGACATAATGGTAAGTGAACATTTCAGAGGACAGCAGGTTTTGAATGACTGATTCCCAAATTATTTTTCCTAAGCATATTGTAATAAAGCTGCACATAAATTCAACAGAAATAAGTGAAAGAGTTTAGAAAAACAGGATTTCACACTTCAGGAAAAAAAAAAGTCCTCTGTTAAATGGAAATCACGGCAGAAGCAGTTGGGCTAATGAAAAAAGATCTTCAAGCATTTGCTTGTTTTCTTACTTAATATATTATCTTATATATGTTCATCATTGTATTAAAAGACTTTAGTGAAWTTGTAACAGCATGGTCAAGCTCCTTCTGTTTATTCTCTGTGAACACTGGAATAACTGAGTTTAACTGAAATAGATTTTATGGARAACAAATTGCATAGACACATGTTAGAAACATTAATTATAACTGAATATTTAATGTCTATTGTCATTTRTTCTGGAAATGATTGCATGATCTCCAAAAATACAGAACATCATCTGTTTTTGCTGGCCAATCTCAGCTGCATTGYACTTTCATTTCGAAAGATGATTATTTATTCTGATTGTTCTGTCTGCCTGCTGCCAAAGATATCCGTACAACCTACTAATCTAAAAGAGCACGAAATTCAAGAAAACTTGGATTTACCTAGAAATATTTCACGGACAAAATCAGAAGATAGGTTCATCTATTTAAAGGTTTCTTTTGAGAGTTCTTATCGATACTTGAGCAAGGACTCACATTTTGGCATGGTCTTACTGGTTGAAGTCAATAATTTTTATTCAAAGAMTGGATCAAATAAGATCATAAATACCTTACAAAAACAACCTGCTTCTATCTGTGACTTTCCCGCTATGGACAAGTTGATGCTGAAATTGAAATACATTCCTTGCATTCCTTGGAGGTTTTGCAGTGCTCACGAGAAGTCCTAACTAGCTTAAACTCAGCTAYTTGATCACATGTGTTTCACTCTGGCTCATGTACAAGTTTTGCTGATTGGGTTTTAAATTTTAAACTGATGGATCTACTTTGCTATTGATAATTCAGCATTTTGGAGGCTAGGTCCTGTTGACATATGTGCTGCAATTAGCCAATATGTGGTATGTGCRTAATTGTTCTTCCTTTCTCATCTCTCCTACATCCCTAAATCAGACCCAGTCAAAAGATAGCCACATTCCTAAATAATGGCACAAGACTAGATTAGAAATATTCATATTTCTTTATTCTACTTCATGGTTTTGGGTAATGGGAGATTTTAGATTTTCAGATTTTTCTTCTGGTGGATTGTAATGTGTGTTCCATTTGAATGGAAGTCTTTGGTGAAAGAAAAGATCCTTTTTTCTCTACTCACTCTTGTTGTATAGTAAGGACAGAAAACAGGAAACTGAAAGGAAGAAATATAAGGCTAATACTCTCTATCTGATTTTTCCTAGAAAATTTATCTTCAGCACATATGCTTACAACAGTGTACAAAAGCAAAAAGGCCATATTTCTGTCTAGTGACAATCGGGGTAGATGCATTCAAGTCAGTGAATCACAGAATGGTTGRGGTTGGAAGGGGCCTCTAGAGATCATCTAGTCCAGCCCCCCCTGCTCCAACAGGGACACCCAGAGCACGGGGCACAGGGTGGCATCCAGGTGGGTTTTGAAGATCTCCAGAGAAGGAGACTCCACAGCCTCTCTGGGCAGCCTGTTCCAGGGCTCTGTCACCCTCACAGGAAGGAAGTTCTTCCTCACATGGAGATGGAATTGCCTGTGTTTCAGCTTCCACTCAGTGAAGATATATCAGACTGACCAAACTAAAGGTCTGGCTACTTTAAGTACTCAGAACTTTTGTGGGAACAATAACAGAGTAAGAATAGGGAAACAGAATAAAACTTATTAGCCTTGAACTTAGATTTTGTAAAGTTTGGATCTCATTAGGTTTCTGTTGAGGTTGCATAAATTCCCAAGGTAAAAGCTGAGCATATGAAAGATTTTCCTAAGCTCCTTTTCTTCTGTTTTCATTTGATCTTAATGAAACCCTAAGGTAAAAATATAGTAGGTTATCATAAGAAAAGATCTTGGTGTTCACTTTACATGGGTTTTGGACTGATGTAGCTCTGTTGTTTTCACTCTGTTCTGATTGTGTTATTGACTTCCTGATCAGTCTGCTGTTGCCTAAGGTTTTTCTTTGATACATGGTGACAACAGGGACTGAAAATGTTTCTTCATATGAAAGAGAGTTAAAATAGAAATACCTTACAGTCAGAAGGAAGAGGAGTGCTTTAGTTAATCTCTCTTTGACAC
This sequence comes from Eudromia elegans, assembly GCA_003342815.1. Lineage (NCBI taxonomy): Eukaryota > Metazoa > Chordata > Aves > Tinamiformes > Tinamidae > Eudromia > Eudromia elegans. Next base: position 2,128,978 of record PTEX01000131.1, on the reverse strand, counting down.
TGTATACCTGTAGATAGATGTAGAGATAGCCAAAGACGGTCTGAGGCTGAAAACCAGAGAGATTCCTGACTGATATGCTGTTCTCCCATTTCTCCTATGCTTAGTTCCCTTTGGGAGTTTACCCCAGTATTTAAGTGACTGCTCCTTTAAAAAAGTTTTTCCTTAGTTAGAGCTTCTTGGTTACTCTGGTACTAGGAAGAAAACAAGGCAAATTGTTTTTTTACAGCTTTTTATATGTTTGAAAATTATTACCAAGTCTCCTAAAAGGTACTTTTTTTTTTTTTGATATGTAATAAATCCTTTCTTCAGTGTTTTCTAAGGGTTAGATGTTTTTATTTCTGATTCCCCTTTTTCCTTTCATCTGGCCTACCTAAGCCACGTTTAGCTTGAGCTGGAGTGCCCAGAATTGGAGAGCATATTCCAGGCCAGGCCAGACAGAACAGAGAGAAAGATTACTTAGTTGTTACAACATTTTCCTCTTTGTGGCTTAGTGTAATTGTACCACTTYGGGTGACAGTTTGACGTTGCTGACTGTGATTTAAGAGACAACTGGAGGACATGTAGTCCTGGAGGACCTGTGTTGCTGCCGCACAGATGATACAGAAGGTGTCAACTGGTTGTGGAGACTTAAAAGGCGTGTTGGAATTTGGAGTGCATTTTCCATGTCATAGCTGCTCTTAATCAATTTATTGAAGGATAGATTTCAAAAGGATTTAAAATTAGGTAAAACACAGGTATATATTTGATGGTGCTAAAAAGAAGGATTTCTTCTTCTTCTGTTTTAGGACCTTTTCTCTACCATATATGACGAAAAGTGATGTGCTGAAATGAAAAAGAAGACACGAGGCTTCTGATGCTGATATTTGTCTTGTGCATAAGYTACCTTGTTAGATGAGAAAGGAGTAAGAAAATTATGTTCATGTATAGAAGAGGTTTGCTACACTATCGTATGCCTCTGCTGCTGATTCATCTCTGATCCTTGTCGCTGTGCTGTGCTGAAGATGGAAAATATCGCTAGATTGCCTCAGAATCATCAGGGAAAATATTTCACAAATTAAAGAACAGATTTATGTGGCATTCTGTGGATTTGGATGTCACATTGGAAAAAAGATTCCAAACAAGATACCAGTATGAAATTTTGAATTTGGAAAACAAATGAAGATACAGAGCAGCAACGTAAACAAACTCTAAGAGACATTATATTCAAGTCTCATAAAAATTCAGCAGCTGGACAACTAATCTTCCTCAGCCTCTCAAGATTCTTTTGGAAGAAGTTCTGGCTCCCCCCAAAAAATTTATTTTTGGAATACATCTCTGTAGCTATAACTGTATGTTTTATTTCTTTTTTTCTTCCTTTTTTTTTAACTCCTATTCATATTTACTGACTCATGTTTATTCATTTTTAACAGGCTGGGGTGAAATTCTTGGCTCCTGGATATGACTGAGCAATTCTTTGTGATAATTTTTATAGCATATTAAAAGATGATTTAGAAAGATTAGAAATCAAACAAGATTTACAGAAAATTCATAAGAACTGTTTTGCTCTCCTACTTAACAGGTGCCAGTGTGTCAAAAATATTCCATATTTCTTTGTATAGTCATTCTATTTACCATGCAAAATACCTACCCGCCTGCCCATTCGAAAAGGATGGCACAAAAACTTCCAGGGATCACTTGCACAAAATGTGAAGGTGATGAACAGGGAGCAGATGGATCCTTTATACTGTGCTTTTCCTTAAATGAAATGGTGRACATATTTCTGCCCTGAACTTCCAAATTAGAATTATTTGTATATCCGTTATGTGTACAGTGAACCTGTCTGATTTACTCTGCCTTTGGAAGACACCCAGATAGCACATTCACAATAACTGAAAAAGATCCTGGGTGCATCAAAATTACTGCACTGTAAAATTGGCTTGTAATGTAACCTCTCATCTGCAGGCTCCAAAAATCTAGTAATGAAACCAAAACTGCAGTATATCCACAGATGCTAGATCATGGATCATAGAGATATTCCACCCACGTTTGTGCTAGTGCAAACTCTTTAATCACAAATGTTGTGATGAATCAGGAGAGAAGTTAGTGAGAAGCATATGAGAAAAACACTAATAAAAAGTAAATATTCCTACCTATATTTAGCATAGMTAATTACATATTGTACATTAGACATCTGGTTCATTTCTAATTTCATTAACCTTTTAGCTTTCCTATATAGTTCACAGAAGCTTGGAAAACATTGAATTTTAGCAAAAAGAATGTATTTAAAATGTAGTCTCAGGTTAGTCAGAAAATAGAGGGAAGAGCAATTTTTATGTCTCTGAAATTTGCTACTTTTGAGTTATGTTTTTGTGTTTTGAAATAGCTCTCCCTGTTCAGTGGGAACAATGAATAGATCAAAGGACTAAATGGAATAAAAAGATTAACATTTTGTTTTTCCTGCTTTGTCATTAAAATACTGAACAGCAAAATGACCCTAAAATCTCTTATACTTTTACCAAAATGAACACTTGCCATTAAAATAGTGAAGATATTTCAACTGATTTTAATGGAGTCTCACGTATTCCTGATGGCCCAAGGAGAGAGAACTCTTAATACCTTTCATATCTGCAAGGCAGGAACATGGAGTCTAAACTGTTTTCTCTTTAATTTCTCTTCATTTCTGCTATATTTGGCACTTTTTGTTTGTTTGTTTGTTTTGTCCTTTCCTATGGCACTAAAGTTTAGTGCTTTCACTTCTGTTCTYAGTAAGGCTCTTCTGGACCACGCTTAGGCATCCAGGAGAGCTGCCCAGGCACCATAAAGAAAATAAGGATGTTCAAAGGGAAAAATCTGCGTTTTTCTTGCATAACGAGCATCTCTAGGTGTAAAAAGAAAAAAAAAAAAAGCAAATATGCATAAAATACCCTACTTAGAGCCCTTTTTAAAATTAAGAGCAATTTTTAAGAAAAGCAGCTTCCATAAGGCAGACATGTAGCCCTGCTCTGGCAACAGTTTCCTATGGTTAAGCTTTTAAAATGATTAATGGAATTACAAGTTATATATATATATAATATATTATATAATATATATTATAATATATTATATAATATATATATAATATATTATATAATTATATTATATAAATATATTATATAATATATTATATATATATATAATATATATAATCTCTCTCTATATATATCTGTTTCTGAGCTGCTTAATTTAACAGACGAGATGGACAAAATCAATACCACTGCTGGTACCCTCCTCCCAGGATGCTGACACTTCTCCAATGAYATTTTCCATGTCCTACATCCCCTTGGAGGTTGCAGGGGAAGCCCGAGGTGGCCATGGTAAACAGGGAGGGAATTTAAAAAGTAGTAAAAAGTGACAAAGCCTAAAAGTTTAAAATTTACTAGCCTAAGGACAAAAATCAGCCTGTGTTCCATTTTGGATGCAGAAGGGCTATGAGCAGTACAGCAATGCACTCGGTATACAGCAAGGGCCGAGCTGTCTGTGGCTTGTTACCTGGCGTGTGCACATTGTCCTGGCTCTGATCTCTAGGCCGCTCTGGAGACTCCAGACTATTTCTCTCCGTTTCTGGATATTTATATCCTGCAGTTTGTTTACCACTAGGTAGTCCTTAAATCAGTTTTGAAAATGACACTGATCTTTCAGCGGGGAATTGGGTGGCTGCCTTGTTCTGAAGCGAAGAGCCGTAGCTGGGTTAACTTAACTTCCATGTGTAAAGGGCAGGTGGGTTTCTCTGATGCCCAAAAGCACTGTAGTGCCACCACCCCTGCTGCTTTTACCAGGGTGGTAACGCTCCGTGCTGCAGGAAGTTGATTATAAACAGGAATCCAGAAATTCAGGCGATTTCAAGCCGTGACCGATTTGAAGAATTTTGGCCTAAATCACCAGGATGTGTTGTGAAAAAGGCATTTGGGGGTAGGGAGCTGTTATCTGACATTTGAAAATCCCAACATGAAAAAAGATATAATGCCTGTGGGGGGAAACGTAAATGGCAAGCTGAAAGAAGATTAAAAGTGACGAAGTCATAAAGTCTGTAAGCTTGGAAAAAGAGAAAAGATAAAGCAATAGCTAACTCAATTTGATGCTACAGCTGAAAGTCTGCATTTATGGAGAAGCCCCTTCTGTTGCTTTTATACGGGCTCTATATTCCCATCAGGTGATGAACAGGGGATGAACAGCTTAGGGAGCTTAGGTTATGGGCATAATAAACGCTCAAAACAACATTTCYACAATACATGCAAATGACAAATGTAAGAGTATATGCCTGAAGAATAATTTATAATCCTGGCATCCATCAGAACAATATAGCAGCAGCAGCTCATTATGCATGGGGGCAACCCCAAATTTGACAGCTTTCTGCTACTGTTTTCAGCAAAAGAAAYGTTATCTTGGTATTTCATAATAAATGCTTTCAATGTTACTCCTGCTGGCAAGCTGTCAGGTAGATCATATCATTTCCCTGCATCTCTCTTGCCAAAGAAAGAGAAAAACTGCTAAAAATACACTGATGCGGTAGTGTTAGTTTTCAAACACCACCACTCTGAATCTTTTAATGATCATGTCTCTAATATCCTGCAAAGGACACTGTTTCCTGCTGAATAKCCTATTCCTGTTAAAAGAAGAGCCTGGCAACACTGAAATATTGAAACGGCTTGGTGACAATAACAATTGTGTCATGGGTTTTTTTGCTGTATGTTGAGCAGTGACAAGTTTTTGAGAGATCTGACTCTGTGCAGAGGCTATGGAAAGCTGTGCAAAATGCCTGGGAGAGCAGCAGCATGCCTATGCAATTCCTGCATAGGCAACAGTTGTCATGACTCTGTGATGACTTTTAAGTTAAAATAAAACTATGCATTTTAGATGGGAGAGATATTTTAGGAAACACAGTTACGGACTGATCAGTCAGTAATGACTAAATGACTGTATTTTAGGTCTGATTGTTCTGTCTTACAGGCAGTGTATAATCCCAGGCACAGTTGTGGAGGCATTAGGAAAGGCATTAAGATAATTTGTCCCAGAGGCTCCCAGGCTCRTGGTAGCTTACCTCTGTGTAAAACCAAATAAAACAAAGCACCTATTTTTTTACTGGGTTTAAATTGTAAAAGTAAAATCATACTGAAAATCTGCTGCTAACAACAAAAACATGTAGATAAAGAAAAGGAAAAACTGGGGACATACCATGAAAAGATGCCCAGAAGTGGTAATTTTCAATGCAAACACCTGAAGCATCATATTTGTATTTTCATACACAGCTTTAGTCCTAAATAAGACGTCAGTCTGTGATAATTATACTGTATATTTTGCCATTGAAGATCATGTCCTAATGCATAAGCACAATGACAAAGAAATAAGGATTTTCCCAGGAAGGTAAATTGGTCATTTTGCAAAATTCGTGTTTTCTCAGCTAAATAGCCTTCATTTAATCTACATCTATATGAAGATTATGTAATTTATTAAGACTTTAGTAAAAACAGTTGAAAAGATAYGAATATGATTTTCCCAGTGTAACTAAACTGGAATTAAATATGTAGCCAAACTGTGAAAGTGGATTAAATTTGCGTGTTCTAGGTATTTGCAGGTGGAAGACAGTGGAGCTCCTTTGTTCTTGTGCTACTGTTTCTGTGTTGCTATTTACCAGCCGAGTTAAGTGGTTGAAATTAGTGACTGCCCTGCAGGAATACCTGCACAGCAGGGAAGCTGTATAAATATATAATACGGAGCAACSTAAACATCTCTTCCATTGGGGAGGTGAGGGTATGAAGGACTTTGGTATCYCTCTCAAGGTGCTTTCCTCTCTCAAAGTTCAAAAGATTTCTGCAAGCAATAAATAAATGGACATATTAGACTTGGAAAAGGCTTGTTTCCTTTGTGAAAGACTCATTTGTTAAATTGTTTGRCTTTTCAGAATTTCAGTGCATCCAACTCTTTTTTTTTCTTTTTTCTGAATGAAAAAATATCAAGAAACCTTTTTTAAAAAACAGGAGGTGTAAAATGATACAATCTTGATCTTCTGATCTATGTCATCTGTGCTTTACATTTTACCTTTATATTATTCCACATTGTTTTGATCTTGACTCTGACACATCTGTTTTTCTTGATTTAGTGTCCCAGAAGAACTAACCATTGCTGAGGTCGAGTGCTGGGCGACAGCTGAGCAACAGCAACATTTTTCCATTTCGTCCCCAGTGGAGATGRTCCTGTGTGAGGGTCTGGATTGTTGGATAGGACGAAAAGCAGTCTCTGTTACCTCAGCAGTCTCCACTTGCCTGGGCAATACTATACACCTCCCTGATAAAATAATGGAAATAATGCTAAAGCTCTGTGCAAATGGGCATGGAATTGTTTAAGAGCCAACCTTCAATTCTAACCTGTGCTTTCCAACAGTGATTCACATCCAAAAATGATTAACTGTGGTTTAATCAYCCAGCCTGTACTTTGTAACCATTGCAAATCGAAAAATCTTCCTCTCATACCTTGGGGCCCTAGGAGAAAACTCAACAGTTCTTGTCAATCAATATTAGAATACTATGTCTTAGAAAGGATTTCTGTGCAGTTTGGAAAATATRCTATATTATTGATGGCTTGAACCTACCAGAACATTGCTGACACATGCCAGTTCATAAAAATCAACCATGTGTGCTGACGTTTTATACTATAACCTGACAATAAGAGAAAAGCGTTTCCTCAATTGATGATATGTGTCCGTAGCTAATGGTAAATGCAATTTATGCTACTGGTGGCCTGAATCTAATCTTATGTTTTGACTTTAAGCTACAAAACTTCTATTTTTTTTATTTAGATCTAGTTTTTTGATTATTAGACCTTGCTTCTTTAAAATGTACAAAACCAAAATAGATGTTTTTATTAAAATAACTGTGCAGTACTCTAGAGTTTAGCTCAGGCTTCTATGTCCTATAGAATTCCTTTTTCATCCAGTATACAGGTGATGCTCTTATTAATTCAGACTCTCATTTTTCCCCAAGCATCTTGGGTTATCTAGAATCTACTATTGCTGACAAATTGAAAAATTTTGCCCCAGAATCTTATCTTTGAAGGACGAAAAATAAAACCACCCTCAACTAAAAATCTCTTTTGTGCYCATTCTGAAATAAAAATAATTTTGAAGATGGGATTGTAGATGAGCCAATCTTAAATTCTTAAATCCGTACAGAGAGGTCAGAATGTTGTAGTTAAGGACATGCATCATTGCCGTCAGCTTTTTAGTTTTGTAACCTAAGGCTGTAGTGTAAATGGCAGTTCCCTTAATTATTCCTGTTAGCTCTCTTAATTTTTCTCTGAACAATGACTAACTCTAGAAAGCAATCAATAACAACTCTAAAAATTCTTTCCAAATGTCTTCAACTAGAAGATTTGATATAATTTTGCATAATTTCATATGAAAGTGTAAAACTGATTGTTCTGCCCTATTTATTTCATTTTTCTTCAGCTCCTCACACCGACCTGCACAGGAATGCAATTGCTGCTTACCTGAGTGTGTGAGTGCCATGTTATTACATTCATAATAAGGTCAATAAAGTCACTGGATTTTATTAAAAGAAAAGAAAAAGATATTTCTGAACAGAAAACTGTGATAGGGGATATGCATGTTTCGTTTTATATGGCAAGATAAAATCTCACCTAATATGCACAATAAACCAACACTCCAATATGCTTTTGGTCAGAGGTCTAAATTCTGGAGAGTTTTCAGCCAATATAGAGCAATCCTTGCTTGGTTTCCACAGCAGAGTAGGCTTATGCCTAACCCACTTGGTSCCCAGCTAAAGGAACTCAGATATGTCAGCATTTACTGACTACTCCTTAGTAAGTATTCCTTGGTAACTATTCCTTGAAGTATGTTCTTTGCAGGGTTTTTTTAGGCAGGAATCAGGATYGTAGAAATTTTTCTCTCTCATGCTGAAAGTATTCTGACAGATGTGCATCAGCTCTCATACCTTCTCTGTGTTTTTCTTCCAGAAAAAAAAAGAAAAAAGGACACGATAGTGTGAAGACTTTCTGGGGAAGCTTGAAAAGTTTTGGCTTTGCCAGGAGATACTTTGAAGAAGCGATGGAGCTGAATCTCTCCAGTCTTCTAATCCTGTGAGATTAAAAGTGAGGTAGAGCTGAACTCATCSCAGATTTACTATAGTGGTAAATCTGACTGTGGTATTTTGGACTTAATCACTAATTTGGTAATTTTGTACTTTATCTACTAAAAGCTCTTAGCAAACATTCCTCACTTGGACTGCAAACCAAAAACAAGAACAATTAATAGCGCTAATTTCTCTCAGTATTCCCATTTACTCGGCTTTTKGGTAAGACTAGAAGTTCCAAAATAGTGGATGTTATCCCTGACAACAACTCTTATGTTTGCATTGATTAAAGTCAGTCTGTTTTCATTTGCTCTTCTGTATTTCTCATAGCAAAAATAGCACAGATTCTTACACGGTGATATTTATATGTTAGGGGTTTGGACTGAACTGTGACCTGTTAGTTCCTGACCAAGGTTGGAGAGACTCTCCACCATGGCAGGTGACATGATACCCATATGGTGGAACACATTCATTTTCTCCCAAGCACTCCTAACCAGAAACTTGTTTTGGAGAAGGAAGTTGAGAGATATACCAACGCACAACTGTTCTTTCTGTTATCTGCACACAGGGCTATCATTTTCTTCTCCTTTCCATGTCTCTTCTCTTTCTTGCTAAATTTAAGGTAATCCTCTCTGGGATTCCAGTCACCCTGAAAATAAAATAATAATAATAATAATTTTTAAAAAAAGATTTTTTTGTTGTTGACATACTAAAAGAAGCTACAGAGAGGCAGCCAAGGGTATCTATATTTGGATGGTAAAGGAAACAGCCCCTTCCTAACGTGTTGAGGAACAACAGGAGTTCAATGAGCTGATAATTCTGCGAGCAGTTTTACCAGTGCACCAAGATGTGGTTGCTATGGAGAGGAGCTGGCTGCTAAAATGACCAGAAAGTAATGTTTATTTCTGCCTGCTTTTGCTTCCTTGAAGGACCTGATGTATTTCARTTACTGAAATTAAAATACTCTGCTTTCATTAAAGAAAGAAAATATATCCCAAAACATCACTTGTTGGGAATCATCATTCCCCTTGAAATAAAGAGAGGAAAAAATAATAATGCAAGCCATACTGAAAACCTGTTCAGAAAACTGTCCATTCATTGTAATTTCCACAAAAACTTCATAAAAGGAAARGTGTCTTCATCCGCACAGTCTCCTAATTCCTCTACTTTTCCTGCTGCCCATTCGATATGATCATTGCCTAAAGCTAAAATTATTCTCCCTTTCATCTGCTGATTTGTTTGAACTCCTTTTCTCTCAGTACTATTAACTTAATTACTTACATCCAGCTCCTGTTGACTACTGTCAGGAGGCAGCTTCTGATGTAGGGAAAATCGGAGCTAACGTTTTGCTCTCAGTGTATTATCTCTCTGAAACACGATGGCTATGAGGCAGCAATGGTCTATTCTCTGTTGCATGTGAGGAAGGTGACCTCACTTTTTTCTACAATATGTGGACCTTTGGAGTCAAGTGGCTTGGAGATATGGAAAAAAAAATTTGCTGCCTGGAATTCTGACTCCTCAGTCCTCTGTTAGCTTTTATTTTTCTGTTGAAATTTCTGTTGTATAGAGATAAGTACTAATAGGATTTTCATTTAATGAATGTGCACTTTTTTATAATACTAATACTTAATATTTAACATGTGCCTTCGTATGCCACTGCTTAGAAGTGACTATTCATTTGTATACGATCATTAAAAAGCAACTCTCTAATACCATGGACTTAATTCAGTAGAAATTCTACAGGTTTCTGACCCTTTTGATTTTCAGAAGATCCACTTCAGRACAGAATAAGTCAGTCCCCCAGGCTGCTTGCTTTTTTCCTTTCATGAAGGAAATCAAATCTAGAAAACACAAAGCATCAAAAATCTTATCCTCTACAGCCCAGGGTAAACACCTGATCTTTCCAGAAGTGTTCCACGAACAGATTCTGTTTCCCAATGCCATTTCTGGAGTTAAACAAAGTATATAACCATCTATAACTAAACATTAGGATTTAGTTAGAATCACAGAATCATAGTTTGTTACTTAGTTCCTTGCCTTGACTGCTTTCAAAGATACAGGATGCCAGGGAAGAAGTATGACAATTATAAATATGTTGGTAGAACAGACCAGCTATTATTCACTCCACAGTGATTCAATATTAACTATTCAATAGATTAATAATCTAATAATTAATAATCTAATTCAATAATTAATAATTAATTAATAATTAATATATATATATAAATAATAATTAATTAATAATTAATCTATTGAATATACTTTATTCAATAGATTATTGACTGTTGGCAGTAGAACATATTCTAGGCATTATGGACTAGCCAGCAAAGAACAAGTTACTTGCTGGTTCACTGTTGGAGCTAGAAAACTGAAGSTGTTGCTCTTTGGTACTCTGTTTCCTGCAGTGATTATTAAAGAKTKWRAWYMTTTTTWWAATTTTTTTTTATTTTTTGGTACAGTACAGAGGTACACTGCTGTATTGRTTTGCCTGTTGTGTTTTAAACAATGCAGCTGCATATTAATCATCTAAGCTGTGTATGTTGATAAGTCTATTTTATCTAAAAGCTTTGTAGTCTGCAGAACATAGAATGAATTTTCAGTTTCCATATATCTATGTATGTATGTGTGTATATTATATATACATGTATTTGTAAAAGTTTATGAGTTTTATATGCAGATGCTTGTATTCTGCAATAAATAACTAGAAWGAAAAATCTTGCTGTTCTATGTCCCCTTAAAATAAAAAGAATAACACATAAAAGAAAAAATATAACTATTCCACAACTGCAGCGTAATCATTTGTATCTGCGTTCACTTTATATAATCCTAATTGCCTATTTTTTCTCGTGTTTCATTTTTGATTTTTTTTTTCTCACTTTTCCATCATAAAGTGTTTTTGTAAAATCTTTTCATGATGCAGAGGCAAATAAATACTTGATCTTGTCATCTTTAAACAAAATACTTGAAGGGATTAATGAAATGTATTTAATCCCTTTCATGACTTCATTATAGGTGCAAAGATAGCCTTCCAAATATTTCTAGACAACTCCCTCACTTTAGGATGGCAKCATATTCTCTAAATTCCTGTTTTTAAAACCTAGGCAGAAGGCTAAAATATGTGTATATGTATGTATACRCAGTATTTACATGTGGTATAAATAYGGAGAAGATATGTTATCATGGTAAAAATATGATTAAAAATAAAACTATCCTTTCCTACTATTCGTACGTGGAGCTGTAATTCTCAGCTACCAGTACCTTTTACTCTTTACTTTTAGTATCTTATTTTCACRACATTTTGGAAGGCTTATTGCTCTTCTACCCTTGTGACTTAAATATTGTAGGAGACGAGGGAGAGAGGTCATGAATCTTATGGGCTGGCCCAGCATCGTTTCACTCTACCTCACTTCTGGTGCTCTGTAAACTACGACCAGCAGAATATGACTGCAGCGCGGCACAGAGCTGCTCTAGAGACCTCTGCCCAAGCCTGTTCTGTAAGCAGAAAGAGCACTGGTGTGGTGTGGTAGATCTGATAGTTAGCCTGGCTGAGAGGTAGGATCAGYCATCCTGSRCTCAYGGCTATACTAACACWCCTGGCCTCCTTCTGGAGGSCACACTAGCACGATTACAGACTACAAAGTTGTTCTGTATCAACATGTTCAGGGCATACTGGAGTGTCTGCACTTACTATTGCCTTCCGTAGATGAAGGGACCTCCGAGACCGCTCAGTTCTCATTGCAGGTTAGGAAAGTCCTAATATGCCATTACTTTCTCCTCCATTTCTTCCTCCTGACTTTGCATCTGATAGGGTGTACATCCCCGGCTACAGAGGAWTTCAGCTGAGTCTTTTCTCCTGATTCTCATGAGATGTAGCAGAGAGTAAGTCCAAGAAGTTGGTAGACTGGCCAAAGGACAAAATTTAGTACTTCTGTTTTCCATCTAAMTAATACTATTTGGTAAACTGTCATTCTGAACTTGTGGAGGAAATCGCTGGAAGTGCCCTGCAGCTTGAAACCCTGGAGAACGGTTATCACAGAACMTCAGCTCCAGATCTCTCCCTTATTCTTTCCCTTTGGATATTATGAAAGATATCATCCTTGTAAACTCACACCAGGCGTTTTTTCCTACTTCTTTATGCAATATAACTGAGATACCATCTCTGGTTTGCTAATTTGGGTTACCTYGCCTTTCTTTGTGCTCAGTTACATCTACTTGTCCATCCATGCTAGTAAAGTCTTAAATTATCCTTGAAGAAATACATTCAGGATGCTTTATTTTACTGCTTTCTGTCTGTGTCCTACGTATGAAGTAAGAAGAGTGGAAGCAGACAATAAGATTGCTTTTCCTATAACAAAAGAAGTGAAAAAGAGTGCTTTACCTTCTAGGTCTAACATTTCCTTAAAAGCATTTTAATTATTATGCTTGTATAAAAGATCCTTGAAAAACAAACAAACAAAAGCTATAATTCTCCATAGTTCATGCATGAATCTATAGGTGTTGTTGATCCAGGTGTTGAAGAGTGAATTTCCAAAAAAAAAGATTCTTCTTTGTGCCTCACTCATATTTCTACCAGTGGAATCTCATCACAAGAGACTAGAGATAATGTGTTAAGACTACAGGCAGACRTCTATCAGTATAGGTGAATGAAATGTACGTTTTATGTGTCTGGTTGGAAAAGAAACATTCTGTAGGTTCCACGTCTATTTGTGAGGACTTGATGGATGCTACAAAAATCTCTGCGCCGCTCTCTCGGTGTGACCTGCCCTGAGCAAGACCAGCATCAGGGAGGCAGATTGTCCCTCTGCCCCCGAGCTGCCCTGCTGGGATGGCCATCTGCAGCCCTCCTGTGGGATTCTGCCCCTGGCAAACYGACTGCACACAGAAATGATTCCCCAAGTGCAGCACGGTCTGCYAAACAGTCACAAAATGAAATTAGCTTTCCTTCATTACTAAGTCAAATCACATTCACACCAGAATGTTATGAAATATTATTCCTGATGATCAATTTCCTGACCCAGCTACTGCCCCAGCTTGGGGCTTTTATGTAGTTGATCTACTATTTTTTTGGTTTGTTTTTTTAAACAACTGTTTTTTTATCAAGCAAATATAATCTTAAAGACACTCAACAGCTTCTGATCTTTCCTTTTCTTTGTGTGAGATACAAACTGTGTTTCCAGATGAAAATGGCCATTTAAGAATTTATCTATCATCTGCTATCTTCTACATATTTCTCAGACTATCACCAGATTTTCTTCTCCAGAATAAAATTTCCAGTTTGAGAAAAACCTTATGATATATTTTGTCTTCCTTTTTTCCCCCTATTGTCTGAACTAGGACTAGATGTAATCTTCTTTTTCTACAAATGTAAATTGTAGTTGGTCTTTATTATTTAATTTTAGATGCCAGAACACGTGTTGGGGAACAAGCAAAGGGAAAATAATTCCGTCACGGACTCTGAGCTCTGCAGCAGAGAAGGACTTCTGTAGGAAGAACAACTCGCATTCAGTACCATGCACTGTTGTTGGTCTCAGGTACAGAAAAGCCTTTTATAGTAGCCGTTAAGGCTTTTCCACTTTGCTAGAAGCATGCACACAAATGCAGGGACACATTAGCCTCGGAATGGATGGAGAAATGAGCAGAAAATAGACGGCTTGCATAGCACACAGACTGGTAATGCCAGGTGATGGACTACTACTTAGTTTTTGGTGATTTATATATTTTCTGAGGGTAAAAAGAAAAATAAGTGATGTAGCTTTCCTTACTACCAGGAGAAAAGCATCGGTCAGTATCAAATGGCATGCAGAATACAGCCAAAGATTCCAAGATGTTCAAGCAAGAGTCTCCAGAATATGTAGAGAATTTTAGTATTTTAGTAGAACGGAAATTKGGAGGGAATCTTAGGGATGAATTTTAGAGCATGCAAGAAAGTATTTGCTCTTCTGTCCTCCAAGGAACTTGTAAGAAATCTTGGTGCACACAGCAGGGCAGATSCTCTCTGCTATGTGAGTGCCAGACATAAATGTCCTTGTCAAGGCAAAATTACCTTGTACCCTTAACGCTGCTTTAACTAACTGCTCTGTTTTGCACTTCACTCATAGCACACAAGCTTTCACAGTGTTTTATGGTAACTGCTAAGTTGTAAGAACATTTCATCAAGATAGTGACCAAAAATAGTCCAATTAATGCAAATACCATGATTTGTTAGTCACTGTTTCTTAATATTGGCACTTCTATGTAACAGATCAAATTGCCGTATGCTGCAAATTTTTAGGTTCAATTACTGAAAGATATACAAAAACCTTAAACAAACATATGGCCCTTTTGCAGGCATGTTCAATGCAAGAACAAGAGGATTTCTTTGTTCTCACAGATATTAAATGCCTATTGGACAAACTGTCTGTGGACACGTTCATGCTGAGGTTGTTTAAAGTATGYTTTTATTTTCTGTAACAATTGATGTGTTAGAGTGATCTTTGGAAACTGGCTTGAGGAAATTATTCTTGATAGTCACAGCTACAAATCTCTGTTCAGTGAAAGATAAATAGTGAATAATTTTCAGGGTCTACAGAACATTATAAATTGATAGGACTCCTAAACTGGGATAAAAAATATTTTGTTTCAAAAAGTATTATCTTGTATTTCTCATTAATAAAATATGATTTCAAGTATGAAAGTAGATAAAATAGATTTTGTACCCACTGACATATGTGCCTATGCTGCTAATAATATATTGATGTGTTCTCCTATGAAACTGGACTGAGATCAATATAAAAGGCAATTAGAGTTCTTAATCTTCAGCTGTGTTGCTTTGAGGATGTTTTCAGTATAATTAACTAAGCAAACAAATCATATGAAGAAAACAGTATTAATCTATGCGTATTTTCTAAGTAGAAATATATTTGGCTTATTAGTATCATGAGAAGTTTTCATTTTTCATCCATTCCAAAAAAATCCACAGGTACATATCCATTTAATTTAAATAATTTTTTTTAAAAATTAAGTTTTCTGGATTGATCCTTCTGGGATGTATTTAATTTCTAAAGTGATGTGATTTTCTTGCTAACCACAACATCCAGATTGATCTTCTTTTGGCGGGGGTAGGGCTTGGGTGCTGGTCATGTTTCATTCCTCCTAGACTTCTTTAGATGTTTTTGTACTGGCACAGTGATGCTGCTGTATGGATGAAGACCTCTGAATTCTCTTGTAAGCTAAATTACACAATAATTGTAGGGACTGTTGAAAAACTGTTGATTTCCAATGACCTGGGATGGCTTCTGTTTGTATGTTTGGCTTTAATCACAGCTGAGAAAAGAAGGTACTGTGCCTTATCAGTGCCAACAATTAAACTGGTGTCAATTCAAACACTGGAAATGTTTGCAAAAGGTTAACTTCTTGATGAGGTGGTGCTCCCTGGTTCATAAAAGCTGCCATCTGCAACAGCAGCAAAAGAAAAAAAACAAAAATAAAAAAGAAAATTGCACTCCAATGGGCAGAGTTTACTAATGTGTTGAACTAGTTTTTCATGAAACAATTAGATTACCCCCAAACACATTGTGTTTGAAACTGCTAAGAAATCTCTATACCCTGAAACAGGAAGAGAGTTACAGCTGACGCAGTCCTCCAGTGAGACCTGGATTAGTGCAGAGCAATCACACGTCTCCTCTGTGTTTACTCACCGAAATGTTAGCAGGTCTGACTGGGATTTAAATATTTAGAGTAGAAATGAAATTTTTATAGTTGCCATGGGGACTGTGGGGAAACAAGCAGTAGCAACCTTACAGCAAAGGCAGCTTTAGAAGAAAAGTGACATTTAGTTCATAAGTGGCAGCATATGCTTTGTCTGCTTGCTTCAGCTGCAGAAATGCTCAGGCTTTGGCTCTCTCCCTTCAACGTGATGACTGCCCTCAACCCTCCATGGGCCAAGATGTGCTCTCCTTGCTTACTGGAGTGCTTCTGGAGACATTTCATTTATCAGGACAATTGCCACTGATTCATGTCAGTGTAGCACGGGTGAAACTGGGGGTTTACTTTGGTTGCAATGCACGGTACTTCCAAACACGTAGAATGAGATCGCTCATTTGCCATATGCTTGAAACAACAAACTCCCACTGAGGCGGTTAGCATGCAATATTTGTAATATTTTTCCTTGGTATGGTTGCTGAATTTTATCTTTATTTTTTCCCCTCTTTTCATTATGTGTCCATATAGATCCAAGCCTGATTCAAATATGAAAAATATGAGTATAAATAGTGAAGTGAGTTCCCACCGAGACCTACGCTGGGTCATTTGCAAGGAAATACCTTGTAGAGCTCATGTGGAGCAAGGCAATGTACAAACTGCCCTCTCCTGGTAGGGRCTCAGCRCTGCCCTCCACACAGGTTTGCTCCYGAGCTGCAGGTTTACTACTTTGCTACCCCTTATGATTCCCTTGGAACAGCAYGCAATCTCCAAGAGGAATTCAAGGCCTAAGCATAAATTCTGCCTGGCCCATGTGCCACTTATACCTAGGACAGAAAAAAATACAGATGGCTCTTTCCTCCCTGCTCCACACACCTTAGGCAAGCCAACCAGACATATTGCAGTCTGGATCCGTGTTTTCATTAGACTCAAAATTAGCAATGCATAAAGAAATTCAGGATAGATGATYACAATCTTTTATCCTGCTGAATTTGCAAAACACCTCATTTATGTAACAATGATAAAAGTAATTAGAGGCATACAAATAAATCATAGTAATGTTACAGTTTGCTTAATTTTATTTCTAAGTTTTACATAAAAGCCATTTAGTAAGTTAAAACAGTAATTATTTTGTTAACTCTATTTTTAATAAAATGTTATTTTTCTTCATAAAAGTTACACCACTGCTTTCTTTTGAGTTGCAGCATGAGTCAAAGATTACCGTTTCCCAAAGTTGAGTCATTAGCAGTTTGGTTAGACATCAGAAGCCAGATTCTCCACCCAACCCCGAGTTTTGGGCTTTTGGCTCGGACTAAATCRGGACTCGGTGCTTCTGTGGCTTAGCGTGTGCTGGTCTTCCTCACGTTGGTCTGACCTGGAGCCTCCTCCTCTGATTACAGTTTTCCTTTCCTTTTTATCCCTTTTATTRTCTATCATCGCAGCTGAAAGTGGAGCTACACAATTTCCCTTAGCAATCCTGCATCTCCTAGAAGAACAGAGAAAGTTGCATGAAACTTGATAACATTTCAAAACCTGCTGAGCTTTTCCATTTGCTCATGTTTCAAAAATCTGCAAGATGCAAATCAACTGTACTTAGGATTCCTTTGGCGGCATGTAGAACATCTTTTCTTGCAGACAYCCTGCAACGTACGCCAAAATTTATGTCCACTGATTTTCTAAATCAGGGTCATGTTTGAGTTCATCATGGCTCTTTGGGTCAGGTTTCTTTCTTGAAGTATCAGCATATATGTAGAACCCTATCCAGAAACTTGGAAATATTCCTGAGTATCAAGTAGGAAAGATATTAGTAGCCATAGAAAATAAATGGAGCCTGACTAAGAACTAGAGCCTGAGGCTAGTGCGGCCTCCTCACTGTATCTGAGCAAAAGTTATTCCAAGGTTGTGAAAGGACCTGAGATTTACATTGTGATGTGTTTTTTTTCCCATTAACATTTCAAATAGGAAGGGGTATACASTATTATTTTACTGATTGTATTCTTTTCATTGACTGCAGTGCTATAGCTAGGGTCTGGCCATATATTTAGCAAATAAGTTCAGAAAAAAAATGACTAATGTAGAATTGGGTTTACATCCAGTTCTGAGAGAAAAATAAAGGCACATGAAATAATATAAGACCTTTATGATCTCTGATCACTCAGGGAAACGTCATCAGATTGATTTATGTTATCATGGGGTGGTTACAGAGTCAGATCTCCTGTATWTTATGGYAGGTAAATCACTATTTTGACAGGTATGCCTACAGTCCTTGAAGCTGTTAGAGTTACATCAGAACTGGTAGTAACAAATGCGAGTCAAAATTTCCTCAATCTRTCCCAAAATGCTCAGATCAACTGAGAAAAAAGATGAATGTCCTAGTTGTGTCTCCCAAATGTTCCCTGAAATCTCTTGGCAAAAAAATGGACAAAATATTTATATTTAAGTATAAATAATCATCATATGGTCATGGAAAACAACATGAAATATTTGCTTTATTTTTCTCTTTTTCTTTAAAAAGTAAAACTGCCGAAAACACAACATAAAATATAGATCAAAACAAATTTGTATTTATTTGCAGCAGAGCAATTCACTTAATCCAATTTCTGATTGGGAGATGATGCAACTTTAAGATATTTTTAGCTAGGTTTGCATTATATATTATAAGCATCTTAAATGTGCTTTTTTTTGAAAAGAGTAATTACCTTCATTGAATTAGATGCAGCCAAACCTGCACTTAATTTGATTTGAACTGTTGCAGAAACAGCTTGATTTCACAAAATAACACAACTATTCAATATAATCATTGTTGATAATATTAAATTGAATGTTATGCCCTTTAAATGAATGATAAAWGTAATAATTACATTCTTAATTTAATAAAAATAAAGAAGAAATGTAGATATTAGAGACMTTGCTAAATAGTCAATGTCAATTCCAACAAAGGAGGAAGGACTTTGGATRCTGGCAGTCTGGGCAAATCATTGTAGTGAATTTAAGTCACACAGAGCCACAGTTCAGAGCTCTATGGCGTAGAATCTATCTGCTAAGCAGGATGAGCTGTTGGTTCTCTCTTCTTAATTTTCTCTTTTATAACACAGAAAATGAGGAACATACCTATAATTAAGGCAAATATTTTATTTCCATTAGCAGCCTTGGCACCYGTTGCAGGCTCGTTGCTCATAGGCAAGAGGGTCTGCCCAGTTCCGTATGCTAACATTATCTTAATTGTAAAATCCTCTATTTTTTGGTGCCCTGGCTCAGGGCCCAGTCTTTTGAGTCCACTTCAGACCCATGCTCAAGGCCCAGGAGAACAGAAAGGCCATTTCCATTAGTGGGATGCRGCAGCTCTACCTCAGGCTCCATGTTAGATGCTCATGTCTCCAAATGCTACAATAGAAGGCTAAAATGATGCAAAATCAGAAACTCAGAAAACATAAAATTGTAGAACTTAGGCTGCCCATTTAAGCATGAATCATCCTGGSAGCTGTGCTTTGTACTCACACCTTCAAATCAGTATCACTGCATTGCCAAAAGATTACGGTCTCACTCAGCAAGTAATCACCCAGGGTTTCCTTTCAGCCTAGTCATTTAATGAGAGGTCATGAGCTGTATTTAATGCACCATGTCTGACTTGTGCATCGAATAAAGAATTATTAATTTCTTCTTAAACTAACCCAGAACACTCTCTACAAATCATTCAAGCGTTTTGGAAATGATATGAATTTATTTTATAATATCCAAGAATTGACATAGATAAGGGAGTATTGATAGCCCCATTTTAGGGAGGGAGAACTAAGGCATATAGAAACAAAGGCTAAGCCAGTCTAGTGATAACTAACCTTTGCATGCTTAATTTAATACATATATTTTGGGGCTTTGTGTTTATTCTGTTTGGTTTTTTTGTTTTGGTGGTGGTGTTTTCTGCATTTACACGTGAAAGATAATAATTCTGAGATATTACACATGTACATATGTAGCTCCAGCTGTGTCACACTGGCATCCAGAAAACGAGAAAGGTAAATATTCTACTTTCACTAGCAGTCACAGCACCCATGGAAGTCACATTGTTCATGGGCAAGGGGATCTGTCCAGTTACACACGCTAACGTTATTTTAACTGYAAAATCCTCTCTTCTCCTACCCACTGCAGCACCATTCACTATTCCCTTTCAACATCAGCAGTAACTGAAACAGAGGACCCAGATCTCTCCTAGGCTAGAAAGGCGGAAAAGAGAAGAAAGAGGCTAAGAGGAAAGAGAGATGAAAGATGCAGACTGACACATAACACATCATTTCTTGAGCTGAAATCTGGTACTTCAAGTTCACTCCACCTTACCATATATTGTATTTCATCATCTGTGTTTAAATATGTCTCTATTGCATAGATTCTAGCTGGCAAAAAACAATCACTACGGGATCTGAACAATGCTGGCATTATTTGTCAAATCATTTATTTGTCAAATATTACGTTGGCTCCTGCAAAATTGGCTGGATATATATAATAAATATTTGTTGAATAAACTGTTCAAAAAATGACTATTTATTCAACAAATAACATTTGACAAGCTGAAATGTAGACATCATTTTCTTTCATGAATCCTATATTAAAGCATTTCCTAAAGAAGGAGAAATACCACTCTTCTTTTTTCTTTTCATTTTTTCTTTTTTTTTGAGGTGATTTTTTTGGTCTATTTAAGAACTGTACACATAGCCATGGGGTTTTTTTTGGCTTTTACAATAATGATCCTCTAGGTGGAGGAGAATTAAACTGAAGACTAGGCGCTTCTACTAGAGAAAGAAAAATAATGTGTAGATGGGAGCTGGGAAAAGCTTCATCCTATTTTTAGAGATGTGACATGTTCTTGTAGCACTCTATAACTATAATGTATATACTTGCTTATAACAAAAAGCAGATTTTAATAATGCCTCTTTTGCTTTTAACTTTTGGTAAATGCACCATGATGATTGGAGCTGCACTTCACAGAAGTGTTTTTTCAAATCATACTCTTCAAATGTGCCATTATGAAAGTAGAAAATGGGGATGATATAAGAATGTAAGTAAATTGATACTTAAGYATTTAATTCAAACTGATGTTTTTAGTGAGTACCTTTAATACATTACAACTTTCATCTGACTTAAATGAATAAATGATGAACTTCTATTACTTTTGTGTGTGTGTATGTGTGTGTTCCTCCTATAAACTGGAAGTCAGAATTAGTAATTCCCTGAAATATTTTGGGCAACTCCAGGAAAAAAAACTCCTTAAACACATAAGTGAACCTAAAYTTACATTAATTATTTGAATTCTGARAAACTCTTTTTTTTCCAAGAAGATTATCCGTTATTTCAAATTTGGCACTAAGGAAACACAGTGTGAAGGCCTGTATCCATGTAGACTTCTCTGAAAACATTTGTTTGAAATAGAGAGTTTTAATTCATCCTTCAAGCTGTTCAGTTTTCAAACTGGCATATATTTCAGAATATATTTCTTTAAACCACAYGATGTCAGTGCTTTCAGTTTTCTAGGATATCATGTTTTGTAACTTCCTGTTATCCTCTCAGCTCTCCGTCAATTTAAATTATTCTGTAAATACAGTGTCCAAAACTTAAGGTAGTATTCCAGCTGAAACTGTGAGCGCTGAATAAATCAGAAGGAATTCCCCAGTGCCATGCCATGCCTGCACATGCATCCAAGAAATTTTCTATTTCTTTTGTGGCAGCTTTATTAACATAATTAACTAATGCTCAGCATCTGATCACTAGTAGTTTCCAGGACTGTGACTAGTAAGACAATTTGTACCTGTCTAATAATGGTCCTTGACTTTAAGTTGCACTTGCTTTTGTGATGTATTTTGTCCTTTATACGATTAGAGGATTATTTTCACAGGATTTATGGTTGGAAGGGACCTGCAGAGGTCACCTACAACCAGTCTAAAATAAGACTTTTGCTAGTTCCAATAAGGCCAGATGTGGCATTATCTAGCTACGTCTTGAGACTTGAGATGACTTCTCTAAGTGACTTGGTTTTRTACTCTACCATCTTCCCAGTGAAAAATGCTTTCCTAAAGTCCAGTGTGAATCTCCTAAGCTGCAATGTGTGTGTACTGCCTATTATGCCATTGAGTTCACAASTGAAAAAAATTAACAGCATCAGACCCAAAGCAAGGCCCATCAGAACCTCTTTGAATATACCTGGCTATTTTGACATCAAGTCATGTAGCTCCTTAGAAACTATAAATATCAAATATATTATTGAAAACTTTTGAAATGATTTATATCCTATTGTCTTTCTGTWAGAAATTGTGCTCTAAAATTATTTGATAAATTTGATTGAATGAAGTTCTATATTAAGAGTTCTCATTGAGAATACATCAAAATTTTTTGCTTTGCGAGTAATAAGATATATTTCTTCCAAAGCAGTCTTGAAAAAAGACTTGGGACAAAGGGAGTTGTTATATGCTTTCTGATTTACTTTTATTATTACACAGTCAGGATTTCAAGAACGATGACTGATAAATCTGAAGCATATTCTTGTGTCACTTGATCTCAGTTTGATCCTGCCAATGGGAGCAGAAAATGATTTTGGGGACTCAGCTATAATTTTTGTGGCTGGTAAAAACCTGTTTCTATTTGGAAAATCACAAAAAAATGTAGTTGGGTCCTTTCACTTGAAATTTTTTTTTTTTTTTGACAAGATAATCAAGAGATGAAGATTTGACATCTGATTTGATTTTGAAGGAGCATATATACTCCTTCAACAAGARTATTAAATTACTGCTTTTATATTAGTATATTATAATTCTCTCCTTTCTAGAACAGAAACAGATGTCCAAGGGAGCACATGTAGTTTTTGTTTAAGAATTGCAATTAAATTTAATCCTATGGGCAGAAAAGCTCTGTGTATTATTCAATATTCTTTCACCTGAAAAATGCCAGTTAGGGAATATAACAGGCCCAGAGTCAAGACTTTAACAGTAAGCTTTGCTTACAGATTTTTTTTTTTTTTCTTCTAATACATCTAAAGATTTTAATGTAATTTGCAGGTCTTTCTTACAAATAATGAAGATGCTCTAGGACTGTCAGCAGTGAAYGTCTAGGAGCACTGAAAAAATGATGTGTGTATATGCTAGATTTAGTAGTATGGATAGTGTTTGTTTCCACCTGATAACATCAGTCGTCAGTAGGTGCCAATGGCTAAAAAAATCATTCTGTGGTTTTGAAAAAATAATAAGAATGGATTTATTATATTATTTTATTCAAGACAAGTTCCCCATCTCTGCTAGTTTTGCTCACTCCATTGGCTTTTTGTGCATTGCTTCTATCATAACCTCCATATTTCAATATATGGATTCTTATTTTATTTTAGCCTTCTATTATACTACTTACTTTTCCTACTATTTCAGGTTCTGTCATAGAGAGAGACCCTTCTTGATTAATGCCACTCTCTGATTATCATTAAAATATACTGGTTACCTGTAGGTGAATATATGAATTTAGAAAGAGATATAGATTAGAAGAAGAGCTAAAAGTGACAAAGCTGAGAAACCTTCTGCTCCCAYAGAGCTTCAAAGGGAAGGGCAGAAGTAGCCACRGAAATTCTTTGTCCATATGRGGGCCTTRGACCCCAGCAGTTCCTTAGCATCTGATGTACTTAATATTTTAATTTTTCTGAATAATGAAATATTCTGCTAAAGAATATTTTACCTAGTGGTACCTACCTGGGTGAAACCTAATTGCTTTTGAAGTACAGAAGGACAGACTATGTKTTAATGGGAATCTGGAGAAGGATGATGGCATAGCAGGAGTTAGAGATGAAAAGCTGTTTTTGAGGCATGAGGCTGCCTGTGTGAGCTGGCAAATGTTGCAGCTCCCTTCAGCCTACTTGAGACACTGAAGACTTCTGTCTCTTATTCTACCTTCATGTTGTCTTTATAGAGGTAGTGATACATTCCTGACATATATAAGATAATGTAATGATACCTCTGACTTTAATTTGTATGAAATTGTGAAGGTTACCAAAGGAAGAGTCATTTTATGAAATCTTGTAATGATGGGCTTCAGCTCTCACATTAGCTTTAAAAAAAAATAAATGGTATAAAGAGACTGTCCAAACCTCAGTGTGTTCTGCTACACTTTAGTAATACAAGTAGGACAAAATATTGTCCACATTGGGAAAGTTACATAGACTTCAGTTACCCACAAAGCTGAGGCTAATGCTAAAATAAGCCTTCAGCCTCCCTCAGCTTCCACAATTATTCCAGCTACCATGAAAATTAGACAAGACACTTAAGAGCACACATTTAAATATAGAGGTGTTCAAGTGCTATCCCGATGGGAGGGGACTCATTCTCGCCTCATGCTCAGGAAGATGAAATAGAGAAGCACAGGGTTTAGTGTTCCAAAGCAGGCAATCTAAAAAAATCCCCTCAACAACATCTCCTATGTCTTCTTGAAATATAGAGGTGTATTTTTCCAAAGCTTCCTCAGCAGCTGTCTTAACCACTAAAGCAAAAGAACATAGTCAAACACACAACAGCAATTCCCCCAAACAAGCTATCAAAGTGTTACCTTTACTCCTCAATCTGTGGCAARGCTGCATCAGGAAGCAGTTGAGGGAAGAGCTGTCATTAACCTGAGTGTGGTGCCTGATCTTAGCAATATTGCCTTATCAAGCCGATGCATTTGCTACAGCTGCAGTGCTGCTGGCAGAGGTCCAGTCAGTTCTTAGGCTTCAGAGTGATGACAATAGGATCCACTTGCCTGCATGATCAGACGACTCAGACCTTTCAGCTGTCAGCACATCTAACAGCTTTGACAAATGTCAAAATCCCATGCAAGCTTGTGGGGTATATTATCTCACTTTTTCGCTYGTTGTGTAGAGCACATGGAGCGAGCAATGTCAAGAGGACCTCTCTATGGGCAAAAAAAGAGCAATTGCAGAGAAACTTTTTTTTTTTTTTCCTTGGAGCTGCAGTTTTAGGAAGTCTGTTTATTTCAGTGAAGAATGTAGGGATTTGAAATAAAATATTCTTTTGTTTCTTACAAAACCACATTCATTCAGGTATGTCATCTCTAATTTAACCACAAGTAGTCTGCCAGTTGTTTAGGCAGGCGTATTTTCATATCACATTTATCTGCAGTCCTACTGAAATTGAATGAAGAAGTGATGGATTCTAAATCTTTTGCCAGCTATTTAAATTTTTTAATGAAAATCAGAATAGCTGTACATGGGGAGACTATGTTTTAGAACCATCATTCATGTCTTTGCCTAAAGCTGAAGGCTTAAACTGTAAAAAAAAGCATTTCATTGACTTTGAAGAACAGCTATATTAATGTAGGCAGCATCTTATATATATATATATATATGTATATAGGTATGTGTATATGCCATGGCTGGCCAGGAGGTAGTGTGCTCACATAGACCTGTCATGAGAGCAAAGGAAGGAAGGGGAATTCCATTTTTCATTAACAGAGCAATCTTACTGAGCAGATATTATTTATTTTTATGAACCCAAAGCTTTTGCCAAAAGCAACGCTTTGACACCTGATGATGCCAGAATATGTTCTGAGGTTTTTAGTTGCATTTTCTTTCTAATGTTTCTAGCTAATGTTTCTTTCTAACCTCTCATTATAAAGAGCCGCTGACTTTTCCCTCCCCTAACTGGCTCAGGAAAAGCATCGTGTTAATGAGAACAGTGGTTTAAAACCATTCTAGCATAGTTTTCAGCAATAATCTTCTGCATGTTGTTTTTAAATGATACAATTAGAGTTTGTGCACTGACTGTGCTAWGCAACACAGAACTCAATTTCTCTCATATGCAGTGAAAGGGTAATGAAGGATCATTAAGAAGCAGATCTGGAAGCTTGTGAGTGCTGTGATCAGAAACAAGTTGAGGAATAGGGAAATAAAGGAGGGAAGGGAAAGACCAAGAAAAAGTGAGAGAGATTATGTAGGTAGGAGATGGCTTTAATTCCAGGACATTAGCTGCACATTTGGTGTCCTGGGATCGCCTGTCAGCTAACCCCTGTGAAACTCCTAACCCACTGGCAAAACCTGGAGAGCAGGTGGGAATGAGCCCTAGAATGGTGCTCCTGGCATCATCCAAGGGCTGCTTTAGCCATGTTTCAATATAAACAATTTAGAATAAGTGAAATAAGATTGCTCTGTTATTCAAGGYAAGCAATAGATTTTTATTACATGAATAGAAATACTGCCAGGATCGTGCTGGTAAACTGAGCACTTTCTGGAGTATCTGCTGTTGCTCTGGCAGAAAGAAAAAAAAAACCTCTGTAGATTAAAATGTAAATTTTACTAATCAAAACCAGCAACACACAAAAAAGATATGAAGCCTTTCAGCTTTCTGACAACTGCTTGCAGAAGCACTGGAATAGATCACTCAATAGCTTTAAGTACCATTCCTATTCTCACCTTCCCATAAAACATCTGCCTGCATTTGATGCGTTCCAGTTCCATTTCTGGGACTGGAGCTGCCCTCACAGAATTAATTGCTGTTTAAGTAATTTTGGCAAGCTTAGTCTGTGCCTATCAACCTGAAATATCGTGGGCTCAGCAAGATTCACTYGCTAGCTGCTAACAAGGAAAAAAAATCCAGTTTGTGGTAACTTTAATGCATGCTAGCTAAGGAAAAAAGCCTGTGCAATTACTGTGGTAGCTTAAGAGCTGAGAAGAAAATAAGATGTATAGTGGTACAACACAGTATAAAGATGGAAGTACAAAGGGGTTTTAAATCCGTTGTGCACATAAGCATAACACGAAAGATTTTAATAAGGTGAATTGGCACTCTCAATAATATATTATGAAACTATTTTAGAATGACAATTGCAATTTTTTTCTGTATTATTCATATGCTGTACTCTAGGAGCTGGACATAATTTTAATTTAATATACTAAAAGCAATCAGGTCACAGGTGAGTGACATGCTGTTTCTTAACTGATCTGAGAGATAATGGTGCAGATATGACGTATTTTGGAATATTAGAAACTGCTGACCTCAAATCAGTTTTGCTTGTGATGTTGCAGAGGACAGAAAGTACCGTGTTCTGAAAAGCAAACAGCTTACTCAAAGTATATCAGAAAATGACTACATTTCTTTTCAAATTCATGGATACAGTGGTGTGATTCATGACACTGTAATTTAATGACAATAAATGTGTGTCCAGTCCCTCTGTGTGTTATTGAAAAGCAGACAAAATAATTTTTTCCTTTCTCTGTGTCAAGGATAGAGTATATTCTCATTTCACAGAATAAGTAAACTTAATTTTGAATGATGTGCAAAACAAAAAAGCCTCTATGGCCTAGTGAAAAATTGTGCTGTTCTACTTAGSAGAATTGTATCTGCCAGATATTGTGAAAAATATACTTTACCAACATAAACAAAGTCCAAGAAAGTTTAAAACATCTTCATAATAAAAACAAAATGCCTCACCTACTCCCTTCACAACTATTTTTTTCTCATTTCTCCTCTTTTTCTTTGCTATTCTTTATGAGGTCAGTCATCTGAAACCAGTATAAAACAGAGACTTCCTCCTCACAGAGCCTCAAGATATCCCCTTTAATCTGTAAAATAAAGACTGGAATCTAGAAACCTTCAGCTCAGCCTTGGAAAACTCAACAGCTTCTAAGTAATTTCTTTAGCTATTTCCTTTTCATTTGACTATTTTTTTTTTCTCCCCACTTAAACTAAAAACTAGTTTATGTGGWGAAAAATAAGCTGGAGTGAGGAAAGTTGGAAATCTCAGCAGCGGAAGAAAGCAGCTTCACAGGGAAGTGGAGAAGTGTTATTTATCCTGTTGTGCTGCACAGCTGGAGTTGTCTCRGAGGCGGACAATGTACCTGCTGGAAATTCAGTGGAAAAATCAATAGCCGCAGGAAGACCACACTTCTATCATTTCAGTGATCATACCTTCAGCAGAAAAGTTGAGGGTTCTTTAAGGTTAGTTCTGACTAACAGCGTGATTATAAGTGAGAGTGACAGATAGACACTGGAAGGGAAAGCATAATACCAAAGCTCAGCTATCAACTTTTGGAACCTCTATAKGCAGAATGCCCACCTATGTTATATGTCTGCTAAAAAAGGGCACTGTTCATGATAGATTATGTCGTGCACTAGAAATGCCTTATGCAGATATAAATTCAGATTTCTATTTAAGAATAATGAGTGCAGGGGGCAAGTCCTATTCTAATTTGTAGACACTGGTACGGGATATGAGAGTTTTTCCAGCMATCAGTTTGCAGGGTTCTTGTGACTGTAGTATCATGTGCAGAAAGAATGAGCCTTGAGGAAGACTCTCAGCTCAGGAAAAACTGCATGTATTTTATAATTACCTTGTGGAAAATACACAAACCCTGTTATGTGATGAAATAATTGATGAAATACTGGCATTTTTAAACTTTTTATCCTTGTTTTGGCTATTATTGAGTGGTTACTTTTTTCATCTCACTTGAGGCCTCAATTGGCCTCAAAGTCCAGTAGACAGAACATGGAAGGCTCCTTGGTAAGATACTTTGATTGAGAATTTTCAAAAGAGTCTTTGAGCTAGCCTTGAAAGATTGTTATTGAAAAGCATATGGGAAGTATGGAAAAGAGAATTGATTTTCTATATAATCACTGATTAAGAAAGAATCCTCACAATAAATGATCCTGTGTTAGATTCAGCTTTGGTATGAAGTAACTGAGAACTGCTGATCAAAGATATATTCTATTTTTGTTTTGTTTTGTTTTTGGTTGTTTTGTTTTTCTTAATTAGAATTTATTGAGCTGTTATTGTTTTCCATTAATTTATAAACAAATATTTTAGGTTACCTGATTCTGTACTGAAAACTCACCATGTGAACATCACCACTTTCTTTCATGSATTAATGGTGTCCATTGCCTGTTAAACTTCAGAGTCCTTCCAAGTCTTTAGGAGGACTGTGTGCTGCTCTTATAACTSCTAACTATGTATCATTTCCCACTGCTCCTAAGTAGAACCAATTTTTCTGACAGTACAGGATAATCACATTTTAAACCTTTCCAAAGTAAAYTTGAATTTTAATAAAGGATTATTACTTTCAAAAACATGAACCCTTCAAGTAGTCAAACTGAGAGCTTTTGATTTAATGCTCTTCTTTATTGCTGGAAGGTGTGAGGGGCTCATGGATGAAAACAAAGATATTGTGTTAATGCTGACAGTTTCAGTTCTGCATCTGTTGGATTCCCTGCTTTGCAGATGAACTCTGATAAATTATACCAAGCTACAGCTCTAAAGCGGGCCTGTGGGCATCTTTCTTCTACATTTTGGGAGGTATCTGCAGTAATACAAGTTTTTCAGGCTCCCTTTACATAACAAATGTAGTGGGTTGCTCTTCATTGATATTGCCTTTGCTCTGCTGAGGTCGGCATTGGGATTTGGGGAAAGGCCACTGTGAGGATCCTTTACGACACCTCTCACCTCTCTCAGACATGCTTAGATCCTGCAAGCCCTGGCATAATATGGAACAAGAAACAGAGGGGATTTTTTTCTTTTTAAAGTCTGATAAGTATGTTAAGAGTTCATTCTAAAAGAAATTTTAATACACCTTTATCTAATCAGTATGTTTTGCATGCTTGTTTGCTTTCAAGATGTTCTTCCAATGTAGCTTTCTATGTAATTCTAAAAACTATCAATTTCACTGATCCATTTTTTTTTCTCTTCACATTTGACATAAAGGAACCTAGCTGTTTTGACTGGTTGTTTTAATTTATTGTACATATCATATAGCATATATTATATACAACATATGATATATTGCATATCACATATTATACACTGTACATATTTTAATTGATTTATCTTTTAGTATTATCTTCAATGTAAAAGTAAAKGTTTCAAATATGTGAAGGATTTTGAGGCTTTGGGTTTTTTTGTTCAACCAGAAGTTTGTAGAATAAGATTATGGTTTAAAGGAAAACACTAAGTCTTTGATATCTATACTTATGTTTCTATAATACATTTAAGTGTTCTACATTGTAAGAGATTATTTTAGGCTGTTTAATTCTGAGGAAATCTTTCTAATGTTAATCTTCTTGATGAATATGAACTGCATGCATTTCTTAAAGAACTCTGCATTGTCTTGAATATCATAAAGTTGACCTAACTAATAAAAAATGTTTGATTACCAAGCATAAGCTGCATTCTCATCAGTATTTCTTTCACATTGGAGTTTATGATGAAATTAAATGTTGTTTACACATTTATTACTATGCAATTCCMTTATAAGCCACTGAGTTTTATGACATTTCTAAGTAAATTAATTGCATCTATCTCCCCACASTCCACTCTGCACACTTATGATCAGGGGCCATTTGAACTAACATCTATGTTTGCTGAATAAGAGAGGTGAGATATTTTGCATAAATTTGTATTATGGGTTTGTATTAGGGATTCTATTAAAATGTTAAAGATTGAATAAGACAAGAACATCTRAAGTAAGAAATGAGCAGAAAGATATAATCATGCTATACTGTATACAATCATATAGCCTGCGGCAGTACAATAATGGATCTAGGAATGTAATCAATTAAAAATCATTCTGGCCAATGTAAAACTTGACCAG
This sequence comes from Eudromia elegans, assembly GCA_003342815.1. NCBI lineage: Eukaryota > Metazoa > Chordata > Aves > Tinamiformes > Tinamidae > Eudromia > Eudromia elegans. The sequence continues at coordinate 2,098,606 of PTEX01000131.1, read as the reverse complement.
AATTGTGAAATACAATTGTGAAATACATAAAATATCAATTAAAAATACTTAAAAGACTGTTATATGTACAGGTATTAAGACAGGGAAGACACATATTATATGTAGACTATGGTAAGCTTGTAACATTTTAATTACTACCATGTAGTAGTTTTAAATAATAGCTTACTATTTCATAGTGCAAAAWTATTTTTTTCTTTCAGTAGAAAGTGCATGTTAAAAATGATTCTACATGACAATATACTATAAAAATTACATTATGGCTAATTATATGAATGTTCCAATAGAAAATGAATGTTAAATATTCTGCACTATGTTTAACTCATTTATAAATAGAGGTGTTTTGGTATTAATCACAGTATTGCAGTAATCAGTAATGAGGAAAAATGATACATGGAGCAAATAATATTCAAGGGAAAGGATGACAAATAGCAGTGATATAAACATTTAACACCACTTTCAGCATCTTTTGTTTTCCCTATRTATTTTTTTTTGATAAGCATAAATGGAACAGAACATTAATGTGGATAATATTAAAGATTACCTGAATTTTTWAAATAAACTTTTGTATGGATTTCAAAAAGCAATATAGAAAAAAATATATTTTCTATCATGTATTCTGAACATAAGACATATACTCTATATTGCTATTTGCTTAGCCATTTTCAAGTCACTGAGACAGCATTCCAATAAATATATATTAGAAAAATATAGTCCACATTTGAAMAAGAAATTGACCCTAAATGGCTAGAAGTGTTAATGAATTCAGGAAGCTGTAACAGCTGAGCAAGTTAGAATGAATACCTCTTCTTTCCATTCATTGGATGGGGAAAACTAAAAATAAGTTTTTTGTTTGTTTGTTTTCTATGTTTTTGGCTATGTCTTTCTTTCTGAAAAGAGTAAAATATAGGAGGGAAAAAAGTACAGTGCAGTGCTAGGAAAAGAGGACTCACTGCTTGGTTGTACAAGTGTGCATATATGCATGTGTGTGCTTGTGTGTGCAATCACTCCCTGGCATTTGCAAAATCTAGTGGAGATGGGAAGATACAAGTTTTTAACAAATCCAGTTCCTGGCAAGGGTTATAATTTCCCATTATTCCTAAAGTATGTTATGAGAGAGTCACAATTGCTACAGTATACAAAACAGAAAGTAAAGTGCTACAGTGCCAGTAATATTTCTCTCTGTTTTGAATATTGCTGAAGGGTCCTACATGTTCTGATGTCTCATATTAAATATAGAATAAAAGGAGAATAAATATCTGAGGTGCCTTCTTCTGCATCATGTAAAATACTGCATTAAAACAGAATTCATTCAAATTGGTGACTGATAGGTAAGCAATCACAATCACAGTTCTGCCCATGAMGTTTTGTCAGACATGTTCCAAATATCTTTTTTCCAAGAGCAGAAATTAGACTAACTGCTGTGTTTCATGCTTTAATTGTATCTTTATGTGGTTTTCTTTTGGCTTAAATTTGACAGGGGATACTTATGTAGTGAAGGTTAGCCTTGTTATATTCACAAGGCTTTAAATGGATGCTCTTCACAATGACTTGATATCCATGGACACAAATAAGTTGTCCGTAAGTTACCTGGAAGATAGAAGATTGCATTTAGGATTTTTTTTTTCTATATGTTATTTCTCCATCGGAATGGTCTCCTAAAAATTCAAGTTTGACATACCTGAATAGGTCACATATATAACTAGCTGATTTAAGCCTTCTGCTGACATTTAGTGCTACTTAAGTAATTTTCCAATACTAAGGACTACCAGTTGACCAATATCAATTAATCCTAAAGYGATATTTTTTATAAAAAGATAATGTAATTTGATAGATTTTAGAGGTTGACCTATTGAGAGGCAGAGGGAGGAAATATTAATATTGATCAAATAAACTTATATCTGAACAAAATTATTCCTTTGAAAGATGTGCTCTGATTTTTAACAGGGTGGTGATTTTATACACCCATAAAAATTGATAAATAATTAAGATAGTATTTTAGGTGCAATTTTTATTTCTACCATGATCAATGTTGGAGATATGAAAATGGAAATCAAGTTAAATCTAAACTCCATATTCTTGTACCAGTATGTGATCAAATATTTATACGTATTTGTATATCTCCTGAAGAAAAAATTAGATACAAAAATTCTTCAATTGTAACTGAATCTATATCTGAAAATGCAATTAGCTGAAAAACTTCTTTAATTTCAAAATAGTTGAAATAGCTAGTTTTTGAACCTGGTGGTTATTATTGCAATGTTCAGATAAAATCCCCAGAACATATAGATGGCTGGACATCACCAACTGTTAGTACTTTCTACAAATTTTATTGTCAGAAGTTATATACACACTTTGTTCTACAGGGATTAAAACTCATGAATAAATACTTGAAAATACATACTAGAGAAATACTTTCATTTTGAATTTTAAATAAAAAGACATTGAGGTTTATCTTAAAATACAGGTGGAGCTTTCCTGTTCTCTGTGAATGAATTCCTTTGTGTAGATAACRTTTCACAAGGATCATGCCAATTTCTTCTTTGAATGCCAAGAATTGTTATCGTGCATTTATGGCATGTTTATCTTTTACATTTTCAATAAAACAATCAAAGTACCTCAGCACCAAACACAATAAAAATACATGAGGTTCATGAAGTTCCTTTTTTTTTTTTTTTTTTTTTTGAATCCCATTTTCATTTTCCTGCATAAAATAAGACTAAAATGTGTTTAAATGACTCTCTGATTCTGTCTTGAGATGACAAAATACAGGAAATTAAGCTACCTTTACCTCTCTCAGTATAGCAAGCTGAAATAAGGATTTTCAGCCATAAATAGGATACAGCTTATTTTATATCAGAACTTCAACATGTCATCACAAAGCACTTTCAGTAAAGTCAATCACAAGATGACGAGTAAATTAAATTTTTCAGACCAGCTTTAGATCAACAAACTACATGCATGAAAATTAGAATGAGAATTTCAGACTCGCTGAGTGCCACTTGTTTTTAGGACCCGGGCATAAAAATAAGTATTGAATATTGCTTAGCAAAGAATGGGAGATGTCTTCAGGGAGAATTGAAAGAAATAATTATCCAGCAAGTATAAGAAAGATTTAGGAGAGGGGGGTATAGGAAAATATATGTTCTTACATATGTACATAGGCTTGCAAGGTATCATCAGCAATTGTGCTTATGCACCTGAGATTCATTTCTATAAGAAAGTAGAACAGCATAAGCTAATAGTGAATTGCATAAGCAAACATAAAACAGCACAAACAAACAATGCTGAAGCCTTTGCAGATGACTAAAATTATTACTGCMGTTGGGAACTCGAGCTCTTAAAGCGTGCATCACCCTGTTATTTACTCAGTGTTTTCTCCACTGCTGCATACTTTTTGCAGTACATCAGAACAGAAAAATATCCCAAAAGAGTATTTGTACCTTTTCTGGAGGATGACCAATACACCTGCTCAGCAAAGCATCTTTTGTGAAAAATGAGCAAACAAACAAACAAACAAATAAAGGGCTTCTATGTACCATCAGTGGCATGTCTTATGCAGCATGGAACCTCTGGGAAAATTATCTTAAAATATGGGTCAGCATGCTAAAGAACAAAGGAAAGAAATGCTTTCAACTCCAAAATATGATATCTTCATATTTGTCAGAGGAAGAACCATGTATATATAATATTATTTTAAATATTTTTGTTCACATGTTTATACATTTTGAGTCAATGTGGGTGAATAGAGAKGAAATTGTGGCAAAAAAATGTGGAATTGATTATCCTGCACTTGTCATCCTTGCCAGTGTTGCTCRTTCTTTTTATCTGCTGCTTGAAACTGGCCCTGTCTTGCAAAGGATTGCAATGACAGCAAATTTGTCTGGCATCTTTTGATTTACTCTGGCAATAAGCATCCACAAAATATTGTACTCTCTGCACAATAAAATATGTCTCTCAGTTGGGAGCTTTTGTGTGGCTAAAGTATTATGAGCTAAGCAGGTAAAGACCCTCTAACTGTCAGAAAAAAAAAAAAGTGCAGTACTAGAGATCTTACTTTCTGTTGGGCACAATCCTCCTACAGACAAGATCTTCAATAAAAGTATGACTTGATAAACATATGAAAGATTTGCTCCCTTATAGAGGTTGGGAGGAACAATTTGTCCTTTTTACTGGGAAATACACTACAGGTCTAAAATTATAGGCCATGACTAAATTAATGTACAAATAAGTTAGCATGGCTCCTAATGAGGAACAAGCATAAGAAGCTGGGTTCAAATGGAACTTTTTCACATTTCAAAGGGGCTCTGTATTTTTTGTCTAGCTTAGATGTATCCTTTGCTGACAAACATCCGAAGTGGGAATATGGATCTGTATTTGCACTAATCTGAAAGCAGAATTTTAAGCAGAAGTAGAAATTAATAAAATATAGGATGTTTTGCACTTTTGTCAGAAAAACGCAAGTTGCAGAATCAACAAATATGCCTCCTTGTCTAAACGAATTGAACTGAATGAACTTCTAGTGGAAAACRGGCAGAAAGAGAAGAGCATAAATTCCTACACTAGCTACCCCAAGCAGACTGCCAAGGCTGGGGACATAAGCAATTTCTGGAGCTCTAGCAGAGATCTGAAGAGAAACTGCTCTTTGGACTTCTTAAAACAAACTTGTTGGGCTCTCGAGTGGCGGATACCCAGCTCTTCAATCTTGGAAACTCATCTGAACCAGCAACTGCAGAAAGCTTCCTGATAAAGAACCTATTCTTTTCTCTCACTTATTGATATAGGCTTACAGGACTTCACGGATTAATTAGGAGCTTCCAATTTGTAATACCAGGATGAAAATTTTCTGATTAGATTTACTTATAGAGAAGTTTCATTTACTAAAATAGTTTTTGAATGTTTTAGTTTTGAATATTGCTATCTATACACTAGTATGGTATGGTAAAAAACCACAGATTTCTATATTGAAGTTCTGTTGGAGCCAAAAGACTCTAAGAGCACTGTCAAGAAAAGCAATCTATTTAAATGTACATATATGTATAATATCTTCAATGTAAAGCTTCCTAGTCATTCAATTCATGTATTAAAATATATTTCCATCCCCAGAAGAATGGCACACATTATCAGTGAGGCATGCATTATTTCATTCACTATGGCACAACATCAAAGTTATTCTTCATTTTTATACTAGGTTTTCTGGTAAGAAAGTCTTCCTCTTCCATGTTGTTGTACAGCTCTGAACATTACGACCGTGCTGGCTTTCAAATCTGTTATTCTTTTTTTTTTCTAATGCATATTTTTCTTGTCTAGTTTATATTTTCCCCTATTCTTTATTGATCATGGAGTTAATCTATTTGTTTTTCTCCTGACATCATTCTTCCCTGCCAAAAAATATTCACATATATCACAAACTTGACCTTACATATCAGACAATCACTTAACATACCAGTTTGATAAATAACTGTCAAACAGCTTATTGAGATCAACCTTTGAGGTGATGCAAATAGCACCTGGAGATCAGCTGATATTTTGAGTCATGCATGCATTAAGAACTAGGAATAAAAAGCGACCAACCTTGTATTTAAAATATGATACAATGCAAAGTTTTGTGCGTGTTTGTTCGTGTGGAGATTTTTTGTATATATGCATGTTTTCTTATTTATTTGTATGTTTATTTATGCACTCTGTCATAGTTCAGTCTTCATTCAAGGAAGTAAGAGGATGGGAAAACTGCAGTGCTGGCCTGTACTGCTATCCCAGCAACAYAGGCAATTTGATCCAGCAGATTTCTCTCTCACTCATGCTAGAGAGGTCTAATGCATGGCAGTCTTGTAGGAAACCTGGGTAGGTGGCAGAGAAAGCTSGTTGGACTTGCAAGACACCACTCAAATGAAGTAATGACAGCAAAACCAATAAATGTGTTCTGCATATATTAAAATATTACAAAGAYTCGAGTTACATGAATATTGACACAAGCTGTTTTGTAGTAGGTGAGGAGAAGAATTTCCCCTTTTGTCAGTAAATTAATTCCCTTTTACCAGGGAATTTACCCTACCATTCCTCTCAAGAAAATTTCTGAAGAATGCCTTACCCTTACAAGGTAATCAGAATATATCAACTTTTAGACATTTAAAATAATGAAAGTCACCAACTTTTGGTCACATATAATAGATTTATTCCAAAGGTCTGAAAACAACAAAATTGGAAGCTGCCAGCTAATGCAGCTCTTACCTATAATCCACAAGAAAACCTTCATCTTTGTTACAATCTAAGTGATACCCATTAGTCTGTGTCAAGTAAAACCTTATCACTCATCAGCACTTTTAATCTTTCCTTCAAGCCTGACTAATACTCTTCATTAGTCAGTTTTAAAATGGTTCTGAAGGCCCAAAATGACCCTCTCCATTTCACGGAAAATTTTTTCTCTTGACCATGATTATTCACCTGCCAGCTGCTGATCTCCTTCCTGACATGGAATAGACCCACAGCCTAATCCTTAAGTGATCAGTGGAATTACTCAAGTGAATAATGACATGGGAAATAGAGTTGTGCTTGGCAAATAAAAAAAAAAAAAGAATGAAAGAGAGAAAAAGAAAGAAAACACAACAAGAGCTATTTTAACAGATACATCAAAACTTCCTGAGTGTGTATCAGKATCTTCATGGTATGAATTTGCTAATGAAAAAATTAGACCTATTACTAACACGTCTATCAAGTATCTTAGCAAACTTCTGGAAATACTTAAAGGGAAAAAGAGGGAATTTTATAGAACATGATAGCATCATAAAACACTTGTATGGCTTTTATCTTTGTATACTTGAAACACTATCTCAAGTAAACTCATAACTAAACTGAAGGGTACAGATTTGTTTTTTTTATTTTAGTCTAAAACAAGGTGACGCCAYAATATATGCCTTTTAACACTTCTGAAGTGGAGACAGCTATGTACAAAAAGTATTTCACTATAATATTTCACTATATAGATTCAATCAAAAATGTTGTTTGAAGTGTCTAAATATAATGAGGCCAAATATCTCGGAAAAGCCCATACATAACATTACTAAACAGCAAAATAAAGCATTAAATAGTTTTATAGTAGCAAACTTTTTATTCGAAGTCACAGCAGAATCACATTTTAGTATTTATTACCTATAAACTATCTTTGTAAATAGAGTTTTAAAGATAAACTTAAATTAAATGCAATCTAACACAGCAATTAAATTCTACCAAATATATTTGCTTGTGTTTTATTTTAAATTCTGTCTCTGGCATATAATTCAGCTGCTAGAGGAGTGTATAGGTACTTTTCAATGATATAGCAGGAGTTTTCTCTTACACATTACCTGAACAACATAATGATCCTGGTTTTGTGACTACAGAGGAAATGGATGATATATGTTGACTATGAACAAGGTATGTTATTCTCTGTTAACTTAATAAATATTTTTAAATGGATCCTTTTTTCAGGTGCTTTTGCATTAYAGAATTGCATTTTGTATTCTGGAAGTGCTCATTCACTACACTTATTGTCAATTGTTTCTCACAAATAATTTACAAGCAATGATCTCCTAGAAATCAATATCAGACTTTTAAATTTACAAAACCCTTAGAAATGCAGAAGTAAAGCTTTTATATTAATTAGAAATAGATCTTGCTTTTCTCTTGTCAGTCAGAAAGAAAAAATAATAATAAAAAAATCCTCTGAGAATTTTGGTAAATGTTAGTACTTACTTGTTGCTTAGTAAAACATACTGTGTTATCCTAGCATCACTTTGGGCAGTGATTTCCTTAGGAGCTCATTGGGATTTTCAGTCTTTTGTTTGTGTATTATTTTAACCACACATCCTCTCCAACTGGTCTGAGAGCCTGGCTTTCATGTGGAAAAAACAAAACAAAATAAAACAAAACAACTCAGTTAAGACAACTAAATACTCTACAGCATTAGTACTGGATCCCTATTTTCAACCAAAATAAATGAAATGGAAAGAAAACTGAAGCATATCTCTTATGAGGATTTACAAACGTGACATTAACAGCAATACATACGAAACCATTTGTGTTTCCATAGTTATAACACTCCAAAGTTTTCTTTCGAAYTTCAAAAGCAAGTAAAATGTAAAATAAATATTACTTTTATACTTACTAAGTCTGTCTGTCGGATATTAAGCAAAGTGAGAAATTTGTATATTAACTGCAGTTAAATRGCTTAGTTTAAAATATATGAACAARAGTATCTTAAAAGAGCAGTTTATTAATCTCTTTCTCAAGCCCAGCAAAATGAGGGCAGATCTTATGCAAGTACACAACAAAATGCTTTAACATCCAAGATTATTCTTGTTTGACAAAATACAATATTCACATTGTCTTCAGTGGAAACTCAAATGGCTCGCTGCTAGCATCTGTTATACAGAACCCAATTATGTTCCCGTAGACCTCATTAGGCTTTTTTTTTAAAAAAAAATATAATAGTGATACAAGTCTTACCCAGCTTTCACATGTGAAAATGATTCATTAACCAACCCCATTTTTAATAATACATTTGTTACTGATGTGTTTACAGACTAAAAAGAATGCTTTTGTTGATGGTATTATTTCACCCTTTGTGGAGAGCCRTTCCCTTGAGTCATGCAGTATTAATTCTGAGAAGGACGAATAAATGAAACATTTTAGAAAATTACATAACAAAAATAATTAGCACTCTGTGCCCATCTGAATTGTCAGGATGTCAGAATTAAATCAGTAAATGAAAAAACCCAAACTTTTAACAAGTATCTGTGAGTCAACCACTGTTCTCRTTCACATGTGGGTCGAATATATGTATTCAAGAGAAATAAAAATAGCTGATATATGAAGATAAGTAAATATGAGAAGGCTAATTCATCTAGAATAAGTTATCTGAAGTGAAGATGAGCAAATAGTGCAGCACTGTGGACATGGTCATTGTCTGATCTGTAGATTTAAGAGATTTTAAAGAAATAAATAGTTTCAACAGTATATACAGGCAAATACAAGGTAACATTTGAAATCRACTAGAAGGCAACAGTATATACTGCAGCCTCCGTAAATGCAAACTAAATACATTTTCCTAAGCATACTAAGAAGTCTATCAGTAAAGAAACCAAAAGGTATTTATAGTTGCATTGAACTAGCAATCRATTAATAACCAAACCAACAAGATGGATGCCTGTGAAGAGAAGCTGCTTGAGCAACAGGGAAAGAGAAGGTCCTGATGGAAATCTAGGAAGGTATTGGATGCTTTAGGTGACATGCAGTTACAGATGGTCTCAAGAGGAATGGAACCATCACGAAGGCAAAATCGATATGCAGGCTGGCAGATAAATGGCTGCTTTCATGCACTTTGGGAAATGTAGAAAACCAAAGCTAAAATGGAAAATTCTGCCCAGGATTTCAAGCCCTTACACAATATGCTCTGCCCTGCTTYCATCGCAGCCACACTCAATGTTAACTGATAGGCAAGCGTTAATACTGTGGTGCTGGGAGCTGTCATCTGAGAAAGGTGGTGAGACACAGTGCCTGTGATGTGAGAGGCTTTAGTCCTGTTCAAGCAAGTGTTGCTATCTTTCTTTTTATTGCTGGTATTACCAACATGAATGAGAGGAATAGTTTTAACAACAAAAGTCTTTGGAGTATTAATTTTCTACAAATGAMAGAACAAGTCCAATGTGCTTTTGTGTGGGTAATATTGCAACCTTTTTCTTTTTTTTTTCTCCTCTTCTTTTTAGTTAAGCCATTTCCTTTTTTGACTTATGCTTCCAAGGACAAAGATGCTCTTAATAGGTCTAAATGAGGACTGCATCTAACAGTTCTAGGTTTAAAGAGAAAAATGAATTAAGTTGGTATCATCATTAAGCACTATGAAAATTCAAAAGACTGACATTCTATGTCTCTATGCAGTCCTGTAATTGATTTGACACCTGTGAAGACTTTCACCTGTCTTTCTCACAGCCATTATGTCAAAGAACATGTTGCATTGAAATCTTCATAATCTCATCTAGATTTTCCTGATTCTACTGCTCTGCAGCTATACRTTCTAACTGGAAGAAGAATAAAAAAATCCTTATCTCCTTTTCCCTCCCCCTTCCTAAACCAATACATTTTTATGTAATCAGATATCTGTTTTATTTCATCACAGTGTTAACAAGGTTCTATAAGCAGTTTTCAATATCTTCAGTTTTATTACCCTCTGATAAAGAATAGTTAAGTGACTTCCTAGGTGATAGTTCCTATTACTGTTGATCTTAGATTATAAATTGAACTTATCTTCTTTTTCCAACTATAGTTTTCATTTCTTTTACATAGGCACACACTATTCTTTGAAGAGAAAATAGTCTATCTAATTTATTGAGCCACACTAAGGTAATGTCAATACAACCTCCACAATCATTGATTGTCACAGATAGATAGAATTAAAATCAAGTTTCTAACAGTCATGACCTGCTGTTATGGCTACTGTCATGTTAAATAGGGCTGGTATGCTCACCACAATCTAATATTCCATGACTAGACCAGTCTGGTGACCATATATAGTCTCAGACAATTCTGGACATCTCAGCCCTGTGCTTATTCCTGAGCAGAGAGCCTCACCACATGACTGACCTGCTTTCCAGGGTGAATTTCCCTCCTGTTGAGAACATCTCCACTTAATTAAGAGGCCTCAATATTTGCTGAAGAGAGGATTGCAGCTTACACATCTCCTCTTTAATTTCGTTTGAATACCTTAGCCAAGGGGTTAACTGATCTTGTGCTTCTCTCTCCTTTGTCTTTGTTCCAGTGATGATTTCATTACATTCTTGTAGGGAAATTAATTAAATACCTTCAGATGGAGAAATTCAGAGAGAGAAAGATCTGTCCTAGACTCTCCAGTAACACTGCAATTAAGGCATGCTGCTGAGACATGAAATACTTTTGCTGCAATGCAATCACTCACAGAAGAGATGTTAAGGAAGTCCCAGCTGAGCACCCCGTCAGCTCTGCAGCTGTCCTCCATGGCTGGAGTGCAGTCATCTCCCTCACACATGGTGGACCAGGCCCCAGAGGTATCATGTGTGAATCCCAGTGCCGCTGAGCTACAGCACAGAGAGAAAAACCRGCTTTGTTGTGGATATCACTATTCATCCTGAGCCACAGATATGCAGTTACTTTGCTCTAAGTCCTGGTGATGCGATGACTGGTGCACGTCAAAGCGTTGTGCTAAGCTCAGTGAAGAGGTGCAGTAACGTCCTCTGTCACAGTATATTGGGACGTGCTGGGCGCCATCCTGCTCCCAGACAAGAGGGTGATTTAACGCACGTTTCATGACTCAAATGCTCACTGCATAGCTTACCGACATCCATATTTTGTTTGTTTGACAAGCTACATGCTGGAAGTCAAGACACTGTAGCCGAGTTTAATGGGTAATCCTAAGCTTTGCATTTCCATTAGAGCTGACATTATCTGTCAATTTGAGGCGAGATGATTTGTCTGGATCTAAATAGGATGTCATGCAGGGATGTGTATGAGAAACCTGTGAACAAGACAACACTCTTCTGCAGGAAAATTCAAAACAGTGCCTGTTCAGACTGCATCACACATTTACCAAGTCCCTTATTATTTTTTAGCACAGAAAAAAAAAATAGGTCAGAAATGATGACAGTCAGAACAATCAACAGATTCATTGTGAAATCCAKCTGTGAGAGACATAAGCAAATCATGGACTGAGAAGAGAAATAATGTATTCTAAACTGACTCAGTAAGCCYCTTCTTCAATGCACTGGTGCCCTGACAGTTTGCATATTCCATTTTCCTGAGGTTTAAAGCTTTTATGTTTTAAAAAACTAAATAAAATATATTAAATCTTTCTGGAAAGCAGTGACTCATAGAATTCCCTTTTCAATTCCTCTCTTAAGCTCTCTTTTCATGTCAGTCTGCTCTCATGCTTGTCAGTATATGACTATCTGAAGTACTTCAGGGCTCCTGCAATGCTCTAAATGGCACAGGACCCAACCATACGTCTCCCACAACTAAACCTCACGGCAAGTCAAAATCGATCATTGCTTTTCCCTTCTATCATTTTTGTGGTCTATATCTTAGCAGGATATTGAAAGTCGCAGCCAGGTGGCTTATATGGCTGAGAGACTTGAAAAGAGTTTCTGCCATCTGAATATCTCTTGTATTCTACCAGTTTTAGATGGTGATAAAGAAGAATAGTGAATTCTACATGAAGAAAGACATTCCAGGATCAAAGATGAAAACATTTCAAACATTCTTTAAATGTTAGGCATTTCTTAAATGCAATGAAAAGTAGTCAGGAGATGATAATTCTACAATTGGAAAAAAAAAATTATATCATTATGCTGATTTTATACATTTGTATTCAGATTGCTTTAAGTATCTGGAAATATATATTTAGTCTCCATCAGCAAGTAAGTTCAAAAATCCAGTACACAACCTTTTAAGAGACATGAAATCCACATATTTTTAGTGAGATAAGCAACATTTGRGAACGCTCATATTTTATTTGAGCATTCTTTATACATTGCATTACTTAAAACGCTAATTTTAAAACGTTTTCCTCCACAAGCCTCTACTATTCATAGTCTCATTGTAAGTAGTATCATAATGACCATATCTCTAGATAGCAAAATACCTAGAATTACACCAGACAGAGACTGCAGCTTTGACTGACAGTAGTGTGGTGAAAAAGCATTAATRGGGCAGTTGATAATTTTTATGAAAAAGTGGTCAATTGTCTTTTCAGTAATTCACTCTAATCTACGCTATGCTTATCAGTATCTAGGACTAATTGTCCCATGTAAACAGGTTCTACTGTGCAATAATTGGTAACAGGTACTACAGACCCATGGCTTTGAACGAGTGATGAAAGCTTTACTATCAGTCCATTTCTCACACGTTTATTTTCATCCATTCATTAACATTTTAATTTCACATGTTTCAGAAGTGTTCCAAAATCATCACACACGTATTTAAATACAAAGTACTCAGGAGACATCRTTTCACAGAATTAACTCACACTTAATGTGTGGGGTGTCAATTTGAAATGTTAGACTAAAAGGTCATATTTTAACAAGCCTAGAGGCCAATTTTATCAAGAWATTTAAGTGAATGTTTCAGTAATTTTTGTGCTGCAGTCTCAATCGTTGTACCCAAACGATAGTATGTACATTACATTAGTAAATCTTATGATAGTCTTTTACAATATAACTCTTATTCAGAGAATGTCTTGTTTTCTGTGATTTTCACTTCTTAGTAAGAACAATTGATACTTAGGTGGATGATTGAAAATACGCGAGCTTTAAAAAAAGGGGACCATGTCCAGATGTGTAGATTTCCAGTACTATCCATTTCTGTTGCTCTTTGGAACAAGCAGTGTTGAGAATGAGTCTGTCTTGAAGATCATCGGACAAATACTGCAAACAAAGTGAAGCCCTAAGGGACACCATGCAGGAGCAGGTACCTGCACTTAAGACAGAGTTACCGGAACTTTTTACTGTGATGCACTATTATAGTAGTTTTATATTTCTAAATGAAGAGGACAAGTTTTATAGACTCTATAAAAGGAGGATATGYCTAACATCACATTGTGACTGGGAGTGCCTCTTCTAAAGGGGAATCTGKGGCAATACTGAGAATTGGTTTATGATATCCTTATGATATGATATTTATGTTGCACATTTAAGTTGACAATTACTTAAAATCCATCTAGGAAAATTTACTGTTAAGCAACAYGACACACAATTCTGCAACACAAGTATGACATTATAGCAGAATCCCTTTCTGTAGCCATTCTTGCTGAAACAAACCAAAACAAAATCATGCTTTAAATTAGATTAAAAGTTTCTAAACCATGACGTATATTATTAGAGAATCCTCCTGACAAACAGAATGAATAGTTACTAAATCCGCAGTGCAGTCTAGYCTTAGCTGGACAGGGAACTGGATATATATGCCTAAATTATAGCAGATTGCTGTATAGACTGTCTGCTCAGAGCCATAGGAAGGGATCGCAGTAGACTCATTCAATACTTCTACCCTCTACTCCATCACAGCTGCCACCACCCTGTAAAACTATAGTCTTAGGCATGACTAAAGAAATTCTTGCTTCCTACTCAAAGGAAAAAAAAATCCCTTCATTTATAACTCCTAGACTTCAAACTCATAATTGTTCCGTATCAGTGTGTAAAATCCCTGGTACTAGTGACTTATAAATGACTTAGGAATTAAAGGAGCTGGAAATCACACTTAAGGTGTTCAACATCCTGTGCCAAGCCATTAAAAGTTTCTGGAATCATGAAGTGCAGGATGTTCAAAGGGCTTTTCTTTGTTCCCTTTATCGCACTGAACAATAACATTTCAAAGCTTTCTTCCTAAACCTGACAACTTTTCCATCTTATGATTTCCCTTCCCTTTTCTGCATATACAAACCTGAACTCCTAGTGAACACATGAAAGTTTATTTTGCTTAATGTAGACATGCAGCAGCAAAAATGCAATCCTTTACATGTCATTGCAAAACTGATCCTGAAATACTGAAAAAAAAAAAAAAGGCAAAAGAATCACCGCATGGGAGGCAGCCTTCTGGGGATATGTTTTTTCTATAGTGCAGTGTCAGTGATCTTGTACAATAGCCTTTGAATACTTCAGGAGAAATTAGCTCAGTTTCAAGGGTAATGCTGAATAAGTTCTTTTTTTACAGAGATTACTGGAAATGGTATTAAATTGCCCCATATATTCCTGTATAAAATAAAGATGAACTTGTGTTTTATTTATAAAAATGTCACCATCAGCCACTCACTAAAGATGAAAGAGAACCTCCCATTCCTCTTACTGCAGATGAAGACTAAGTAGTAGAAGACCAGAAAATGGTTTAAATAGAGCATACTCGAAGAGAAAGAAAAGGAAATACATAAATGAAGCACAATAGCAAAGTGAAATATTAAGGAAGGCACATAGGACACAACTGGAGATGACGGTGATTTCACTGACTCCTTACACGGTTATCTTGAAAACTGAAAGAAAAGATAAAAAAGGGTAGACTGACATGTTCAGAGATATTTTCTTGACGGYGGTTGCTTAGAAGTGCAGTGTGAACCACTGTAACCACTTTCCCAGTCTGAAGATAGGGTCCACTAAATCAAAATCATTCCTGAGAGACAACTTTTTACTTTTTTCCTTAAAGTCTCCGAGAAGCCTGAGGTCTAGTGAAAAATAGATAGAAAAAAATCCTAAGTCATTTACAATGCAGTTTGCTTAAAAACATTCCAGCAAATTAGAAAGCTGCTATCATTAGAGGTGAGGCTGAAAGTGCAGAAGGACTAAGGAAAAATGCCRATGCATGTTTTTTTCACAATAATTTTTCCTATTACATTTTATTCCTTTCTAAAAAGCTTTTATTTTAAATTAAACAAAAATTAAACACTAAAAACATGTTTATTAAAAGCAGCACAGCAAGAATAATGGTCCTAATAGAGGCATTAGCAAAGAATAAATCCAGCAAGTACTTTCATAATTTATTTGCTTTAAAATATATTGACATACCAGAATTTCCCTGAAGGCTGATTTTCCTCGCTACAAGACCCTCTTGATCTCAGCTAGTCTATCTGGGTAGAAGTCGACTTCTCAGCTATTCTTTTCYATTTTTACTATCTTTTTTATTCTTATTGCTTTTTTTTTTCCTGTTGAAAAAGAAGTATCTGTTAGATATCATGACCATTACTTGTAGCTTATATTTCTTTATGTTTATTTGCAGGCTGTCAAGATATTTTCTGACAGCAACACTGTGCTTCAGTGCAAAAATGGCAATTCCAAATAATAGGTAAGCTGGGCTATTTCAGGTTAGAACATATCCCCATAACTACTTAAAGTGGAGTCCTTTGTGAATTGTGCTTATCAGGCTTTCTGGTCCACTTTTTAGCACATCAATTTTATTTAAAAAAAAMMCTATATTTTTGAAGACATCACAGCTTAAATATTATCAGAATGAAATGAGAGGAAAAACAAAAGAATGTCTATTTATTTTTAGTGGAAACTATTCATTTTCCCCAGTTCATTCAAAATAAAGCATATTTGTTAAAATTGATTCCGAGTCTCAAAACAAAAACAAACACAAAAATACTTTTTCTTTTTTCAAATAAATTTCTCTCAGGTGTATGCCCAAACACAGAGCAYAAGGTTCTATCTTTTATTGCTGATTTCAAAGATGGGAAAGTTACACCTAAATGACCAGCAAAACACATTTTCTGGGTTAGTAGTGRGAGAGTTTCATGAAGTCTTTCTTGTGCTTACTTTAGTTTAGTTCTACTGATTGTCTATTTCTTGAAATTGATGGCTTTCTGTATCATCAATACAGGGACTTAATAAATGAACATACACTCACTACTCTTACGCTGGGGCATTTGGTTGCCTCTTTCAAATAAGAGGCACTGAGATGCTCTCCACTCTTTCTCCTCTATCTTTTAATTAAGAATTAGAGGAGAAACATGGAATTGTCATGAACTCAGTTGAAGACAATCTGAAAGAAAATGTTATGAGTTGCATATGAGTAAAGAATTTCACAGATCAGAAAAGAATATTTTGTAAATTTTGCAAATTAAGTCCAAGTCATAACATACCGAAAAGAAAACAAAAAATACAAAAAAGGACCAAAATTTAATAAATAGTATCAATTGAACAAGAAATGATTAGACTAATGAAAAACAGAAACTGAAAATACTAAGGGATATACTGCACAAGTACATGGTTAAGGGCTTCAGATGAAAAGGTAATTATTAAGGTCACCGTCACCTGCTTCCCACCTCTCAAAATCTTTGCTGGAGGAAAGTGCCCTGTTAATTATGAGGTCAAGACTTCTTAAAATTATTACAACAGCAAAGACTGAAGTAAGAATGACACTTAGCTACCAATGTGTAGACTGCCTATTGGTGCCTTGAAGTTGCTCCTCCAATAACCAACGTTGAGGAATAAGCACATTCAGTTCAGCAGAAAATACTGCACTTCCTTTTTTTTTTTTTAGGTAATTCATGTTACTTTTTTAGTAATTCACATTACTGAGCATTCCCTCGTTTCACCGCATATGTGGGTAGTAAAACTGCACTTTCCAACTGATGGGACCCATGACCTCCTGAGTGAACAGGTTGCATGCAGAGAGAAGGACTTGCTCCCTGTGCCGTCTGAAGTTGTCTTCTTGTTTTCAAGTCTTACACCAATGTTATTTAAAGTATGAACATTGCAGGCCCTTAAGACTGCAGTGACAATGAGATGAACATATAGACCCTCCCATCAGGCCACAGGGCATCTGCCTAGTCCGTAGCTGTGCTCATCATTATGCAGAAAAGCTAGATGCTTCTCAGCCTCTTAAGAGTCGTGAAGGTCAGCTAAACATTTTCTGGGACTAAATACTGTACTTAAAGTGTCATGACAATTAATACAAACACAAGTGAGGATATGGATTCAGCTGGGCATGGAATGCAGTAGTTTTCAAAGCCCTTGCTGATTTTGTAATAGCTGACTTTAAAGTCCAGCTGTGATACGCAACCATTATACATTAGAGTTATTTGGAATGGGATACACTAATGCGAAAAGAAAATGCTAATGAGCTGTTTTTCTCATCATTACATTTTATTATACCATATAGTGGCAGTCATCCCAACGATTATGGTGGCATGTCTTTCAGAATAGTAAATGCTGTTTCATCTGCTACGTGTGGGGAATGCCCCCAGGAATGTAAAGATTATCCTCCATACAGAAGAGTGGAAAAGCATTTTTGTAGATCCTTTGTACTGTAAAACATAGAAAGACACAATTTTAACAAGGAAGTAATTGATTTTGGTAGGGGTCTGATGATATAACCATGTAAATCATCTGAAAAAGTGCTTGAACAATAGAAGTTTAGGACCAGAATATATTCAAATTTATACAACACGAGGTTGTTCCTCATGATTTGAAGCTGTCAGGATGCCTGTGTTGGAGAAAGATAACTAACCTCTTTTGCTGCAGTCTGTGGGCTGGATTTATCTTGACCAGTTGCCGCATCAAGAACTTAGAGAAAATGTAAATAGGTCTTATAATTCTTCCTGATTTTCCTTAGCAAGAGGCACTATTARATAAATAAAAAAATACCCTGCACATTTAACACACACGAACACACACACACACAAATATGTATACACACACCCCATTGTGTGTTGGTGTGTATAACACACACACATACACAAGTATGGTTTACATATATAAAGACAGGTGAGTGAGAGGATGGAGGAAGGCATTCCTTTTTACAGGGAAATATCTTTTGAAAACAGCTGCTTTACAAACAACATAATGAAATGTAAACTCAGTTTAACAGACAGGAAACGAAAGTGAAGAGGAGGAAAGCTGTAGCCTGGGGTTTCAAAATAGATTAATTATCTTCAGTTTCAAAATTATTTACTCAGAAGTTTCTTAAATGCTACGCTACTGCAGGAACCAGAAAAGAAATCTAAACAGTTTTCAATAAGCTCTTAGATGACCAAAGAATGGAAAAGCTGAGTAATGGCATCTGAAACGAACACACACAATAACACACAAAGTTTTGTGTGGCTTTTTTTTAAAGTACCTTAAARAACTGTCTGAACATAGTAAATAACCACTAGAAATCTTGGTGGCAAGGGTGCATGAGGAAGCAAATAACCACCTGTGATGAGATTGTACTAAAGGATAAGAATAAAAGGACTAGCTCTTCTTTCCCCGCCCCACCAAGCTCATCTTTCAGCACTTCTAAGTAGCCTGGCTTCAATGAAGTGATCTCTGATCACCTCACTGCAATGCTGGGTGACTCTGGTTTTCATTGTGAAAACAGAAATACCCTGCACGTTCCTTAAAATATGTTACCTTTGATTTTCAAGTTCTGTTTTCCTTCATGGAGAATTATCAGCAATGTGCGTAGAGAGTAATTTCATTTTAGCAACAGTTACAGCAATGAAAAATTACCATTCCTTGCTAGGTGATATGATACTCCTATACATTTCAAAGGAAACGGGAATCAAAGAAAGTAAATATCTGTGAGTTTGTGGCTGCTTTTAAAATATTATTGACAGGCATTTATTTCCATAAAATGGAGTTAAAACATTATTACAAAGTATTTGTAAATACTTGAAAAAGACAGGAGACTTGTCATTATTTAGGAAGTATCATTCAATGTATATGATTTTCATGCAATATCTATGTAAATAGAATAAACTGTACACAAACACCAGGACTTCTGCCATATTTTTATTTGCAGCCATAGGTCTGCAGTTTTTAAAGCTAACTCAAGAAATCAAAACAGTGAGTTCCATTATATATTAGCAAGTTCTAATAATATTATTTTTATTTTTTTCTTTTAGAATTTATAGGCCTTTGGCATTTTCTAGCATGTGCAATTTTCAACATGCAAAAAAAAAAAAAAGAAAAATTTTAGTAGTATGCTAATGAAGAATGCCAAAGAAAGAAAAAAAAAATAAAGAAAAAACCTGTCTGAGGTAGGCAGCCTCTTGTATGCATTGAATATGCCCTGGAGCTTTCAGTTAAAATTTTGTGGATATTTTTTTCTGTTTTTKGCCTTTTTGTCCTGTTCCCTTGGTGACACTCCTTATAGTAGGCAGATATGCAGACTCACAGTGCATCAAAATGAGTTTGCAACCTACSTTCCAAATACCTGCTCTACTGTATGGCTCAGCTGGTAGGAACCACTTTTTGTAAAGCCTAACAAAACTATCCATAAATCCAAGTGTGGCTTAGTACCAAGTAAAACTAAATCTCATGAAATGACTCTCTGCATGAATCTTTGTATACAGAATGCATTAAAAATGCTTAACTCAATGTCTTTCCATACCATTGAGACTTGAGTGGATCTACAGCTGCCCTACTTGTATTGCTCAGACATAAGGCAGCTCTTTCTGATAGCTACTGAGCTGTTAGCAAAGAGGTCAGGCTAAATGGACTTTGCCTTTTGTTGGAGCTTCCTATGTCACCAAGACTGTCATCGTATGCAGCAGTCACATGTGCGTCATCGCATGCAGGATACACAGCTGAAGACAGAGCAAGCAAATGGTCCTCTGGAAGCACATACTGCCTTACTTGATGATGCAATATGTGCCTAAAATGCTTTTCTTTATCTCTGTACCAAAGGAGATTTGATTTGATCTTTCCGAATGTTGTACTTCACACTCACCTTTACTGTCTTTTATCTTATTGATTCCAGACCATTTCTCCAATCTATCAAAAACATGGGGAATTCTACTCCCATCCTCCAAAGCGCTTGCAAACATTTCCAAATTGATCTTACATGAAGATTGGATAAAGAAGCTTTTTATTCCACACTGTCCATTTCTTAACACTTTGCTATTCTAACCAAGCAGATTCTGCTCTTTTAAATTTAATGCAATGACTAATCTCACACTTTGCTTGCAGCACCTCTTTAATTCTAATAACTCCACAGCTAATGCATACATATCCTAGTGCCTTGTTCCATGAGGCATTTATTTCTGAAAATAAGATCTGGGTATATTACACTAGTTATTCTCCTATTTTTAAAAGTCAGGAGAGTCACRTCTTTTTTACAAAGTTACATGTTTGTAAGCTTTTGTCTTAAGCACATACTTTATCCTTTGTTTGACTACATTACTTTTAATAGACCACAAATAGTTTTTTTCAAAGAAGAGAAAAAAAAAAAAAAGAGAGAATTGAGCTTTCCCCTCCCCCCCACCAAGTACTTTAAACTGTGTTCTGCTGAATATCTCTCATGGAAACTGCCTTCACTGGCACATCTCTAGCCTGTTACTTGGCAACCTTGACACATTGGGTATTAGCTGCCATCTATGTCACTTTCTCACTTAGAAAAGGAAAAGAAAAGAGAAAAGGAAAGACAAAGCTTTAAAAAGTCAAAAAGAAGCTGGTCTCTGTCTTTCGAATCCAGTGACATGTATTCTTTTCATACAGTAAGTTCTGTCAAGGTCTGGACTATTAACAAATGGACAAATCAGAGAAATATACCTCTGACATTGAGTCTATAAATAGAGAACTAACTATATTGTATATTTATACTATACTGCATGCTTTCATCAGTGTCCAGTAAGTTCTTTTTACTGTAGCATTTTTAAGTGTCTTCTTCCCTAGAAGAAGAAAAAGAAATCTCCAAAGGCGCTCTCTCTTTCCTATTGGTATGAAAAGAAGATAATATATTCAAATTTAAAGAAGTACCATAATAGCTAAAAGATAAGGCTAAATATTTTACACAGTGTGACTAACTTCTACATAGCTTTTTTTTTTTCTTTTTTTTTCTGTGTACACAAAGGCCAGAAAACTTGCTGAAATTTTTATTCATGTAAGTGAGCAAATAGGCAGGTGATTGAGTCTTTGATCTATCCCAAGGATGGATCAAATACTAGCTGTTTTTTTAAGTGGAATATATGTCTTCGTGAAAGATGTGAGATTCATTTTCTAAATATTAAGAGTAATGCCTCATTATAAACCCTATCACCCAATGAGGCATATCTATTATTGAAGAAGACATCTGAAGAGAGCCAAATSAGTAGCTTTGGTGTAAAATAAAAAAGGTGCTTATTCCACTTAGAAGCAAAACACTTTATGAAAACTTCTCATTTTGATTTGCTATGAACCCTCTGCTTTCACTACAGTATCCTGCTTTACTACATATTTCATGTATACATTTGTGACAATACTCTCACAATATACGTCATCTTCTCCTTTATCTCTCACTTCTACTTACTTTCAATAAAAGCAATGTATTAAGCTTTGCACTATGTATACAAGAAAGACAGTTACTAAAATAATTCATGCTTTCTATGGTGATTATAATATATTTTATTACCAGTTTGAAGAAATCTAAGGTCATCAACACATGCTGAAGCCCTCAGTTGTTATCTACTGCCAGGCAATTTACAGCTTTTCTTCATTCCAAGATCTTCAGAGGTGGATTGACATTTCTTCTGGCACTACAGAGACATAGAAAACYGTTCATTAAAACTTCAGGAGCTACTAGAGTTAGATATTTAATTATTTAATTCTTCTCATTTGATYTTCTTAATCCCATCCAGAGTTCAACGATGCCATATCTCAGTACACGTCATACGTGCCTGAAAGGAAGTTAAGGTTTGATTTCCACATAGTTTAAGTTAAAAGTGGTGGTCATCTCCATTTTGCTCCATCCTCCTTTCAGGTTAAGGTGAAACATGAACGTGTCGTGCAGGAGGTCACCTAGTGAGCAAGAAACACAAACTTGCCTGAAGAGACTAAGGCAGCACAGGCAGAATACATCATTACAGGTGTTTACCTCACCCTCTCTGCGTGATGTGCTGGAGCTCGTCCAGGGAATTACACCGGGATTTCTGGCAGTTTTATGAATCTCTCTGTAACTTGAATCATGAAATGGCAGCTGGTCTGACAGAAGAGATATGTACACAGAAGATACCATGAGGTATAGGGAGAGGTTATGATGCAGTTCTTCAGCTTATCATGGTACTCAATGCAGACAACTGTGGGGCCCGAAGGGAAAAAAAAAAGGAAAAAAAAGAAACATATGAAGATAGAAACAATCAAAATTGAAGCTTGAAGCTTTCATACARTAAATTGAAGCACATATGGACCCCAAAAAGGGTATTGCCATAAAACAGAAGAAAAAAGCTGTATAATTTATGCAACTCAATGAARAGCAGGAAATACAGATTCATAGGAAATGATTAATAGGAAGCTCAAGAAATAGCAAAAGCACATAATATTCTATGGCAAGAATTCAAGACTTATAATGGTCTGCGTTTTCAAATGACACATTATAACATGTTTTGCATGTGAAAAAGAACTTTACTGTGCCAAAACCTAATTTCTGATTATCTGTACAGGTAAACAAGTCAATCTGACTTGTCCTTGAAGAAATGGGTATGAAAGYTAGAACCGTAATAGTTTTTTTGGGGGGGCGGAAAAAGAAAAAGGCATGATAATATTGGCAATGTTAGCAGAGTGGGCAAAATGGACATTGATGTGWTATTGAACCATAAAAAATTGCCAAAGAAATAGTTGCTTATAAGCATACTTTTAGAGGTCAAAACCAAAACCAGATGTCTATAGAGATGACAAAGGATTGCTGGAACATTACCTGGAATAGTAAGGCCAGTGTGCAGTTAAGAAAGACAAGAAAGTGTATCCTAGATGTGTTCAAAGATCATCTAAAATCTGCTGTGAAGAATACTGAGAGGATGTGAATATTGGTCTTGTGGTTATACTAGTTGAAATGACATCAACAGTAATAAGCAGGGAATAAAAATATAGAATAATTTCAGGTAAATTGTTAGAGAAAATATTTTCATATTAATTAGAGASAATAGCATTCTTGTGTCTAGTGTATAACATTCACTGTCATTATGAAGGTCAGCTTAAATTGGGTCTTGTCTTTCCCTTTGTGAGTTAGATGAGTGGACAGTGATGTGGATTGACAACTGACTGAATGGCAGGGTCCAGAAGCTTCTTTTCTTTTCTTTTCTTTTCTTTTCTTTTCTTTTCTTTTCTTTTCTTTTCTTTTCTTCTCTTCTCTTCTCTTCTCTTCTCTTCTCTTCTCTTCTCTTCTCTTCTCTTCTCTTCTCTTCTCTTCTCTTCTCTTCTCTTCTCTTCTCTTCNTTCTCTTCTCTTCTCTTCTCTTCTCTTCTCTTCTCTTCTCTTCTCTTCTCTTCTCTTCTCTTCTCTTCTCTTCTCTTCTCTTCTCTTCTCTTCTCAACTATCATAATCTAATATCCATTTTGAGGTGTACATAAAACATTGATAGTCGCTTCAACAGAGTTTTCTATCTCAGATCTTTCCTTGTTGGAAATGGTGCAATGAGAGATCCCTCTCTGCAGCTCTGAACTCAACGCACGCACCACCATTCAGCCTGGAATGCAGGAAAGACACTGTTRCACTAATGGAATTGCTCTGCATGAGCATGGAACAGGTGACAGAGACATCAGACACCAAGTAAATGAAAGAAGATGGAGACATAGAAGGAAAGTAAGTGCAAAAGWGTCACTGTAATTTTAGATACTTTATTTAATTATTTGTTTTTCTTTTCAGAGTCCTTAGCTATATTCTAAATATATTTATGTATTTTTGTCAGTTCTTCACATACCACCTGCACATACCAAACAACAGCAGGGGCAGAAGGGATAGTGTCAACCTTAACTCTGGCAAAGATTGAAGYACTGATCCTGGCAGTTATCCTTATAGAAGTTTCTTTTAGAAGAAGTGAAAAGCTATAATAGTTTACCCTTGCAAATGTTGCTTCCCAATATGACTCTAAACAGTTTGAATGAGTAGTGAAATAATAATTTTAAAATCCCTATATAGCAAAAAATTCAGTTTGACCGGAAGGATGATCTATATGGTATTCTTGGTACAGTCCTGTTAACTTAACAAGGGTGTTCACAAGAAAAAAAAGTCAAATCAATTCCCTGTCTTCCAAAGCACACCATCTGTCCAAGTTTTATACTAATATTATAGAAATAAAGAATTTATTATATTTATTTTGAGGGGAAAGTTTGATTTCCCCTATAGGCAAAATCATTCATGAACGGTCAAGAGATATCCTTTTGCTTTTTGTCAAAAATGGTTGGAATAATGGTTTCTTATGAAAAGTTTTGGACTTGGAGCCATTTTGTAATAACTCTTGCTTGTTTCTTGATTAGAATAGCCCTTTTTGTATTTTAACTTTCTCCTCATTTTCAAACCAATTTTGTAAATCGTGAGTATGAGAAAAGGGGCCTGATAGACTTGMAGGAATGGGTTTTACTGTAAAGCTTTGACACTATCACCCACTAMAAACTGCCTATCCCATATTAGACCAAAGAATAGCAACTAGAAGAACAAAGTCTTCAGGAAAATAGTTAACGGAATCACTCAACATGAAAAGGAACATGAAAAGGGAGGGAGGGAGGGAGGGAGGAAGGGAGGAAGGAAGGAAAGGAGGGAGGGAGGGAGGGAGGGAGGAGTATTTTAGAACCTGAACAGGGTGATCAAAGACTGTATGAACTGGCTACAAATTTCAGCCCGGAAAAAAAAGTGTATCATAATGACCACATGCAGTGCTGTTTGCTGAACAGATTAACCACAATCATTTCAGAAGAAAACTGTTCAAGATTCAGAGCATATTGCTAGAGAATGAGTAAATTATCTCTATCATTCCAGATGTTCTAGGGCCAATGACCTCAAAAGTTGTTGCTACCTTTTACAGGTAGACAAATCCCTGCCTTCTCCTCGAGGCTCAAGGAGGAGGACACATTTCAGAAGAAAATAAACCTCATTTGGTACCATAGTATGCTTATTTCCATCAGGCTGTTGGTACCACTCTGACCCTTTTCCACCCTGAGAAATTATAGACCTCATCACAGTGGTCAGAGGACGAGTTGCAGGAGATCTAATTACATTGCTGTGACTGCAACTTGTACTAAAACAAAACCTTAGTTTTTTTATTGCCTTATATATGTCGCTGGCAACACATATGAGGACAGACACTACGGTCAGGGTTGCACTGTTGAATAGCAAAAATACAGGTATATGAAAGAAAAAGATGAGAGAAAAGGTAAAGGACTGGTCTGCCAGGGCCAGTTGAGGCTTCCACTAACCCTGCAGTGAACTCTATTTCAGGAAGCACTACCTCAGAGTATGAACAGCCAGAAATTGTGTTTTCCAGTGCCTTTGCCTTCATGCCCAGCCCTACTGATCCATGAAATCACACAGGCAGCTGGAAGTTTTCTCAGTTAAATGCTAAGATTAGTCTGATACTTAAAGAKGTGCTTGAAGTGCTTTTCTGGACGCGGGTCAGATGCTCAGCATCTTCCAGGAGCAAGTTCATATTGATGAATGCTTCATAAGTGAAGAAAATAAWAAAATTGAATAGTTTTGTCCTCATAAAGCAAAAAGAAAGAAAATATAAATCACTCAGTGTAAAGTAACCCACATGTTAAGCACTCAGAAAACATTTTTTCTTCTGTTAATTAAGCAGAAATTTCTCCAGGTTGGGGCATTTTCTGGATGCTGGTATTCAGGCAAGAGGCAGGAGTTTTAATTGCCACTAAAATCTAGGGCATCTCATTGAACAAACAGGTGGAGCAAATCCACTTTGAATGTATGCATACAGCTTTATTTATAGTAGATGCGAGAATTAGTTTTGTGATTGATTAGTTTCTTTTCATTCCAGGCAGGCTGTGCCCAACTGCAGCCACTGCAGATTTTCCACGTTGAATGTAACACTGTTTACTCCCCGAGTCAATTCAAAGAGAAGCCTTATGACTCTAAAATCTGCAATAACGAGAAAGAGAAATAACCAAGCAAGCATATTCCATTTAYAGCTCGTGGAAATGAGGGATATTAATTGAAATCTGTGGCTGAATATGAAAAGAATCTACTTAAGCCTGACAAGAATCACTACCTCTAAATAAACACCCGTTTCTAAGCTGATGCTTCGTGTGATTTAAGGGTGAGCAGAACCAGTTACTAAAGTGTGCTTAATCAGTTACCCAGCCACATTCTGTGATCTGGAATACAGCTTGGTGTTTTACAGCTTTTAATGTACAGCAGAAAGGGAGACGGCATTTGTGAAATGCATTCAATTTTGTTCAAGTAATAAGCAGCCAACAGTTAAGAAAACTTTCTTCTGAGCCACCTCCCAGTGTGAAGAATTGCTCCTGTAAACAGCTCTCTGAGGCTATGTGCYAGCTCACCGCCTCTCCCCAGGCTCAGGTGATATGTTATTTAACTCACCTATTTGGATGTGCAATGGCAAGGCTGGAAAGCACTTCAGAGCAAAGACAGGAGCTGTAAACTGGATGGAAGTCTTCATCCTTTCAGGATTATTTTATATTTCTAATTATCAGTTATAAAAGCCCTTGATTCCAATATGTTAATGTGTAAAGGTATAAGCTGAGCCTTAACCAACCATCTTAATGTTGTGGCTCATTCCACCAAAATAAGGTGAAGCTTACAGTGAAAATAAATAAATGAATAAAAATATTATAATATATAGACAGSTTTATATAGCAGTTTTGTAATTTCTGGCGATGTGTTATGTGAATGCAAAACATGAGAAACAATTGGAAATGAATAAAAATATGGCCCAAGGCTATTACTGAAGGCCTGAAATTTTATTTTAAACACTAGTCAAGCACASATATAGTTTTACTGGTATAGTTGAATCATTTGAAATTTGAAAAATGGTTTCAGCAGAATAGGATTGAGATAATGATGCTCTCTCAGCATTGTAAGGCAATTTAAAGAAAATATCTTTAARTGTTTAAAGCTATACTATGTAAAAAATGTCACTTTCAAAATGCAAAGCTGAATTATTCAGTGTTGCTGCACTAATGGACAAAGTTAGATATGACACATGTTTGAAAGCCTACAAGGAAGTGGAGGGAAAAAAAAAAAAGAAGAAATATTAGTTATAAAAGCTGCTAGAGAAAGTAAGAGAGAGATATGTCAATTCTGGAAAAAGAAAAGATAGTACTGTACCTCGTAGTAGAGTCTAATACATCCTACTTCTTTCAGAGCACTTGGCTCAAGGCATTATCTTTTGTTTCCTGCCTAAAATCAAGCATCTCATCTCTCCCTAGCAACCTGCACACAGCTGAAAAAGGAACTGGTGAGAAACACCAATATGAGCTAAAAGCTAAAATCTAGTTTCAGAAATTTCTCAGTAATTACTTACCTATGAGGCTGGTATTACAAACTTGAATGTGAAGTTATTGATGTTCTTTGCTTATCTGCATCCATCTCTCATGGGACCTGGTGGATCATTTCATTCAAAATCATTCCTGTGTCTATAGCTGTTTTTTCCACATTCTGAACACTTCAGGTAGTCGGTCTTTTGAAGATTTTTGACTTATTCTATTTCAGAGTAGAAATCTGGACTTGAGAAAAATTAAATTAAGCCTGACTTTCTTTTAAGACTTAAGATTGAAGCTTTTAAGCCTAAGATTCAACTCTCCACCAGTTTTCAAGCATGTACTATCTCTCTCACTTAATATCTTTCTTTTCTCCTAACTTTATCCTATTGTAACATTTGCCCTTACATTAGTTACTTGCAGCTACTAAACCTCATACGTTTTACAYGCTTCTAAGGGGTCGCTTATGTCTCTATTGACTCTCTGGGAAACTAGCTTAAGACAATGCGCCTATCTTGCAGACAGCATAACCATTCTTAACATTTTTTTTTTCTGCAAAGCTTGTGCTTTCCAAAACTTCTTTTTATTTCTTTTTTCCATTTTCATTCTTGTCCTAATCCTGTATCCTTTTTTTAGCTTCTCATATAAAGATTTATTTCTCTGCAAGTTCTTTTTGCTACATTGTTCTTGATAATTTACTATCTGAAAAAAGAGATGAGAGGCTTTATTTCCTGCTCTTTTCTTGCCACCTATTTGGCATGATACCTTCCTGCTTTTGCAGGACTGCATTTAACAWCTGTCTAAAGAAATATGACCAAGCACTATGAGAAAAAGAGCACTGAGATTCATGAGAATGCTTTTTCATTTAATAGGATTACAGTGGAGTTGGATGGATATTRCTTTTAATGATGAATTATTTTCAGAGTTTTTTTATTATTTAACTTTTCTAGAACTCTCAGCTGAATTTTATAAGTAGAACTCAACATAATCTTTCTTTTTCAATAAAGGATTTCTAATAAAAGAATAAAATGATAATATTTGTTGAACACAAGACAGAACACATGAACCACAGCAATATTAACACATATGTATCTATCTGTCAATTTACCCAAATGTTCCTATGCTTATTCATATACAGCAGCAGAATTTTGAAGCAAATAAAGCCATTTGAGAATAATTTATTTTTGTTCTGAAGGATTCAGAAAATGGAATGGATAAAATTGTCCCAAGCATCTGTTCACTGAATATGATTATTAGTATTGTTCGCATTACCTATAATACTACAGTATTTACTAAAAAAAAAGGAGAAATAAGAAAAGAAAATACAAAAATCACTTTATACTACTTATTAAAAATACGGTGTATGATAAAATTAAAAATCTGTCAAATCAAAAATAAAGAAGTTGCTAAACTTGATGTATCATTTCTCAGGCTCTGCCTGGTAATTGTTAGTTCCATGTTTCTTTTTGGAAACTAAGACTATTTTAGACTGTGGAAATTACAAGGCAGAAATAAAATAATAAATACTATTCACGTTATCAATGGTTTTGCAGCATGATCTTGTTGTAAGATTGCTCAGCCTTATAAATATATGGTATATAAGAATGAAGTTAGACTCTTATTACAATTCCAAAGTCATTATTTCCTGGAGTTTTTCTAAGAAATGCTTTATCTTGGGCTGAATTTTGGAAAATTTTAGCCAAAATAATTAACTCTTTGCTAGATAAAGAAAGAGATACTTTCTTGGTGCTGAGCAATTCTAAGAGCTTCATCTCTGATGGACTGAATCAGGTTATTATGAGAAAGATATCTGGCATTTGATAAGATTTGGTCAGGAATATGCCTCACTTCATCATAATGGAAGAAGGGAAAGATAGAAATTAGCCTGCTAACAGAGATRGCTCGTATTAATTTACCTGTGAGACAGATTTATAGTTGAAGCACAAAGTAATGCTGTTTTTTCTTCTTTTTTTTTTAAAGACAGTGTTCAGTTATGAACAAGAAATAAGATTAGAAGTTGAACTTGTATCCTCCCTGTTACAAGGCAATGTCTATTAAGCACCTGCTTTTTTCTCAAGCCATGTGTTTGCATTTGGATCACATAGCTCACAGTCAAATTTCAGAATTTCCTAATTTTGAGACTATGTTTTTAAAGTCTGCTCAATAATGTATTAGCATGTTTTTATACACGCAGTTTTTAAAGCAGATATATTTCTCTCTCTAATAGCGACATTACCTAGAACTGACTGCGTTTTGTGCTGAAAACTAAGAGGCAACCCATCTGTTGAAGAGCTTGCAATTTAAGCCTCAGTCTTGTAAACAGCTCTTCTGGGATTTTTCAGTTTTACAGGCAAAGTCGTCTATGGTCTCTTACAATTGTAACAGAGCATAAGATGTATAGTCAGAACTCACCTTCCTAACAGTCTCATACTAGTYTAAGCTTCTGATGGAGCTATTCAAAAAGCAACATATAGTGACTTCAAAAACATTTGGGTCAGCATGGATCCTTGGGGAACCATATMGATTTCTGGATGCCCAAAGGAAAAATTGCCACTGATGCCTGCTGGAAATGCTTCAGCAGGACCAGTCTGAAACRTTCTAATTATATTCAGCCTCAATAATAAAGTCTAATGTTAGTGCTATAAAATGCCATTGAAAACAACAAAACTGGCTGACTCACTCTATCATGCAAACTAAGACAGTCTGCTGTTGCCTGAGAAACACCGATTTTTTGAAAGCAGACATGAATTTTTTAGTTTGCAGGTAAAAACTCTCTTATAAGTAAMTTATAGCATTAAGTTCTTTAATGATTTCAATTCTTTTTGAGAAAGAGGTAATGAATTTTTGAGGAAGGGAAATCACTATTTTCTCAMCGACACCAACATTTCCATTTCTCAGTAGTACTTTTTAAAAAGAAAACAAAGAAGAAACCTTCATTYAAGAGCAATAAAATTGCATTGGCAAATGTTCCAAGTGAATTTCAAGTCCAGGGTTTTGTCTTTGGTCAGACAAAGACCAGACAGAGATCCTTCTCACTCCTAGAAAAGATTTTGATCTCATTGAACTAAAAACCTTGAATCATGCTGAAGATTGAGGATTCACCAGCTCTTAYCWGTGGTTTGAAGTTCACATATACAATACCTTTTGCTTGCAAGGCTAGAACRCCACCTCACTAGAAGAATACATCATTCTTGTCATCGCACTTTGACTATGATTGATTCATGTAGAAGAATAAACTTATTCTAGAATAGTCTTTTCAGCAACTGTCAAGAAAATTAACTGTACAGTAGGTAGAATATCAAGGATAAATTCAAATTTCTTGTAATGAGGCTGTAATAGCTCCTTTTAAGATAAGAAAGTGAATGTAAATAGTTTGAACCTAGACTGAAAACACAAAATGGTCAGGAAAGCAAAGAAGGCCCATCATCATTTGAAAGAGGAAGGTGACCATTAGCCAGATCAAAAAAATGACAGAAGAATGTCAATGTGACTTTTGAAACAAAGAAAGATTCAACCTGATAGCACAAAAGAAGGATTTCTTTTATGGAGCAAAAAAAMCAAAAAAGAAGCATTTGTAAAATGAAGAAGAGCCCTTGGAGAAGAAAGAGAAGTAGCTAAAACCTGAAGGAGATGTGGCATGTGTGAGGGGACTTCTCTGGGGTCTTTCTCACTCATTTGCTGTAGGGACCCGAATGCCACAGGGACTTGTGGCACACACCCAAGAATCATCCCTTCCCTTCCTGAAGGAGGGTGGACAAACAGGACAACTCGCATGCCCAGAAGCCCTGAGCAAAAAAGCAGTACAAGTACAAGCTAAAAAGTGATTTAGTACTTTTTTCATATATAAATGCAAATGTAATGTATTAGCACAGCACTTTCTTTGTATTATAACAAGTAAAAATTGTTCTCATATTTTCATTGTACTTTTCAACCATTATATATTTTCTGAAAAGGAAACTAGAAGTAGGAATGGAAATGAAAACACTATTTACCTGTCGAAGTGACAAATAAAGGTAGTTAGTGTATGGACATTTAGGTGTTTCACCTATATGGTCTTTACATCCAAATTCATAAATAATTTCCACCAAATAGCGCAACAGAGTATGCTTGAGCTCTTCTTAAAGAAAATACATTAGCTTATTTTCCAGGAATTCTCAGTTATTAACTTGACGAATCAGATTATCTTTAGGGTTTTCTTGTCTAAAAATGAACCTGAAAAATTCTTTGATGTTCTTATTAACAGAGGTCAAAAMCAGAATGTTTTACTAAAATGGGATGCTACTGGATCATTCTAATGAATCCAGTTTTCCTAATGAGGCAAATACGCAATTAKCAAACAAAAGTTGACATGCTTATTTTTCTATATGGTAAGTACTTTCCTTTCCTGCTTGTTAGTTTATTTTCATACTGAAGACTCCTTTTGAAATCTCCATCATTGATTTCTTRTTAAACAAGATCTAAGCACACCATAGAAATGAAATTTGCAAGAGCCAAAATTTGCAATACTACTGATGATATTAGGAACATGATTGATTTCTGCCACAAAGCCAGTAGTCTGACACGAAACTACTACTTTTCCCAATGGCAGAAAACAATTGTTTCTTTTTCTGTAGTAGAGGTTTAGGATCGAAGCAGAAGTGACATACTGGACTGGGAATAATTTCTAAAGTTAACGGCAGGATGCTAATCCTGATAGACCTCAAAAACATTTTACCATAAATTTCAGCCAATCAAGAAGCTGAGGCTATTTACAATAAATATTATTTTATATATATATATATATGTATATATATGTGCATGTGTATGTTATGTATTTTCTTTTTAAGAATGAGAAGTACTAGAAAACGAGTAAATACAATTTTCTTTTCAGGAGCAGTCCTAGCAACCTTGTGATGTTACTATCACCAGGAGCGTGCTTATCATTTGCAGCCAACACAACTATGAGGTCTTCCCTGGTAACTTAGCTGTGTGTTACCTGCTTGTCTGACCAGTTTGGARGGAGAGCTGGTATGGCAGACTCAACGATGAATTTGGATTTTCAGGGCTCCTGAAAAAAATAAAACACTTATTAATTGGTTCGTGAACAGACATCTTGAACAGGTTGAGGATTTTAATGTACCTACCCTAAAGAACAGATCATCCAGTTTATAGTATTCTCCAAATAGATTATTAAGAAAGTCAATAAGATGGCACCTCTTTAAGATTTTCTTTGGCTGAGAGACCGCTTCCTAATTATTCTTCTGACTTCAGGCATTTTGGCTTATATTTGCTAAAGTTCTGGAATGATGAGTAGAATCAAAATCTAAAGCTTTCCTAATCTGCACAAGACAGAAAGGGAAATAATATGGAAATGGACCAAAGCTAACAGAAGGGAGGAACCTGTTCCATAATTCCCCCTCCCTTGGGTTGACTTGAATCTGTTTTCTTTTTAGCCCTTTCCTGAGAAAGTACTCAGCTTCTCTACTCTAGATATTACAAAATAGTTGAAATATATTTAAAGTAAAATAGCTTAAAAAATTAGAAAAAGATTGGGGAGCGTTATTTTAGTATAACAAAAGAGTTATAAGGTCTTAAAAAAAAAAGGAAAAAAAAAGGCAACTATAAGCTAGCTACAGGGTCAGTTTCTAAGAACTGCAATAAAAAGACTGGCAGAACTCAATCAAATTCAGAAGCATATGATAGATTTGTCAGACCTCAGCTAGGTTCAAAAAATTAAAAATAATATTATTTCAGGATACAGCATCATCTTAGTGAAGAGCTGCCGCTATTCCACATCTGCTCTAAGCAAAGAATTTTCATTTTATGCAGTTACAACTCGCTGGAATGATTCCACAGAGTCAGCAAAGATCTTTAAGCTTAAACAAAGCAATGTATTTTCTGGAAAATCTGACATATATGAAAGAGTCAGTACCTTTGAGTTAATAAAAAAGACTTTTTTAAAGTGAGCAGTTATAGGCACATCGAGAGCTGCTGTTGATTTCATTGTTATTGTATTCATTTGGCTAAAAGATTATKATATGTATTTACATCTAGCACTTCAAGAGAGAAATTGAAGGTAATTTCAGATATGCCCTGCCATAACCTGTTGTATGATTGCCTCCCTGATGACAAGAGAGAACTTGCATCGTCATTGGTTTAATCACTTCTCRCCCAGCCATTGTCAGAGTTGTTTTCCTTCCCCTCTAGGAACACAGATTTGTCTATTACGGTGATTTCAAGAAGCATATTTACAAACACAGTGGCCTGACGTGAGCACATGAGAAAAATACTTTCTATATATAATCCATCAAATTCTTAAGACGTTCATCTTTTTTCAGTTCATGTGCCCCTTGTGTTTGTTTTCAACTAATCCTCTAAACCAATTCTTATGACAAAAGAGTGGAGACTGTGCGAAAAGGATCTGAATTCTTAGTTACGGCAGTGTATGCTGTGACCACAGCTTTTCATGCCTATCAGTGTGGWCCCACTGGTTTCTTATTCCCCTCCATATGTCTGTTTTAGTCAATGTTTTCCTTTCTATTTTTAGACTATTAACTTTTTAGTAGAGCCAGATTTCTTTGTTCTTCCACTTCTGCGGCGCATATTTCCCRAGCGGTCGCTGAGACCACTCGACGGCACCATAGCAGAACTTCTCAGATGTGTTATTCACACTGCAATGCATAATGTRATCTATTCAACATCTTTCGCTAATGTAAAGACAACAAAAGGAAATGATGCATTTTATTTATGGAAAAAAATAGAATTTGAAAATTTAGAATTTAATTTTGAGTTTTCATATGCCCTGAAAAAAGTGTACTTTTTCTATATATGCACACAAGTACTTAGTTATTATAGCACTCACAAAGTAGTCTAACTAAATAACAGACTTCTTTTTATCTCCCAGGGGCCTCTTTTTTATATTCTGCCATGTGCCTTGGTGTCAAAATCTCAGCTTGCTCTCACAAGTTGATGGTAGAAGAAAAGTGAGGAAATGGTTTGAAAATGTAAGCCCTGTTGTAGGAATACACCTGCAACTGTACTTTGTAAGGACACAGGCCTTTTAAAGCTTCAATCTGAATTACAAAAGTGTATGCCAGCAACTTTTGAAAATATTGCTGTTACTTAGGGTATTTTACAATTTCTGAATAGCCTTTCTATGTCTGGCTGACATTACTACAGTCAAACAGATTCTGTCTCAAGAAAAATTATTAAGGACATGTCTAACAGGCTACGTTTCAGTACTATGTTGCAAAGACTTGAAAAAAGGACAGTCACTGAAGTGACTGCTAATTCCTACCGTTAAAATGCATATATATATTTATATGTACRTATATTTATATATATGTATAATCATGTAAATCAAGTTTCCTCTTTAGGACTTAGATCAGTTCATCATTATTATGACAGGAAATTACCTAATATGGACATAAAATTCAGGTGAGAAACGAGTAGATTCCTATTCACTGTAGCTAGCCCTGTTCCAAAATCATTATATGCCTTTTAGAGACTCGTAACAACAGTGACTAGAGGGTTGAATCACAGGATCTGCCACCTACAGTAGCTTTGTCCTGCTCATTCTCTAGTTTTTCAGATACAGAAAATGTTGCTTTAACAGCAAATTTTTTCAAACATTTTAGAACATGGCCCTTAGGGTGACACAGGAAGGCCCTTTTGTGAGAGATTTTTCAAACTACTCCTTAGCTTCTCCGATGTTCTGAGAATCAAGCAACTGCTAACGCTTACTTCTAGGGCATCAGAATAAAAACTCCAACATTTCTGAACATACCAAGCAAGGAAACTTAAAGAAAAAAAACCATAACTTCTTATGAGTGCAGACATTTCATGAAAACCTGMTCAGATATTCCAAATAATAAATATTCTTTTGCCTTTTTAAAGAAAATGCAGGGAAACTCRCTGTGAAATATCCAGTTACACCTTGTCACTCAAAAAAGAAATGCTTTGAAAAGTCCATTCTCTTTCTATTTCTGTCTTCTGTTCTCAATATTCTTGTCATTATAAACATGACAGGGAAGTGATTTAAAATCAGAAATGTACTTGGAYTCCTTTTTTATATCAAGCACAGATTTTTAGACTCCTAAGGCTTTATTCT
The DNA here is from genome assembly GCA_003342815.1 of Eudromia elegans. Classification (NCBI taxonomy): domain Eukaryota; kingdom Metazoa; phylum Chordata; class Aves; order Tinamiformes; family Tinamidae; genus Eudromia; species Eudromia elegans. The sequence goes on along the minus strand of PTEX01000131.1, from coordinate 2,062,847 downwards.
AATGTCACACGGTAAATCACATTCTACCAGCCCCGTGCGAAGATGAGGGCTAAAATCTCTCTTTGTGAAGAACAAAGTATGAGGAAGTTCATAATTTCTCATCTGTATCTTGTAACTGCCAGTACTTAGATTTCTTATTTCATATCTCTCTGGAACTATTTTTTTCTATCAAATTTCACTTATATGTAGCTTTTCACACTTCTTAACATCCCTGACCTTTTCCTACATCCTTTTAACATTTACTTCTCTGTTTCTTGCATGATTGTATCTTGCAGCCCTCCAAAATCCCAAGTCTTTAAAGTTCCTGAAGTACATGAGGCTGTTCACTTGAGTTCAAATTAATGACCATTTATTGGTTTTGCCATTTCAAACCTTTCCTTTTTTAAAGGCTTAAAATTTTTCACCCAGAAGAACTTCATTTTCCCTGCAAGAATCCGTTCTATAACTGCTAGAACTAGGCAGGAAAACATCCTGTTCAAGTTTTTAAGCAAGCTTCAATATGAGAAATGTGATAGAAATTGCTTTAGGTCTCTCATAGCTGGACCATAGCATTTGTCATAAAGGATAAGAATCCTTTTTTCACAGTATTTTTCTTTAATACAATGCTCTAATAGTCCAGAATGAACAGATCTGCACATGTATTTATTCTGTAATACWGAAGACTAAACACATCCTCCTCTTGCCTTGATCTCTCCTTCACCTATAGTCTACAGACTGTCCAAATTAGAATTTGCCCTCTGATATCCTTCCCTAATCAGTAATAACATTTAGAATCAAAACAGAACTACTGATTCCTCTCCTTGGGCATTCCTCCTCTGTAGATTTTTTTTGACATTGCTCCCACTGCAAAGGAGTTTCTGGGAAGCTTTTGCCCTCAACATTATTGTTTGTTCAAACATAAAATGAAAGAAGCTTTCTCTTAGAAATGCTGATATTGAACACTGCCATTGGAAAATAGTGCTTCTTGCCAACTCAGAGATCTTTTATTTCTTTGGCAGAGTTTTGTTTTTTTGTTTGTTTATTCTTCTAGTMCAACCACAGGATGATTTTTCCAGACCATCCTAAGTTCTGTGCTAAATGGAGGAGAGAGGTAGGCATCCTGGACTAGCGAGTGCAGCAGCCAGTATTGACATACCAGAAGAAACAGCAAGACAAGATTGTGTCTGAAACTCTCTTTTTCAACACAGGAATATTCCTATTCCAAGGGTGAAGAGGCTCTGTGTTGAGCCTGAAGTCATTTCGTTTGCCTAGAAAGCAGCATACCTCATGCAATGAGACATGGGCAGCTGAATCATACTTTGTATTGAAATGGTGGATGTCGTGTTTTGCTGCATAGGAGATTCGGATGTTTGGATGAGTCCTGAACATCCAGACCTTTTACCCTCCTCTATGAAAGCCATTGGCCAATGGGTCTCTTTGTTCCCAGGCTCCAGGCTGGGCTTTTCTCCCAGGCTAAACCCACATCCCAGCTACACCTTACTCAAAAGCAGGAAGAGAGCAGCTTTCCCCCCCAGCCAAGCACAAATGTGGGACTTCTACAGCATCTCTTGCACCTGACGGGCTAAAGAGGAGGTGTTGTATTCCCTCCCTTAGCTGATATATCTGACTACATTTGTTTCTAACTTCTGCTCAGGAATGGTAAAATTCAGAACTACATTTGGGAAACTACATCCATTAATAACTGGTATAAACCTGAAGAATAGAAAACAAAGTAAAAAAATCTTTGGTCTTTCTCCCAAAATGTTACTTCATTAAATTAATTAACCAGGAATTATCAGTCRTCTGCTTATAATCATTTTATGGTCAAGAAGAGAAAAGTATTGCTGGGAGGGAATATACCCTTCATTAAATGAATAAAATGCTTTGCTTAATTGCTAAAAGCAGTTGCAGTAAAAATATTTATAAAATCTGGTTCTAAAGTATGCCACATGGWTCATATTGTCACACAGATTTGCGAATTTGCAGCATGATGGAATTGCCTAATACACCTGGCCATGTATGGCAGAACTTCCTAAGAAGGGCACTAAATTATGCTTCAGGTGAAGAACAATACACCCCTGCAACTTATTTTTGATAAAGAAAAGCCCAGGTCTAAAAATGAAACTTTCTCTTTTTTGTTAATCTTTAATTCAAGTTTTAATATTACAAACTTGCCAAAAACATTCATTTTATAAGATGTATTTATTTGTACTTATAAGAAGTAGCGATAAGAAGTATTTATTTGAAAAYTATACCTAATTTTAGAATTATTGCACTCTTCTACTGTAGTTTTTAATGACACTAAATGCAGATAATTTTGCTTTCTTCTTTCATCTTTGCTTAGGATATTATTTCCTAGTTAGTGGATTTTTAATCTTCTCAATAATTAGATTGATAAAAAAAAATACATGAAAGTGAAAATATTCAGGCTCAAATATATTTSAGTCTCATGTACCATATTTCATATGCCTTCAGTGGTAGTTCTCAGTCGTTGTTCAAACTATATTTTCAGATTGTCATTCCTTCTCTCATAAGGATATCACAAAATGAAACTCGGTATTTCATGTAATTACCATACATACTGTAGCTGGTGATTAAAACACTATATATAATAATACYCACCATAAATTCAGAAGAGTAGGTAGTATTAGAAGTAGCTTGTAGAAGAAATAGTGATTGCATTATACATGAAAACTAAGCAGCTATTCAGCATCAAATTTCCCAACTCTACTTGCCTTAGTTACCCACAGGGCACAATAGAAAAGCAGTTTGCAAGGCACACTCAATTCTAACACGCAGACACAGCAGCTATTACCATAACAGATTAACATTGATGCWTTTTTTTTTTTTTACATTTCTGATCTGATTCCCTAGTATGTCTATAGAAAGCATACCTAAATTTTTCAAAATAATTTTTGCCTCAAAACCTCTGCACTAGTTTTCAGTTATAACTTCAGACACAATATCTTTTACAGTATTTCCATAGTATAGAGACAGCATACTTTTAAAAGCAGATTAACTCCGAATTTACTCTATGTTTTCTTAATAAACTGATGGGTGGGTTCCATCCATGAGAATGGGCTGTAGCCTAGACTGCTTTGTTGAATTGCAAAGTTTATTGCACATACATTCTGTATCAACCCTGGGCCTCTAACAGATTTCTAGAATTCTTGTATATATCTCYAATAAACCTCTGTAAATCCAGAGATTTCTGGAGAGGAAAATTTTAAAAGCAACTTCAAGAAGGAATTAAAACAGCTGCATTGGAAAGAACACTCAGAAATAGCTTCAAACAGGACACTCCTCAACTTTGTTTCCCTAGGGTGGTACAATGTACCTTGAATGACGCTCTAAACACCTTAAGAACTTACAAAACATAAAATGAAACAACCAAAAAAACCCTAGACTGTAGCAATATTTKGAGTCCCTAAATCCTTTTTTTATGAAAAAAAAAAAAAAAAAGATATCCTTTAAGAAATTAATTTAGTGTAATTAGGCATGGTTTGGGGGAATGCCATATGGTATCAATAAATAATTTTTCTGTGAGCCACTGCTACTCCTCAAATAGATAAACATATGCCAGGTATTCATAATTAAATCCATATTATTCCATTCTGCAGTACATCCATACCAATTAACCAACTAAAGCTGACTGAAAATAGCTTCATCTTTCAACTGATTATGGACATCTTAAGGATATGCATGGCATGAAAAACACTACTATATTTTGCTAAAATAYTGCTGAAATTTTTCTCACCTGAATCACCGAATCCATCTTTTCAGACTATAAGAGTATTCCTCATTTCTGTGCAGCTTTTTTGGTCRCAGCAGGTGTCCACAGCATCATTAGTCCTTCTGAGTGGAACAGCTGTTAAAAAAGAAAAGAAAAAAAAAAAAAAGGCATTTTTAGTTACTGCTCCTGTCTTTATACAAACAGGAAAACAGGGAAAAAATTCAGTGTACAGTAGCATGGAAGTCAAAGGTGGGATAAAATAAAAAGTTAAGAAGACATGAGTAATAGCACTTGCTTTCCGCAAAACTATTATGTTCTGGGGTCAGGTTTGTATGTTTGGAAGGAAYAGAAAAATTTTAGCAGGTTTTCCTTTTGCTTGGATACTTAACCAGGCCAGAGATGGTTCATTTTTGTTCTGAAACCTTGCAAGTCACTCCCAACTGAGGAAATGTCAACAAGTGAGRGCTGAGGTTGTTCTCAGAGCTGAGCAGAAAACAAACCTCCGCCTTCAGCTACTCTTTCCATCCCTTGCAGCAATCAGGGCAAAGCGAGAGCCTGAATTAGGATTCAGGGTTACTTCCACAGTCTCCTTCCCTGAGCATCAGTCCCAGACTCTTAGATGCTTTGCATAAGTCTAAGCATAGACTGGCAAGGATGAACTTGTGCTGGTAGCCTCTGACAAATTGGAAAGTTTGGGTATAATTTCAGAATGGAGGCTTATTTTTSTTACTTTGCCTCCATTTCTTTTTCATATCTTTTATGTAAGTGGTAACAGGACTGAGACTTTGCACATAAAATCATATAATTTCAGTAAACYTACTTTTCATTTGTTTGTTTGTTTGTTTTGCTTACTTTAGCTTTAGTAACTAATGTTCCTGCTGTTGTTGATTTCTAGGGCTATCAGTCTTGGCTTTCACAGGCCCTCCTGRAACATCACATTCATTCATTAATTCATTCACATTCTGTTCCACATACCAACAGAACCAGTGACTTCCTATGGAGATTTACTTTGTGCCCTTCGAGGAGGAGAGGGGTCAGGTGCACTCCACTGAAACAAGAGCCTAGAAAAAGAAATTCTATAGGACCACAAGTGAAAACTTCACAACCAGCAGCCTGCTGCTGCTAGACCTCCTGCCTCAAACAAACTGCTTGCCAGTGTGCAGGTGAAACTTCTGCATCCCCAAACATGGGTTCTCAGCATTACCTTTTTACTAGTTTAACTACTGGAATTGATATTCTTTCCTGAAAGCGTGAGGAAAGTGATATTTAGTGTTTTAATACTTAATTTCTGGTTAGCACTTTGAACATGTAAAACTCCATTTATATATGCTGTTAAAGTATACCTATRCATAAGGAGGTAGCTCTCAATTATCTTGTATTTTCCTGTTTTAGGAATCTACAAATAGAATATGATACGATGGAAAATTTGGGAACTTTGACAAGGTTATTTTCAGGAAAGAACTTTCCAGATACCCTGGGAGTAGCACAAACACCTAGTGTGGGCCCAGCCTTGGTGACAGTCTTATTTTATATTAGTGTAGGTGACTSTGTTTTGTCTCATACTCCTGAGAAATTCATCATTTTGCTTGGTCTGACTCCTCTTCCTCTGTTGCAAGTCTTTGGGCTGAACTACCTCAGAGAGGTTTAGTTGCTTTTCCCATGTACTACTTTTGTAATCAACAGCTTAGCAAGGCTAGGTCTAGCAACTCACCTTGTTGACTGACAGGTCTATTTGGGTTTAACATGTTGTGGACGCTTTTGTAGACAGACTCTTTACAAGCTAACTCCCTATTGGCAACACTGACGCAGGGCTATAATCATGAAAAAGCCAGCAAGAGAGGTGAGGAGATCAGAGATGGAACCACGTATAAAGGCATAATTAAAATTATAGCATCATTAGTAATAAAAGCAACAGTCACTTTTAAGTACATTCCAGATCAAGGATTTCCATGACCCTATTCCCTATGTGGAGAAATGCTCTGCCCTGCTGACTGCTCCATCAGCAGTAGCTATGAGAGACAGCACTCACCAATGCTGACCAAGACWCGCTGTGCCCTCCAGCACAACTAAAACGCTCTTAGGAGGGAGGTGTGCAACTGCAGCCACCGCAACAAACCCTCTCTTCCAGGGAACAGACTCACAGGACACACCAGTTGCATTTGCATTTACCAGTGTTAAAGTTATGTTAAATTTCGTACATGGTACCTTTCTGCTTAAATATATATTCATTTGTTATTATATAGATTTAGAGATTTTTGTCTTCCTTGATGACAACTCCTTAGGAGAACCGAAAGGCACCTGTATCTGATGGCTGGAATTACTGGCAGGAAGAGAATAATACCATTTTGGGCGAAGCTTAGGACTTCCTARGACAAAAAAGAAAATATTTTATGCTGAATTCATCTGAAAGATACCTTATACCAAAYGAAATTTTAGAAAGCTGTCAGAATATCTAGCTTCAGAGAAGAGCTTATGTAGACTCTCATTTACATATCTTGGAGAGGGTAAATTAGTTTTTTTTTTTTTTTGGTTTTTGAGTCAGAGGGACTTCCTGCTCCCAAATACCATCATAGGGACCAATGCCTTGTGTTTAGCTGTACTTTTATAGGTAACAACTGAATGYATTTATACTTCCTGGGGGTGGGGCAAAAGGGAGTTATGCTCCATCAAGCCATTCTAATCTCCAGGTTTATATTAGCTGACTTGTTCTGTGCTACAGCAGTTGCCATAGTGAAACTGTTATCAGAATCTTTGATGTAAATCCTTTATTCTTGCTTCCCTTACAAAAAAGTCACCAGTCTACASTTGGAAGTTTAGAGGGTTCTCTGTTTGTTTTACTTTTGGAGGGGGAAAAAAAAAAATTACCATTGCAAAAATACCCTCTGTTCTGAAGCTTTGGGCAAGCTGTCACATATAAGGTGCCACATAGTGTAGTTTCTGGAGCTACTCTTGTGTATATGTGACAGAAGGAAAACAATATCACACATCACATATATTGCTACTTACAGGTCAGTTTTTTTCCTTGACAGGTTTATCTGCTTTCCAAAAATAAGTGAAGACTTCTATAGTGGCATTAGGACTGTCACAGAGAGGGAGTCTCAGTACACACTTTAGCAATCCTGGGTGCAATAACCAGAAAAGCAGTAAAAGAGCTGATTTTATTCATYACATTTCACTGCATCTTTTTTTGCCTAAAACAGTCAATTGGGATGTTTTAGGTAAGCTAGGATTTTTTACAAGCCATTCTTAATAGTTATTGGCCTTTTTTTTTTAGTCCTCTTATTTCAAGCTGAAACTATGTTTACGTTATTTATACTAAAACTTACTTCAGGCATACATATTGAATCAGATTACTACCTATTAGATAGGCAAAATATTGTAAACATTGTAAAACATTCTCCCCTTTCCATCATATTCCTACCCTGGTACCCTGGTCAGTCTGCTTCACAAATGTGGATAAGAAAACATGTAGACACAGGGTAGTACAATGCCTTACTGTACTCAGGTCTTCAGGCTGACAGGCAAAACGTCATTTACTATCCCTTAAAATATCACCAGTGACTTTTTTATTTGTCTTCTACTTGTCCGAAAAAAAATTGCAAAATCCAGCCTTAGATCTCTCAAATATCTGCAAATATTGAATTGTTGTATTAAGTTCATCTGACCTGAATGACATACCTTATGAATCTAACATGCCTTCAAAGCTGAGGCTTGAATATTATATGCATAGGAGTATAAATCTCATTATTTTATTCAAAATATCACTTTTTTGTGAGAAATCTGTTAGCGTAATTGTAGAAGTAACTCTAGATAGTTGAAATATAACTGAGTTGACAGATTCATTAGATATTTCCTGGAAAAAAAATAGCATTTCAGAAATGAGGGTTGCATTTATGTAAGTTTAATGTGAAATTAGCCTGAGTATATGTTGAAGACCCTAGTTTACAGCATGTTTTAAACAGAAGTTTTATATCATGTTCTACTAAGGAATTTGCATCTCAAGTGTTACACTGCATCCTAGAAAGTCTACAAATCTGCCAAAGATGACATTCATGGCAAAAACTAGTTTGATATTTTAAGAGATTATCTTCCACCAGTCTATCAATGGCCCAAAGGAACAGGAATGCTGTCGCTACCTGAGTTAAAGTGATAATAGTTGGTTTGACCAGACACTAAAGGTGGTTTGAACCAATTCAGCCAACTTTGCACCAGAGCAGATAACCAAACTCAACATACCTTGTTCTTCTATCTCAATGGTGGCACCAACTACCTTCAAATGATGGGCAAAACCAAAGTCTGCAGTATGTTGGCACACTCCACTTACATGAGACCCTCTGTGGTGGGTCAACACTGCTTGAGATTCCAAACAAAACAAAACAAAACAAAACAAAACAAAACAAAACAACAAATAAAACACTGAGAAAGTAGTAAAGAGGGAAAGGTATTGGTTTAAAATTGCCTCTCATATAACTTATTTTAAAAATGTGTTTTCCAGTGTGTTTTTCTGAATTGCCTAAATAAGGTTTTCCCTTTTTAAAGGAATTAAGCTCACCCTTACTTYATTCACAGAACTCCTTTTGAAATGAGGGAGAGTAATGTGAAGAAAAACACAATATACAATATGCTTAATAGACAAATCAATATGGAACCATTTTCWCTGTCTATGGTTTTTAAATTGAAAACTTATTACAAGTAAAATTTTATGTTGTATTATAAAAGAGAAATTATAACCACTGATCATCTTTTTTTTTTCTCTCTCTCTACTGCATGACTTTTATACACACGCATTTGCTTAGGCAGAAAGCATGAGAAAAAAAAAAATCTGTCTTTTTCTGGCTTAGTCATTTTTAATTTAATTGTTTATTTGGCTGAAACCTTTGTAAMTCTTTTGCTTCTCCTCTATTCTCTTTGCATTGTACTTTAAGCTCATTTTTCTTTTAGTTGTATTTTCTCTTTGGTTTAGTCATGAAAGTTTGACATTGAAATTMATTTCAATCATTCAAAATGCATGCTGCTCCAGGTATTGTAGTTGCATGGAGAGAAATATAGCATGTGAATTAGCATAGGAAGAAACCATTAAACTCAGCAAAGTACTTATAATAATGCAATAGAAAAATTYCCAAGCAACAATCTAGAGGGAAAATGCAGTTTTATACCTTAATTTGTCATTTCAWCCAGAGAACTTTAATCACTGGTAGATGGCACTAATGCTACRATCTAGGTGGTATAGGTGGCACGTAGCYGTGATGACTTTACAGCTAAAAGGCAGATTTTTAAAAACATCTTTCTGAATTACCATACATTATGCTTTTTTTCCCCCTCTTATCATTTTCCTATGATATTTCCAGTACTTACTTTCAATTCCCATTTGCAGGGAAAGCAGAGTATTCTTCTTAATAATAGGTAACATAAATGCAAAGACAAAAATAAAGAGCATATCAAAAAGCCAAAGATTCAATTCCTTTAAGATAAGCATTCCAGGGCAGGTGTACTTACTGTCACCTTAAGTGATCCTATCATGATGTTAGTCCCCTCTTGCAGAAGGGAAATATTTATTCACTGCATGGTTCTTCTCATCATATTGAAAACACTATGAGCCCAYCTTATAAATCTCAAGCTCTAGTATGTACAAGAGACTGTGCAAGAGAGTATGTTTTATGTCCTGAATTACAATTTATTGATAAAAGTTCATATATATATATATAATATAATATTTGCCTACCAAATGAAAATATTCGCTTGCTTTGTTCACCACGAACCTTCCAATYCCTTCTTAGCTGGTGGAAAAGAAGCTTGATTGCAGCCTGTCTCCACTTTCAATTGATTGCTAACTTAGAGAAAAGAGCAGGATGATAGAAACTTTGTAGCATGCTAAACATCCACCCAACCCCTGAGTGTGTTTTTATTCACCTAAACCAAACGGAGGAATAGTGAGACCTTTGGACTAGATTAGACTGAGTTACAATTACACTTTAAAGATTTGTTATACTTCAAAGTATGTTCTGAACAAAGAACAGGTATTTCACACAGCACGCTGCATGCCAGGGCTGCAGACATAGATTTACAGTACTCCTTTTCAGTACATCCGAATGACCAATATAATCCCTTCCTAATTCCTTTTAAGATAAGAGATACTTAAAATATGTATGTATTGTATACTGATGAAGCCAGTTTTGCTCCTGAGCTATTCATATAACCAGGGACTGAGGGCTTTGTGATTTTTAGGGGAATTAAAAAGAGCCAACTGAAACAAAAAGACCAGTCGGCTAAGTAGAAGAAATGTAAAAGTGAAAAAAGGGAGAATATGGGCCTCTGAAAAAAAAATATGGGGAAAGAGGGAGTACTGGTGCTGGTGGACAATTGTGATCATAAGAGAGCAGAGGATGATACAATTCGTACCTCTGGAAGAAGGAGATGAGCAAAATTTAGCAATAAATAGTCTCTACAGTCTCAGAGTCTGCAGGGATGCYCATGATCCTACATGCCCCTGCTTGCTTTCATCTCTGTTCTAGAGAGCYTTGTCAACACTACGTGTCTACACAGCTAGAGTTTGCACGATGAAATAAATCTCACAGGAATACACATTCTTATTTCATGGTTATTTACACACAAAAACAGGACCAAAGACTGGGCTCAACCTTACAATCAAATTGTCCTGAAAACTACAAATAAGGAAATTGAAAACAAGTGTAAATTGTTAAAAGAATCTTCAACATGATGACTTTATCACAGAAAATAAAAATTGCCACACTCAGTCACACCAAACTTCTGTTTACCTCATCATTCTGTAGGTGACCAAAATCCACAACTATATAAAAAAGTGGAAAACAACACGCCTCCTTGTTCTTCCCTTCAGTACTGGTTATAAGTGGTTTGAAAGGGTTTATACAGCTGGAAGTTTCATCTAGGCCATCAAGTCTGTCTTGTGCATAGCAGAAAAGATGTTAAAGTTTAGAAGTGTTGCTACCAAGCTCCTATGCAGGAGCAACTAGAATTTTCAGACAGTTATGCTTGGCTATAGAAACTTTGTTTTCTGATAAATAGTATTTGCCTCAATGGTTCTACCAGCAAAACCTCACAGTAAAAATTCATGGGTGCTATGGTAAAGATACCAATACATTATTATATGGAAGCTCTTTCTATAGATTTGCTTGATTCTAAATCTGCTGCAACTAAATGTATGCTACTGTGCAGGAATCAAATGCACAACTTCGGTCAATATTGCCTAGAATCCTTGTAGACCACATCCAACTGAAAAGGTTGACAAAATAAGAGTTTCAAAAATTATTTTTGTGCTTTAATAAATAAATATTTTATACATATACATACAGAGTCATCTGGTGTGCCTGGAAATATATATGCACAGCAAACCAAAGCAGTATTTTGCATAGGAAGATGAATATATTTGTTGACACACATATATTTGAAAATTTATCTGTACAAATGTGGAGGCCTGCATAGATAGTATGCACAAACTTATATAGTCTTAAAAGTGTTCATATATAAGATTTATGACAAGAGACAGAAAACATATTCTTCACCTAAGGCAGTTTAGCAATAGAAATATTACTATATTACACTAGATTAAAAATTCTTTTTTCACAGCAGGGTAGCCCATCTTTGTATTTGAGTTAAGATATTTCTTTACAGGAAAAGTAACTTCATAATTGTAAAGTATTAAACAGTTTGAATGCAAATGAGAATAACTYCACCTTGAAAAAACAAAATCATAAAATAAAATTCACCAGAATGGAATAAAATGAAAATAAAATGTTTGCCCGAGGATGAAACAGCCTGTGTAATAGTAGTTAAAACATAATATGCTTCAGCCTAGGGATACAGTGAAGTGCATGTGCCACTTCTTGAATAAAAACAAGCAATTTTGCTACAGAATCATAGCTGCAAGGTTTGCAGAAGCATATAAGATTATATCAGTTTTTACGTGCCATCCAGAGTGTATCATAGTCTCCAGCTGATCTTTTCTTTGGATTAAGCAGCTCTCTCATTCACAAGTGCCATTAAGTATTCCAAATGTTGACTTTCTAATTATGAACCATAATTTATGAAGCTTGTATTTTTTCTTCTTTTTTTTTTTTTTTTTCCTGTTAATTCACACAGGATCTGAAATCACCCAAAGAGGTGTGATCTTATCTTCTGAGACTTGTCATCCTGCTGAATAGCACACATCCCACTTTAGAATAACAGCTTGCAAACCAGTATGGTGCATTCTATCAAACTGTGCTATCACCTTTTCAAAAGCAATCAGGATAAGGAAAAGGGATAAAGGAAAAGCAAAAAAGGCTACTCCAGTGTTAAAGGCCTTACCTGTGGAAGCTTGGATACGTCYGTGCCACAGACTTGCTAAGCCACCGAGAACGTGTTGATGGAGACAACGTTGTTCTTTAGAGTTTGCTACCATGCAAGCCTCCACCTTAGAGCTTGGAGCTGACCATTGCATCTCTCCCGTGGCTATAAACTACTCGACATTTCTYCCTGGCCCCCAAGAACACTCCCAAACTGCCTTTCTGCAAGTGATCAGTATCAGAAGACACTTTCATGGATGATTATCCTCTCAAGTACACCCACCTGGGTGGGTTACACTCTCCTGGSAGAGTACAGAAGGTGTGTCAATACTTGTAAGAGTTAGTTGTTCTTTCATTCTCTCCAGGTACCCAACTATTTAGCTGCTTTTCTTCTGTTCTAAATAAAGAGATGTTTTTCATTTATGTTAAATCAACAGAAATGACCATTTGCTTTGGCATATTATTCAAATCAAGGGTTAATAAAACACAGAAAGGGACTCTGTAGCTGAGTAGAATACTTCTTCCATGAATTCTTACTATTTACACTGTCTGATTATCCTAAAATATAAATTAAAAACACAAAATAGAAAGAAAAATGCCTGCAATGGGACCAGAAATTCTTTTAAATTAAGGTTAAATTAGTTACCTTGTCTTTACTGTGAGCTAAGAACACCTACATGGCACATGAGTATGAAGCAGCTGGCTGTGCAAGCCATGAAAGACAATTTATAGTTGTGAACAGTACTTTCTATTTTCTGGACATGTTGTTTTATTTTTATGTTATAAAAGTTAATATCACAGTAGAGAACTGTTTGATATATATATTTATGCACATAGAGAGAGAGGGGGGAGAGAACAATGGAGAAGACAACAAGCAAAATTTGCAGTAAGGAAATATGTGAAGATATGTAGGAGTGAAATTATTTATATTTTTTTTCTTTCCAAAATGATGCTTGTTTTTGTTAATTTTATTTTTGGGTAGTGCCCTTAGCAACAGAAAGGCAAAAGGCTGTATGTTAATCAGTCTGAGCTGGAAGCACAGTGTGTTAATGCTTGTAACAAATGGTATTAGAGAAACTGAAAATCTGTGTTCCAGCCAAAACACTATACAATAATCAAATGTCATATACCTACTCCAAAAAAGCAGAAAATTGTAGTTTCTAAGTTTTCATACGCTTAGCAAATACATATACATATATAAAGCCAAAACATTAACAATTCTTAYTGCTTCCTTTTAGGGGAAAAACATATAATTTTATATATATTTTTGAGGTAGAAATTTTCCAGGTCACTATGTCTATACGACAGTTCTTCAGAACTCAAGTAAAGCCTAGGAACAGTATTTTATAACATCTTCTGATTGATTTGTGTTCTAATCTGTCAAACAATTTGCTCTACTCCCATTTTTCTCTATTTTTTTTCTACTGGTAATTATTAATATTTTTACTATTGTTATTACAAGAAGGTCTTTCTCTATGTGGTAACATAACAGCCCCAAACTGTGCAGAAATGTGAGCTCTACTCCTACACTAATGGGTACATTTTTACYGTCCTCTGAGTTTTAAACTTCCTCTAATTGCAGAGAATAAAACCACAAGCAGGTTAAAATCCAATATATAGTTTTTAAATGGGTAGTTGAAACTGTATTTGCTACAACTGTCATAGTCTGAATGAAGTTCACAGAAGCAACACAACATGCTTTTTTGCTGAATCAAGTCCAGAACATCCCATTTCAAATTTCATTAACTCCACCAAACATTCAGAAATAGATGTTCCAGAAAGAAGCAGAAAATGGTCAAGTGGAARTGAGCTGGTCCTAGGCATTTCCAGGCCGTTCACTTGATTTTCTTCAAATAAACAGTTCAATTYTTTAAACATTCATTAACCTTGTGAGATATGATCTCTGTTTCATTTCTGAATTTTGAAACAACATCATTTAACTTCTGTGTTTTAAAACTTTTGCAAAAAATCTGAAGTGCTGCATGCCAGGCTGGGTTGTTTGGGTGTTTACACATGCAGGCATGAGGAATAAACTGATTGTGTAACATCACTGGAGAGTGATGGAAAGCATCAAAAYGCCCCTGGCCTGTGGCTCCTGCTCCCTCCCACCTTCCATGTACCATGGCAGTAATACTGTCTCTGATTGTAAATTTACTCTTTCTACTTCCAGGGAACTATGGCCTCATGATGCCTAGACAAGCACCAACCCTTACAGGATTAGAAGGAAAAATGCTAAGTACCTCCTATTTATTATTTTCTTTCACTTCCTCACCGGTTTTACTAAGTTATTTATAGCTTATTTAGTACTGAAGTCATCCAACCAAAGAGCATTTTCTGATCTACAAGATACAAAACACACTGGTTAGACAGATTTATAATTTCTCCTACTTTTACAGAATGATTCATGCGACAAAAACAGAGCAGTTAAAGCATGCTCTTGAGACCCTTTTGTTATTATCACTGAACTGTATCATAAYGTACAATGAAATGTAATCCTTTGACAAGTTTTGATTTTTTAATAAATGTTCTCTGCAAGACATTTAACAGCAGGGGCAACTCAAGTAATTTTTTSTTCCTCTACTACTTAATTTCTATAAACACCCTTTCAGGCATTTTATATGGAGATTGTTCTGTGCAGCAACTGAACAGTCTATAAACATTCAACCAACTCACTTTCTTACAATTCATTTCAAACATTCAAAGAATTTCTTCAGAGAAACATTTCTAGGGTTAGARTAAACAAAAGGTTGCAGAAAAGATACTTACAAAGAAAGTACTTTCAGAATTTCTGGCAGGATTAATGTTCTCAGATAAGATTTGAAAATTTATGTGGACAAAGGAGTGTTGGTTTGTTCAGTTGTGGGTTTTTTTTTTTTAATTAGTTTTTTTTTTTTTTTTTAACATTGAAATTAAGTTCCTAACTGGGATTTATAAAATGGATTGTTTTTTCTGAGGGCTCCCACCACCAGCAGGTATTGCTATTGACTGCTTCTGCACCTGACTGAAACTGTAACGGGCTTAAATCCTAAAAACAGAGCCTGGAAGAATAGAAAACAGAGCATTCTGAAATAGGAAGGGCATGTTTGAAGTGGACTTCCACTGCTGCATTTAATAAAAGACATTCAGGGCACTATGAAAAATGGGTACAAATGTAAGAGCAGGCTAAAGAAGTAAAAGTGTACAGAATTATTGCATCATTAGAAAAATAGCTCAGACGTACTTCAGTTTTAATTGTTTGATATATTTCCTAGAGATTATTTCCAGTAAATGGACAGAATTTCAACGCCAGTGTTTTTAGGAATAGCATCATAAARTCAGACTTTAGCCAGAAGCTAAAATGGATCTCTATCGTTTAACAAGCTACATATTATTAATAATCTTCCAGTGTTTCAAACCATATCTTGTCCAATAAGTAAAAGATATATTAGTGTAATTTTAAAGCAATCAAAGAATTACTGAAATAAAAATAATTTCATAATCATACAATAGGGATGAGAAGTACACAGAAAACAAATTTTTCTGTTAGAAACCTCTATTCATCTAACCTTACCTACAAAGCCTGTTTTACCAGATATTATCAGGTATTAAAAAATATTAATTAAATATTATGTCCGGTGAAGGAATATGCAATATTCACCAGAAAAYAGACTGTGATTTCATGTATAGGCAACTGTACTTGCTCACTGTGACCACCTCTTCAGTCCTTTACTTCTACGTCCCCTCATACATGTTTATCCTTCCTGGTGAGAGGGTGGTTCAGGTGTAGCAGTCTGGAAAGTGGAGAGGATGGTCCTGCCCCRTTGGGGGTGTGAAGTATCATCCTGGCAGAAAAAGTTTGCTAGTTCCACGGTCTAACTGGCAAGAGAGACACAGAGCACTCAGGAGCTCACACAGAGGCTAAGACAGCAGAGACAATCAGCCGGTAAGAAAGGGCACAAACATAGTGGAAAGAACCTCCCTAAGACGGGAGGAAAACGAGCAAATTTTGCTGACATGGAACACATCACAAGATGTTTAACCCAAAAATGGAAATAAGGAGCAGTCCATAAGGGCACCATGAGCAACAGGAAAATAATGCACAAATCTGTTTCCTCACTTAAGCCRCTCTTTCTACTCTATTCTTCTCTTTCCTCAGTTGTTTTTGTCCAGTCATGTTACTTCCAGGTTGGATGAAATATCATACATATAGTTTTCGTACATTTCATTCTGGAAACAGCACTGCCAGCACTTTCATCATCCAGCAAATGCTACTATCCTGACTTATAAATCTGCAAGATTGGTTCCCTTAATATCTTATCACTAAGTTTCAGCATCTTGAATAGGTACATTTTTCACTTTTTTCCCCCAGCTTGCTAACCTTACACTCTTTTCTCTTGACTAGTTTCTATTATTTCCCTTTTCATCCTTCTCTAATGCCTTCATTTCATGTTCAATGAGGTTGCTAAGCCTTGACCATACCTGCTTAATGTCCATTGCGTTATCTTCAGTAAAATTTATTTTTATCTATCCATTTCTGCTGTATTTCTTCATTCTTCTATCTTCCCCAACAAACTACCAATTTTCATGTTTTCTTTCTCAGCAAAAAGGGAAATCATCCAGATTTAAGTTTAACATCAAAGACACATAAAAATATCACATTATGAGAAAGTCACTTGCTGCAATATATATACTTCTTGATTTTGGTCTGACCTTCACTGTTTAAAATCATATGGCTCCAAATTCCCTCTATTTCTCATTTATATATACTTTCATCATTTCTTGTTAGAGAATTCAGGGAAATCAGGAAAATGCTATCTACTTTTTCTTATTATTTGAGAAAGGGTTTACTTTGAACCTATACAGGAAAATACCTATGTTTTCTTCAGGATTTGTTTTCATATTTTCAGGAAAAGTCTTTTGTAAACCCCAAATCAATTCACCCCCCAATATATCCAATATATATATTTTGCTTCTCAAGAAGCAAAATATCTTCTATACAAAAATACAGATTTTCTAAACTTTTTAAATGAAACTTTCCAACAACATATAACCTTGCTACATTGACATTTTTAATTGTCTGGTTTATCTTTTCCTGTAATAAGACTAGCTTGACCAATTCTTATTTTCACAAAAGTTTCATAAAAATTTTCATCTTTAAAAATATTAATGAATCTATTATTGTGAACAGAACTTAATGAACAAAGAAGCAAGCACTCTTAAGTTAACTATTTCAGCTGAGAAACAGAGAAATTATAGAAGATAGTTAGCAACTTTCTGCAACACAAATACATATGAAAAGCATGAAGGACAAATAATTAACAGAATAAATCATGCATACTGAGGCCTGCCTTTCTCTCTCTTTTTCTTGCTAACAACATTTTGAATATCTGTCTTCCAGAACATCTCAGAAAACCTCCTGCAATAAGGCATGAAACAAGATTAACTGTAATTTGAGATACCACCAACTTTCCATTTCTTCTGACAGAATAGGAGTCAAGATGAAGAGGAATTGCAAGTTCCACAGCCAAAAATAGAGGGAGCAAAAGCTTATTTAACAACCTCACTGGTAAAGGCTGTTAAGGGAGATGACAATTACAGAGCAGATAAGTGGAGGTAAGTAAACACTGAGAAAGAAGACAGGAAAATGCATTGCTAGGGATTTGCTTCCAAAACTTTGGGCACAGCAAAACAGTCAGGTGACAATGGGAGAAGCACAGGGTGTTGTGAGGGAGAAATACAGGGAGAAATTCAGCAGGAAACTCCAAAAAAAAAGCAAAAATACAAAAGTAATTGGGGCCTGGAAAAGAGGAACACTCCATTAAAGAAGTAGAAAGAAGCACAGCCTGCTGAGGGGAAGAAGATCAGATCCAACAGAAGWGTTCCCTGTTGGAGTTGCCAACACAGCTTTTCCTATTCACAGAGTGTAGCCATAGACAGAACCCTTTGTGTCGTGGTCTTTATTTCCAGCATCTGCAAGTCACTGCTGAGAAAAAAAAGTGTGCAAATTCTCATTTTCATCAATAGCCAGGGGAGGAAAAGGAATCTCTAGAGAGTGAATAGCATCTCTAGTTGCATTGTCTGTTTGTGGCAGTGCTACTGTTCCTACCTGCTGTTTGATTTCTTCAGGCTGTGTCTGGTTGTAAACATAAAAATAAAGCAAGGATGACAGAAGTAGTTTGAGCTTCTGTCAAAGTTTTCCTAAGAGAACAAGAACTAGATACTATGCACAGAATTAATAGGTACAAGGTTAGATCTTTGGCATACGTAGTAAAAATARTTGAAGATAAATCACCACTGTATGGACGTAATTTAACTGATTAATTTAAAAATAGGTCTTGTGGGCTTTTCTTATGTAACTCTGAGCAATGGAGTTTCTAATGAAAATCTACATTTTTATTAAAAGGTAGCAAATGCATAGATTTAATAGAAGCAATGAGGAGCATAGAAATGAACCTTGATTAACAGCAAGCTGAACAAATTGGAAAAATAATCACCTTGGCTTAAAAAGAGATTTTTAGGTCATATTAAGTCTATTCCATAGAGGAACACTAATGCTTCTTGTTTATTCATGATAGTTGCTCTAGTTCTAAGAGTCTTCTTTTTCCAAATTATGTAATGTGTCAAAACAGGCYTAAGTAAATGTAGTTAACATGTAGTTAACACACATCACAGAATAACAGATACTTCATCACACTCATCCACAGAAGGGAGAGGTCAAGAAAGTACTGAGGCAGGTATTTCCTTCCTGGATCTCTGTGACCTCATCTTTATAGGGACTGCATAACTCAAGGTTATATCTAAAGTGCTCACTATTCAGAAGTGCCAATCAGTAATTAGCTCCTGAACTAGATATTGCTCATCATATCTTTCTATGACCAGTTAAAGATTATATGGTGAATGGCTGAACGGAAAGCCATAGAAAAGCTGAAGGAACTTGCTTCAGGCAAATTTCCAGTTGTGTCACATTACTTCTGCTCTTTGGTAGACCATCTGCTGTAGTACAAAGTGGAGTGATGCCATCAAAACAAATCAATAGAGTTTAACTCACACAGAAAACTGTCGAAGAGGAAGGTTGTGTCTATGATATCTAWGGCTTCTTTTGAGGACCGGAATTGTTAATTTCTCAGAAAGATGCCACAAAAATTTATATTCTGTCATATTCAGCCTAAGTGTTTAATTCTTACTAAAACCAACCTTTTCTCCCTTGGGGAGGAAATGATACCGGAGAGCCTCAAAATTTTAACAAAATAGATAAAGYGAAGAGACCAAATCTAAAAGCACAAGGTTATGAGAACATAGGCTAGAAGGAATATATTGACTCCATTATAGGGCCCG
The DNA here is from genome assembly GCA_003342815.1 of Eudromia elegans. NCBI lineage: Eukaryota > Metazoa > Chordata > Aves > Tinamiformes > Tinamidae > Eudromia > Eudromia elegans. The sequence continues at coordinate 2,043,518 of PTEX01000131.1, read as the reverse complement.
CTGATGACTTTAAAATAGAAAAACATGCCTCGGTGACATCTGATACACGTGATTATATCATGTCTCTCTGAAACAGCTTAAATGGAAATTTTCTTAATATCTTGTAGACAGTAAGTGCAYAGGGTATCAGCAAAGTAATGCACAAAAACATAAACTCAGAAGTAAGAATTTTCATGCCAGTCCATGCCACAAAATCCATATAGAAGCCCTGGAATTCCACACTCCTCCTGTTTTTAGTTTTATATGGTGAATTTTTTTTTTTTAATTAAGTGACTGGTGGAAAATGCTGACACTAAGACCTGTGTCAATTATTGTTTACCCAAAACTTATCTAAAAGTAGTAGCCAAAAATAGTGCCTACAACAGAGACAGGAGAAAATAAAGTAGCCAAAAGTAGCCAAAAATAGTGCCTACAACAGAGACAGGAGAAAATAAAGTTTATGAGATTCTCATAAATTAGAACACATACAAGCACTCAGACAATATCCAAAATAATAAATGTAATGTAATAATGTAATGTAATAATGTAATGAAATAAACAATAAGTGTAAAACTTATTTTAAGACGTACGATAAAACTGCTTTGCTTAAAATACATGATTGACTGGGAAGCTTATGTAAGTGTGAGAGTTCACGAACCAAAGATCTAACCATCAAAAATGACATCATTATCCTGTAGCACAGAAAATMATTTTTCTCCAGAGCAATAAAAACTTTTTTTATAACAATAATAAGTCTTTATAAAGACATGTGAATATCATAACACCTTCACATCCCTGAAGGCTTAGATATATATGTTTGCACTTCTAATCTCTAAGCTCCAATTTGCCAGTRGTGTGATTATCATGTGATATCCTCCATAAAGACCAGGTCTTAAATGTAATTCCAAGGAAATTTTCAAGATATCTTGAGAATTCTGCCAATATAATTTTCCTTTATAGTCTACAGAGTATTTTTTTTTAATTTGCTAATGAGTACATGCACTCCCATTGTTATTGTACTAAAATTTTGTTAATCTCATCTAATACTTCAGTGAAATGATTTAAACTCATTTCTGAATGCTTTTTTTAAAAGCAAGTTCCATAGTAGGAGAAAAGGAAAAAGAAAACTGAAATGATTGCTTAACACACTAATGCTTCCTGCCTTAGTTCACTGATCTTCTGCAGTCTCCAGATCCACTTTGYGTCTCACTGGGGTTTTGGGCTCAGAGAATGCAGTGGATTTCTGAATTTATGCTTTATGGTCACATAGTTSATTTTTCTCAGTGATAAGGCATGTGATTGCTTGTAAAGAGAGAAAAAAAAAAAAGTAGTAGTACCTTTTTACACTCTTTAAGTACAACAACTCACTGCAGAGAGAGGAGTAGATGAGAACAGAGGTTTTGCATTGGTAAAAGGGAAGTTACTTCTCTCTCATCTTTTACAGGTGTGTCAAGAGATGAACACTGCTAGTGAAAACTGAGTGGATGCAAGTTGGACATGCTGASGGATGCTAAGATACAAAAATCAAATTCTTCCTCCTCATATTAAAAGCCTCATAGTTTTAAGAAATTAACTTATTTATTCCAAGGTCAGTTTCTCTTAACACCCATGCTCATCTGTAAATAGAACAGGTATGGGGTGCCATATAGTAATTATACAGTCAATTTTCCTATAGTCTTGTGACTCTGACTATAGCAAACTATCTTGCTATTCATGTTACTTTAGTTGCAACCATATTCACCACAATTAAAAGCAGAACAAAGTCTTYATCATAGTCACCCATGAGGTGATTTCCAGGAGATCTACAAAAGCTGAAGATTGAAATATAAAGTTCTGCAAGCAAAGTATATCTTGCAAGCCTGATTAAACACAGAATGATGTCAATACACGATTATATTAAGAGGAGAATTGTACCAGACTATGTCTGACATTGTCTTATTTAGGAAAAAAAAATCATTTGGTCCTGTTCATCATGGCAAAAATTGATCTGAAAGGAACCAGGATTTAAAAATGATCCTGGTCTAGGCAACGACTAGAAATGCAATTAATGTAGAAAAAAATATTCCTGCAGAAAAAATTGAGAATGAAAACATAAAAGGTTAAGATAAAAGTCGTTTTGAGTTGCCCACAGCAGGAAAAAATAGACAGAAAACTCTGTTTAAGGTGTTGTTCAGAAATACATCTTGGAGAACTCCAGACCCCAGAGGATGATTAATTGTTTTGCAGTGCATCATGAARTATTTTTAGCTACTTTACAAAAGACAGAAAATTGCTGTCTTGTCTACSGAGCAATGCAAAAAGATGAAAATTATGAAAGGCTTCTGAAGTTAATTTTTTTCCCCAGAAATGCTTGTAGCAAGCCTTCATTGTCTTTATTGTGCTACTTGGATTTCTCTACTGTGATTAACCTTTTACCCTCATTACTTTATGACATTAAGTGCCCCTTTTTTGCCATTAGGAAAACTGAGAGGAGCTCAACTTTTCCATCTTTTAAGTACCTGTGGTTTTATGAAGAAGAAAAGAATTATTTGGAAAGAATCTATTATCTTTGTTCACAGTCCACTGCTGTTATCATAAATGGTCTTCTTCACAAATGAAAATTTTCTTTTTAGCTCTTTCTTAAATTCCACCAATGCACAAAACTCAATCCCAACATGAACAAAACATAACAAACAAGCAAACAAAACCCATGAGCAACAACAACAAAAAMACCAGTGGGACTAATTTCAAGTTTTCATTGCCTGGCTTTCTAATCTTTTTAACAGAAAAATCTCATGGCAATTGTCATGTAATGTAAAACTTTCATTAAATGATGCAATAAATATTTGACTGCCTATGGGACACGGGAACAACAGGCACAACAGGTATTAAGCAGTATTGGCATTTATAATTGTTTTGAATGTACTGCCAATTAGGAAAGGAAGAACAGTATTTTTAAATAAAGCATTTGATTCACAGTTGCAATTACTAGTGTGCGAGCAATACACATCATGAGATCATAAAGGAACCCTGGAAATATTCTGAAGAAATATCCTAATATTTAAATTTATTTTGCTTTARAAGATATAATACACTAAGAAGCACACCACACTCCCAATAAAATATCTTTGCTCATGGCCACTCAGTTAARCATGAATTCTACAATATCAACTGATCCGTGATAGAAAAAGAAATARAAATAGCTATTTGACAGAAATAAGATATGTAGAAAGACTTTCAATGAAACTGGCACATTCTAGATGAACTTTAAATGTACAATAGCAGCCAAAGAAATCTATTAGGTTTTAATTTAAATATGYATATCATGACAGTAAACACATACATGGCAGGGCATAGATCCCATGTAAAGTCTTATGATTGCCTTACCAGCAGGCTGTCAGGAGCTCAAAAATAATTCAAAAAATGACAATAACAGCAATTTTTGAAACATACAAAGGGAAGACATGTATATCTTGACTAATATAAAAATTATGTATCTTACAAAAGAATGGCTGAGGACTGTYAACTGAAGAATGTAAATCCTTCAATAACTAAGCGAAAGGAATGACTTAYAGGTTCAGGGAAGTAGGAATAATGTTTAGTCAAGAAAAATAAATGTCTGAAGTTTAAAAAATCTATGCTATAGAACCATAAACTATTCARTTGTGAAATAATCTCTTAAGGAAACCAGAAGAAATTAAATCATTCGCATCATTGCAAATCAAAGCACTAGATGATATACTGCAGGAAAAAATTGCAATTGCAAGCAAATGGACAAGCTGACCACAGCTTTTCCTCTTTCCAGTAGTTATGCACTTCTTTAGTAAGCTATGCTTTGGTAAAAAAAAAAATGTAAAATTTTAATAATAGTAACAGAGAATATTAGCCTGGAGTAATTTGCTGAAAGAAATATATTTTATAGGATTCATATACTATAAGAAAGCCTAGTCATCATATCTTTCTTAGAAAGCTAATCATACCCATTAGCAAATTTTGCAGGAAGCCTAAAGCTTCCTGTATTTCAGATGGACTAGAAGCAAAATCTGCTGCATAGAAGTTAAGTGTGAAGCCGAGCTTGGCTTCCTAGGAAAAGTCTGCAATCAGGACACCACCAGGACAACTAACAGCAGCAGAATCAGGAGTATTTAGCAGTGAAATAGATTATCTGCAAAGCAGACATTTCTAGTGTTTGAGAAGTGCTGCCCTAAAAAAAAGCATTTGTTTTTGTCCAGTCAATATAGCTTCTTACCTCTTATTCCTCTTATCATTTCCGATTTTCAATTACATTTACAGCCACCATTTCAGTAGCATCTCTGCTGTGCTTGGTTCACAGTCGCTCATCGCATCTTTTCAGACAGATGCAGCTGCTCATTTCCAACTTCTTACAGTCCTTTATATAACTCCTATTCAGTTTTCTTCACTGATGTAAAAATGCTATTTTGGATCATTTTTATTCTAAAATCTTATCTTTTTTGTCTATTTTCTTTTTCTCCTTTTGGCTTGGATTCTAAAGGCTTGGKAGTTTTGCCTATTCTTGCACAAGTGGTCTCTTTTTTAACAATTTCTAGGGTGCCTGATATGTGACAAAACATGCACAAAAGCTTGTGACTGTGTTGCCTGACACAATGTCCCAGGCAATGGCAATGAAGGCAGAAAGGAGAGACTGGAGGAAGTAATCCTATAATGAAATTTATTTTTTTAACATAATTTCTTAGGTAACAGGTGTTGTTCATCTATAAAATTTCAGTGTAACTGTCCTATTTAGTCTTGTACAGATGGCCTTCCTTTACATTACGCTTAAGTGACTTCCCTGGAATGGAATTTATATTTTGTGACTAATTTGCATTTTAATAGTTTATTGAATAATTTCAAATTGAACAGCTGAGGAAGTACTTTGAGGAGGAGGAGTTTCAAATACAAGAGTAAGAATGTTTCCCTGAGAAAGATCTAAACTTATTTCAAATCAAACATACTTGAAACTTTGAGTCTGTTAAATAAGATTATTCTTTTTGCAATAAAGGGAATGCCATCAAGACTATGCTGCAAACCCCTACTGCATTGTAGTATGGATTAAGACAACATATACAGATATCTCTGTATTCAATAAAAACAGTGCTATCACTTGTGAAACAAGTTATGGTGTTTTACACACTAAGGCAGTAGAAAGCAGTCTTAAAGCATTGCTGGGTAACAAATTTTCTCATGCTCCAAATGATACGCTCTTGCTCAGAGCAAGAAACAATGAACAGCAAACATAACAATATAACAAAGAAGATAATGTATATGATTAAGTCTATATTTAGATCTATACATTTTCATAAGGAAGAATGGCGTTTAGTTGTGTTAAATCTGGAGATTACTGATTTTCTGCACTTTCAGACAGTAATAGCTAAATGTAATTGAAATGATTTCTACTTGTTTCACAAAATGGAATGCAATAGTATTCGTATCCAAATTTCTTTCCAGGAAGACACCTTGAGATTAACAGGMCTCCCAGGAACTGTTCAGTTGGAGCAATTTTATATAAACATTACAGTAACTAGCTATGTGCCATGATTAAATTACCCTTGCTGGCTCTGCACAGAATAATCATTTGCTTTAATATTAATTATGGAGTGACGTTATGATATATGGTAAATGCCTACAGTATATCATCAAATTTGTATGAGGGCAGTCACCACACTGTGGTGTTTGCCTGTTTGGAAAAAAACACAAGCCTGAAGAGTAGGAACTCTCCCTGTGTTAGCAACTAGTTAAGTAAATATATTAATAAGAAAATGAGTAATTCATGTTGATTTTTATTGCTATAATGTTACTTCATATAAAGTCAAAACTACTTCTGAGCATGTGACTTATATTTAGCTTCTCTAAAAAGGAGGCTCCAAGAGAAACAATTGACTATCCCAGAAATTAATAGTTCTTTTGTAACTTAAAAAGGCTGAAAGGAAAATGTTCACAGCTTGCAGATCACTTGAAAGAGAAATATTTACAAAAAGCAGTACAAATAAGTGTCTTTCACAGGTGAGCTATTAGCAAAATCCAAGAAGTTTGTCAACAGGTAAAAATGACCAATTAAAAATATCAGAGTAAGGGACACTATTTTCTATATCTTTAATTTTTTTGATAGTAACGTATTTTTCTTCAAAATACAATATAAAACATTTTCAAACTTTATATTCCCCTTTAACACTAATAAAACCAGGATTTTTCTCTGACTTATCATTTTGACATAGAAAAGGTTCTATCATAACTTTAATAGACTCCCTGAAAAAGAACGTGATCTCCTTCAGGTGATACAACTTATTAGTCCCTTTACTTCACAAGTTTTTTATTCTTACATAAAAAAACCCCCCCAAAGCTATCTCTATCCTCATTTAATCCTTCCAATACCTTGATAACCTGCCCTGCAGTTTTTATCTTTATCACACCTGTGATAGAAAATGCTTTTGTCTACAACTTCTCATGGCAACAAAATTGCACCTCAGACTTGTGCTACAAGACATGACTCTCTAACGCATGAAACATGAATTACTGAAAATGTAAAGGAAATTTGAAACAGAATTAGCTATCCAAAGGCAGGACTTCTGTCCAGGTTTCCCAGCTGGAGAGCCTGAATATCAAAGCTGGACAAAACTGCCTGCAGTGAAGGGGGTTGGGCAATCCTCCTGACAACGCAGATTTGAGTAGAGTCCAGATTCCACAGAAACCTGATTTTCATTGACAGAGACAACAAAGCTTATGGGTGTACATCCATGTTTTGCATCTGCTACTAAGCCTTCCTCTCTCCAACCCCTCTAATGCTATTGTAGGAGGCAAGTGACTCCTCCTGAGCCAGGTGGGTTGAGCAGAGGAGCTGCAAGGCTGACCACTAACCTGGTGGGGGCACAGATACTCCTCAGACAACTGCTTGGCATTTGTGTTTATTTTGAAGAAACGCATATCCTTACACTTGTAAGTATTTCTGCAGAAAAACTGCGATGTTCAGGCAGTCCATACTTTCATGTTTTCTAATTCCTTTACATTTTGAACCAAATTTGAGCCAATTCATGCTGCCTGTAAAACGCTAGGAGGTCGCAAATGATGAGCTTGTCAACAGTAGCAAATTAGTGACACAGAGGATTATATACTTCACTATATTATCTAAGTAGAGGTATTAAGGACTTCTAAAACATGAAACTTCTCTCTATTTTAGTAAAAAATAAACCTACTACCTAATGGGAATATTTAATAAAAAAATGGATATTTCATGAACTCAAAGATAGTAAAATTGTATCTTGACTTGGCTCTAATTTTAAATTCGTTGCAATTTGAAAAAAAAGTTTGATCTAAATGTTATATCATAGAGAGCAAAGTGCACAGGAACTTTAAGATCAAGGTCTTTTCCATCCTCTGTACAATTTTAACTATCCTTTCAACTGGACACATCATCCTTCTGAATAATAGGCTGCTTACCTCAAACTTCTTATGATATAGATTTTTTCTTTTTAACCACTAGAGTATAATTTGTAATCAACTTAAGAAAGCACCTCATGAGAAACAGAAAAGATAAAAAGCAAAAAGTAGATAATTCTAATTCATGTGAAAGATATTAAAAGCATTAATACACTGGATCCAAAAATCAATGCTCTAAGAAAGAAAGGGAATGAAAATGACCTTAAAGTAAAATCAAAGGCAAACTTTGAAGCCTTTTTCCTCAGATTTCTTTCTTTATGCTTTTGCCACTCATATAAGCATAAGTTCATAACTATTCTGAAGAGTTTTTATCAGTGAGCACTCTGTTCCTCCCACCACCATCAAAAAAAGGGAAGAATAAAACTCTTAAAAATCCATACAAATTTGAGTTTCCATTTTTTTTCCCTAAAAAGATAATATGTAATATAGAGCATTTGTTCTATTTTTCTTGAGGTGAAAATTCTTGTTAGCACATTTTGTAACAATGAGGCACTTTCTTTTAATTTTACCATGACACCATATTTATCTGACTTTTAATAATGATTCCTGCATATAAAATTCAGTTCCTACAAGTGCTTTTTAGAAGGTTCATTCACCTTCTGAAGGGCCCTCTATACTCAACCTGAACAGAAGGGGCTAACAGCTATGGGAATAGGCCCCTAGTTTCCTGGGAAAACTAGAAATTTTTATGTCACATTTTTAAAATTATGCCAGTTTACTTGAAACAGACACACTCCTTGTGAAGAAAAAATTGTAAGATAGAACTGGATCAGAACATCCCAAATGAATAGTGTTCATATACAGGCTTGCTTGACATTCATCTCATTCTCACTGGCTCCAATGGAACTCAAAGCACGGGGATGGAAAACGAATTTAGAGACTATCCTGAACAGAAACCAATTCAGCATTATGTTGTGCTATTTCTATCCTCTGCTAGATCATATTTTCTTTGTTTATAACTATAAATATGTACTTTTCAAAACAAGTATTTCTGACATGTTTAGGCTTTGCTTACACTTCTAATTTGCAGATGGCCATTTTGAGTTGTTTTATGCTGAAGTACTCTGAATCCACAAGCGAAATGTTTGTATGAGTCATTTAGCCTTTGTAAATGTTTTTCTGGCCCTAATGTGGAAATAGTTTTATGGAGATGTGAAATGAGTTTTCCCACATTGAGCTCAACATGGAAGCATCGCTGCAGCAAACAGTGTACATCTGCCCAAAGTCTCCCGCCAGTTCCCTGCACAGTTTTGGACTTAGTTTTTTCAGTATGACTSTGCTTTGCTTATTTTGAGTAGTGGCAGGTGTCAGTGTGCTCCAAGCAGAAGACGACCTCTAAAAATGCATACTAGCTGGATTCTGCAAGCATGCACACCTTCTACAACCTAGGGAGGCCTATTTGAAAATAATTTGTTGTTCCTGCTCCACACCCTCTGTCCCCGTGGAATCCTTCTCCTTTTACCTATCTAAACCATCTCTGAATTAATCAATGAAATGGAAAGTCATAGGGGAACGGAACTTGTAAATCAGCAATAAAAAAGTCATATCAAAACTAGCAGTCCCTTTCTGTTCTTGCTCTCTCTTTCTAAACCTCAGTTGCTTAGACCAGCACAAAAGCACCATTATTCAGTGCATGTCAGTCCATCCTTGTGAGAAGTAAAGGACAAGGTAATTAAAAAACTCCTGTACGTTTCCACCAGCAGAGACATAAATATGAAAATAATTAAGGAAAAAAAAAAGGCAGAAACACCCCAGATACAGCTGACACTCATTAAAGAGAGGCAAATATTTCTGATGCAAATTGTGAATTCTTTGAGTACCCTATTCTCTTATTATCTCCAAATTAAAATATTTTAAGACATTCTTTTTAAGACTTCCATCAAAAGATGTAGAAAGGAGGGGAAGCAATCCATCATAGCTAAGGCATGTACCTTCCTACCTGGAATTACTTTCTAAACGTAGGAAATTTTGGAATGTCTGCCTGTCTGGAATCTTCCTCTTTAAATTTGCAATTGTGTTAATCTCCCTTTCTTAACTTGGTTTAAAGCTTTTAACTTGGCAATGCCTCTCTAAAAGTACATGCTCTTCCAAAGCTGAAGAGCTCTCTTGGGTAGATATCACACTGAAACTCTGGAACGCAGCATGGATTTCTAGGAAAGTGACTTTGGATATTGTTAAATTCTGGCATCCCTCTTTGGCCCATGGCTTCATGACTATCTTTGCTTTTCAAGCCCAGTTTGCTATCTCAGCTTCATAACTGCTGTCTACAGAAGTTACTTCAAAAGAAGATGCAAGAAAAAGGTTTGCTCGAAGTTTGCCTTGCCTTCTCTCCTGTGCTGCTGCAGACCTAATCTGACTGAATTACACAAGGTTAGGCATTGTAGTAGAGCTTTTGTTCAGCCCTTCTGAAATATTTTGCTTTGAAGATGATCCTAACTCTTGCAAAAAGGGGGATGAGGAAGTAAAACTAGAGGAAAAAGGAAAATCATCCAGTATGATATAAAGCTCCATAAAAGAAGYAGCAGAGAAATATTTCAAGGTTGCTTGACCAATGCTGAGACACTTTCATAAAATATTGAGCATTTCCAAAATGATATAACATAACAAAAATAGAAAGTTCAGTATGTGCAAATTATATTGATAGAAGCACACCCAATTTACATTTGAGAAAAGATCTTAATTCAAACACACATTTGAAAAAAAAATTAAGTCCTTTTTTATATATATATATATAAAGTCATTTTCTTAGGTTGACATTGTATTGAACACTCACAATACCTTTCATACCAATTACTAATGTGACTAATTAATGTCATAAAGCTGTTAGACACCATTATTTTTAAGTCAGCCCTCACAGTCAAATCAATTAGGTTGTAGTTAGTACACATAAAGTAACAAAAAAGAAACTAGTTTTGTTGCTAATACAGTAARCTGGTAGGTAATCTAGAATTCTTTCATAAATTGTCTAAATTATATAGTTTATACACAYAATCATCTATGAAGTTAGAATAATTACAGTTACCTTTTCACACATTTTGAGCAGCTGTGTTCTTAAACAACATCTATCTACAAAAAAAAAAAAAAAAAATCAGACAGTTAGTAAAGACCAAACAGATTTAAAAAGAGGTTTTTACTGGTTTTCATCTACAGTAGATTTTACTATTATATTCCCATGCATGGGTACATTTCTACTGTTATGACTTTTCATTAGGGGCACATTTGTGAAACTCAAATCTTTGATCTTTCTTCTTCTGTCTTACTGATCTGCAAAAAATCCTATGTCCTCGTAATAAAAATGCAGGATATTTTCCTGTTTTCAGACTTGTCTGTTTGCACTGGTGCTCTGCAGGTTTCCCAGGGTTGATTAACTCCAGAAAGAAGAGATAATGTAATTCMATCATGTTTATGATTATTGATGAAGCCTTGACCTATCTGCCATGAAACTCACCAAATATAATTATGGTGGTTATAATCCAGGGATTCAAACCTTTACTGCTTGTTGGCACTTTAAAAACAAACACACAAATCTTTTAGAGGTTGTACTGAACTCATGAATGAAGCTTATATCATTTGCACAACTTTTAGAGAAGTAAATAGTTTAGTTAGAAAAGAGGGAAAAAATGCTAGGAAAAAACAATTTAGCATCTTCCTTTCAGTCTGATGCTGTATCTTGCAGCATCACTCATGAGACATAGCCAGAGGGGACTGGTTGTCTTATTGATCGTTGTCACAGTAATGTCCAGGATATGAAGCCAGTCTCCAAGACTTCACAACGCTAAGCTAACAGCCCTGGTAGTAACAGCTGTATTTCTTCCATCTTCAGCACCAGGTTTCCTGAAGATAACAGAACTGTCTCTGCGTGAAAAGCCAGAGCCATCATCTAAGCTTTCACTTTGACRGGGAAAGGGGCTACAGCTACTTTCATTATTTGTCAGGAGAGCCCTACATATATTAATTYTGTCCCTTTTTGCTACAGGCATCAAAGTGACAGGAAGATTACACATACACGAGGCTGTACAAACAACAGGCTTTCCTGGTGCGACAGGCTGCACGTTGCTCACACATACTGACTTGTAACAGGGAGACACAACTGTGCACTTCAGATAGTAAACCACTAACTATGCAGCTCACGTGAAAGAATGGACAGGTTAAGCTACATGTGTTTGCCAAATCTCTATGCTTTAAGACAATTAATACAAGATGTTTAGGAAGCAGATGGCCACACATCTAAAAGTCAAATCAGAAACTCTTCTCTGGTCTGCAGGGAACAGTTACTGGCAGCAGAACTGAAAGAGATTAACATGTTGCTGACAGTCTTTTCAACCTTTCTATCATTTATTTAAAACAAATAATTACTCTGTGCAGGAAACCTGACTTGCCTRTCTATCCTCCTACTACAGCGTTGCCTCAGAGAAGATCTGCAAGTGTTCTTCTGAGTCTAGACCTCTTTGAAGCACAAGACATTCCAATACAAGTGGTTTTGGTCTCTAAGGTAAATTTTGGGAAACACAACTCCTTGATACTCTGCTTGTTCCAAGAGATAGGAGTGTTGCATTCCATTATTCAACTCAGCCTTAACACTTACCTTGAAGAGGTAAAGACCATTCTCTCTTCCTGTAGTAAACATTCAAAGAAGATTGTCCCAGCTCCCCTGCTTCCCAAACTGATGGGGATTAACCCTTACATGCATAACCCTTTCTGAGTAAAGAATACAGGCATTCATCAACAAAATAGCTGATTTAATTTTTCCAAACACATGGCAGATTCAAGAAGGGCAGACAAGCTCTGACAATTTTTGTCATCTAGCTGTGCTGTTGTCAACTGCCCTGATGTCACAGCATGTCCAGAAAGCACAATCAGATGAAAGCTCAGATTTGTCTAGGCAGATTTCCCAAGGGCTTTTCTTTGGAAACAATAGTCTAGACCACTCAGCCCACTGCATCTTTCAGATAAAGCAGTAATCCTAAAGGAGGTTCAATCTACAGAGCAAGATTTTGTTCTTTGAAGGACAAGTTTGTGTCTTCTGTCAAAGACTAGACAGCTGTAAAGCAATGATAAAATACTTCATATAGAGAAGCTGAAGCCTCTAGGTTTCATTTGACYCTAGGGATCTGGTAGAGCTAAGGTTCTTATAAGAAATAAGTAATAAAGACGAYTAGAATTAGAATGAAGTCTATTCCTGAAAAAGTTCTTAGCAGTGAAGAGCAAATTTTATTTCTAGGTGAACACTGGTCTCTGTATTTTCTATGAACAGATACATTTTCAATAYTAGACCACAGATAAAAGGGTTCAGCTACACTGACATTCATGGCAGAACGGTACAGAACTTGATGAAAATTTTAGAGATTTTTGCAAGCCACAGAACTGACTGAAATCATGGGTATTATTCTTGGCTTTTCTTTCAGTAGTTGTCCATGCACAAGCACACATCAAGAGACGAAAGCAATTTTTTCTTTCAATATAGGCAAACAAAGAAATGAATACAGTTTTATACCAACTTTATGCAACATTCAAATATCTTATAGGAGATGGATCTTGATATATGTTCTTGTCTCACAATTTCAGMTTGTCTCTTTTTCAGCAACAGGCCTGTGAGCTTTAGATTTCATGCTTTTCTGGTGCAAACATTTTTCATTTATTTTGTGCTACCCCTTCCCTCCTACATTCTCAACACTTGTTCCTCCATATTCCAGAAGCTATATAACATACATAACTAACAGTTATCTACAGAGATTTTCTGTCATTTTGATGTCTTTGCACTCTGTACAGCTGTTCATGTGATAAATTCTTACGCTCTGTAAGTGAAAGACTTARTTGTTGTCTGCATGAACAAAACAAAATAATTGAAAAAGGATGTCCTCAAAAAATGCTAAAATAGTAGCTTAAAACTCCAGTGTTGGATCAGAGTTGGACTAAAAAGCATTTCTTGGGGAAAATGCAGCTAGCAACAGACTTTACTACAAATTTTGCATATGAATTCATATCCCCAAATGCAAGTTTTTTATTTGATAATCCTTCAGGAACTTCTGAAATAAACATTTTTCCTAGCAAAAAACAACTATGTCTCAAAAAAGCTGACTGATTGAAAAATATGAGTTATAATTAACTTCACAGTCTGGCAAGGGTTGTCATTTTTCTTTTCTTTCTTATTTTGTACTTTCTTGTTACTTTTCTTTCTTATTTGTATTCCTATTTTCTTCCTTAGCTTTGCCTCCAGTCTAATTATGTCTCAGGATCTCAAGAGGCTGTAAAATTACAGATGACTCACAAAATGTTTTCAAGGTAAGTATTCAACTAAGTATTYTTATTGGAACTTATATGCTGATTATCATGATTGACACTAAGAAATGCTTTAAACCAGTGTGTGGCCCTGTAAAGACTTTCTCAAAGGTAAAGCCATCTTTACGTGTGGATCCCCAAATGACTTCAAAGTTACTAATCTGTAAGCTTTCACAAATCTAAGCCCTACTTGCCAAAATGTTCATGACTATCTCCTTATTCTTTTATTCATCAAACTTGGAACCCATCTTACACTAAATATGGAGCATGTCATGTTAATAATTCCCATAGTTTCAAAAAGATGTAGATGAAGCACAAGTACAACTTTACTTCTTCAATATGAGGCCTGAGTTCAAAGGAACATATTTTACTTTTTAATGCTCAAAAAATTATTCACTGGGCAGTTCGTTAGAGTTGCATGGCAAAGTGGAACTATGCTATGCTTGCTTCTCCTGTGATTTTCTATTTCTTTTAAATATCTGTGTTATTTCAAAAATTACTCCTTTAAAGTCATCTAATTTACCTTATATTTTGATTACATGCTGCAAGTTGAATTGTTTTTGTACAATCTGAGGAACGAACATCAATGCCATGACACAAGAATCTCCAAAATCACTTTTTTCTGTGGAAGAACCAGTAAAAGAAGAAAATTTATTTTGATGGACTACAGTTATAATTTCAATGTTTGTAGTCCCATTTTGGCAGTAACAATTCATTAGAAGATATCAGTTCAGACAAATTTAACCTAATTTTCTTTGTAAGTGTAATGCCTTCCTCATAATAATTCAAACTTCATAAATAAGACCAGTCATAAGCTCTGTATTTCTGTGTGAAATTTCTGCTCACATAACTTTCCTGAATTTACATGAACTTCACTATTGTCAAAGCTAATATATGTAATCTTGCTTCGAGAGGCTTTATGTCAATAAATATATCACAAATGTTTTCATGTTAAGGTTGAAGTACTTTAATTGAATTGGCATTTGACTCAGTTAATCAACATTCATCTTATCGCAGCTAAAGTAATTTAGCCTGAGTTCAATTAAATTAATTCTCAATCTCTCTCTTAGMAAACTGCACTCACAACTGTAATGTACACAAGACTATTTATATTGCCAAGGACGAGAACAGTCTGTATATGCATACATTTCAATGTTTGTATGCCCCCCAAATGAAATTTTCTTCAGATTTTCTTAACAGTCTCTTTATGACTGAGTTTGTGGACTTTTTTTTCTTTTTTTAAAATCTACCAAGCTAATTCTTCTTTACTGTTCTGATTCCCTACGTTTTGCAGTCCTTTATGGAAAGTAATTGTTCTTTTCTSTCTCAAAAAAGGTGAGAGAAAGGTCAGGGCAGGAAGTGCAAAGTAAATAGGAAGACGGTTCCCTAAGGTAACAGTGCCTTTATGGAGAGGTGTTTGGTCCAAAATGTTTAAGATGCTGAAGCTCACATGGCCTGAAAAAGCTGCTGGACAGATACACGGGAAAAAAAGAAAAAAAAGACTATTAAACATACTAACACCACCTCTGTTTGAGAAAGTCCCTGAAATTTGAAATCAAGGTTAGTGTTCCTGGTATGTGCTACTGTACATTTGGGCTCTGGTGAGAGGTCATCGGACTACATGATATTTTATATATATATACACACATACATATAAAGATTAAACATGTACATGTGTATAAAGATTATACATGTACAGATGCTAAATTATTTAACGATCTATAAATGTAGATGTTAGACTGTTTAATGATCTACAAATGATCTTCGTGACTTGCACATGTTTAAGTCAACTCATTGAGGTGCTGCTTGAAGTAGACAACAACTAAAACAACGCAGAGCTGGGATCCACTCTGTGGTCAACCATGTTCCTCAGCCAATCTCTATCCGTTGTGTCTGTTTCTAACTGCTACCTACATTGGCATATTTTAAGGAGCAAAGTAAAATTGTTATGGGTCCACACTATACCAATATCATCAAATACAGACCATTTAGTTTTGCAGTCACATCTTTTGCTATAATTCAYCTGCCTTTTTTCTTTCTTTTAAAGAAACTCATCCAGACTGAAGCTATGAACTTACCGTACTTAAACTTATAACAGATTTTAATGACTATATATTCCAGATATTTAGGAAATATATTAAACTCTGACTCTATTGTCTATAATTACATGGTTCTATACTTAAATGGTTTATAGAATTCTTGACTCCCATGAGAGAAATATACTTTATTTTACTGGGTGGGGATTTTACTTTCTTGATATAATATTAGACTACTTCAGATTAGCCTTACATCATCACTATGAGGTAAAGGTTATTGATATTTATGTACTCTGTGCATTCTGTTATTTTAAAAATCTCTTGTTTGCTTCAGAAATGGGAAGCTATTTTATATTCAGTTCAGTGTTTGCTGTCGAAGTAGCAGCATGAAGTGTTCCTTGGGGGTTTTTATTTGTTTTTTACTCTATTTTCAACAAAAGTCACTTGTGTTTGTTTCTTAGGCATGAAATAGTAACCAAAACCTGTAAAGTTTAAAAACACTTACCTTAGAGTAAAACAAAAATGTAACTCATATTACACATGGTTTTGCTGCTTACTTTTTCTATTTTATCTGTATCATTTTACGGGGAGATTTAAAAAAGTCTTACTCCATAAGACAGCCATACAATGGATCTGCCTTTCTGGGAATAGGCAGATGTAAACATTGCTGAGATGCCTTTCTCAGAAATATAGAGAGAAAGATTGCTGGTATCCTTTATTTTATCATGGCAAATCGACCMACCTTCAAGATGAGTAAAGTACTAGTTAATGAAATTGCTGCTTTCACTCCCTGTATCTTTTTTTTTTTTTTTTGAGGGTTAAGATGTGAAACACTAAGGAGCATTTAAAAGCAGCTCCAGAACTACGTTTGAATTACTTTTTGAATCTGAATTACTTTGATAGTGTGGGTTTATGAGAGGATTATTCAGAAAGGCTAATTTGAAGCTCCTTTTCTGAGGTTCCCTCTCCTAGTAGTGAAGTGACAGACTTACAGGACAAGTCAGAATAGGTTGCTCCAAACAATCCTCTAGTGCAGCCCCTTCCCAAAGACAGAGGAAGYTTAGAGTGACAAGTTTCCTGTGCCTAAAGTAACCTCTGGGGTCTTGGAAATTGTAACATCTATTAACTTGAGCACTTTTCTTTCTGTATGGCGTACTTGAGGCAACATGCTTTACTAGAAAGAATGAAGTCGGTAAATTATATTGAAGTATTGAACAAGAGATGTAAAAAATTAACACCTAGAAATTAATATCTCTTTTTCAAAGTAAGTCTGATGTCTTCTCCTGGAGGAAACTAAAAAGATGSTTTAATAATTCAAGATCTCAGTTATTCAAGGAGGCCAAATCTATTTGGCTAATAAAGKTTGGATGACAAAGCTGGCTATACTCCATTTTTTTCATCCCTTGCCTTGACAAGTCCATACCACTTCCTCTAAAATGATACTGTGAGTTTGAAACTACTGCTCTTCTCACTCCAAATTATTTTTTTAATGCCAAGAAACAAGTTTGGCTTCTCCAACAGCTAACTCAAAATTTCAGCAAACCTTTTTAGCTACTTAATATTCCTAATTACTGCCTCAGATACAKCCTGAAGTTGCTTTTCTAAATCTGAAAAAATAATTCAATTGAAAATTAAACAGTTATCTGAAATTTACAGGAGCCCAGCTCAAGGAATCCACCACCTCACTCCTAACCCATCTACAGATCCACGGTTATAAATAAATGTGGCCTGAAGCAMCACACTTATGGCAGTGATACACTATGTATTACGCACTTATTTTCAATCTGTACCAGGCTAGATCCCCTACATTTCCTTTAAATGGGAAATTCAAATGAAAATCCTTTTTAAAAACACTAATGTGTGATGTTTCTGTGGCTTAGGCTTTAACTTTGCATTTTCTTCCAGGGATATAGACTTTAAAAGAAAGAGCCTTTTACTCGAGGTGCCTTGGTCTGGAAAAAAATTCCAACTCAACCTCTCAGGTCAGTCTGTCAAACTAACGTTTTCCAATAAAACTTTGTTTTGCTGGGAATTTCCTTATGCTCTCGTTATATGTTGTTCTTATAACAAAATGATTTACATTTTCAAAACTATACTATAAATCATATGCAATTATCACTTAAACTGAAATAAGTTTTTAAAGGACTATACTTTTTGCTAACCATACAACCAACGCAAAACCAAAACAAAATAAAAAATCAAAACAATTGTTAGTATAATTCTTGCAGGTTCAGGTAATCATTTTCTAGCTGCATTTACTTTCTCATTCCAGGTGCTTTCTCTAAAAAAAAAAAAAAAAAAAAAAAAAAAAAGAAGCCCATTACTGTATTTAAAATTTAGTTTTTCACAGAGTGTTGGATTCCTGTATCTTCCCTGGGAAGGTACTGTTTCAATGTTTGAAATGTCAAAATATTAAATGAATATGATTCATCCACAACTGTGCAGACAGAATTTAACTTCTGACCATTAAATTGACTTTCTATGATAGAAAGTACGCTTTCACTTAACATGAAAAAAGGAAAAAAAATAGGAAAAAAGTAAAAAGGAAAAAACCTCACAACGCTTGTATCTTGGAATCTGCAGTTAGTTATGGTAGATTGAACTGAGTCTCCAGGACAGGTGCTTCTAGGTGATTATATTAAATAAATTAAATGGAGAAAAAAAAAAAGGACAAATGATCATATTTTGTGAGTTATTAAAATACTCTCATCTATCTACTCATTCTTCTGAAATATTTAATACTGACTGCAATGTATGCATTACAGTTTTCAGCTTTTCAAAAAAAAAATTAATCTTCAAATGAAGATTAATATATTTTTTAGTAACAAAAGAGAATACTTCTGTTACATTACTGCAACTGAGTACTTCATAAAACAGTCAGCAATGACATTAAGTATTCAGACTTCTCTCACAAAAGTAATCAGATTCTTGTCAGCAACTTTTAAGTTAATGAGAAATCTGGAAAAAAAAAAAATGAACCAAGACTGGGTTTTCATTTTCACATTGCAGAAACAAACATTTCTCTGAAGGAGAAATTTCAAGCACAGASAAATAACATGCAAAATGTCAGTATGCTAACAAAGAAACTGAACACTCAAATTAAATAAAAAAMCCACTGTGATATGGAAGAAAAATATTGGATATTAGTGTAAGCTTTTCCTTCTGTGAAGTTTTTGCATGACATCACTTAACAATGGAGATATTTTCTGTAGGATTGAAGTATTTGTCAAGTTACTTTTCACTAAACATAAATTTGATAGCTGTCTAAGAGTAATGATAAATTTTAAAAAACTCGCAAAACTTCTACTCTTGTAGTTAATAAGACTGAAAATCTTTGTAAGTTATGGGCTCCTGGGATAAAGCAGATCCACCTTTAACAATCAATGACACTGACTGTGACACAAATAATTCTTGGTAGTGTCTTCCAGACTAGCATTCTATGTTGATATATGGCTTCTTTCTGTGGAAAAAAAAGTAAAATATTAAAATAAGTATATCAAGGTTAGGATAGTAGAGCAAGATTAATAATTCCATAGAGTTTCAAAGAAGAATTATAATGAACTAATTTAAAGTCTTAGCTAAGGTCTACTATTGAGCAAGTATATCTTTCAATGAGTCTATATATTATAGCTGGAATAGAATATCACTATTAAAATTTCCACATAATTTTTATTCTGAATGTATCCAACATCAGTTTCTGCTGATATGTCTTTGTCTAGATAAAGAAACTTGTATCTCATGAAAGATTTTTTATATTTTTTTTTCCAGTGCAATATATAGACTTCCAACACAATTCATTCACATAATCTACCTTTTTAATAGTTGCAGTTCCCTCATTTTTTATTCATTTTTCATCTCCTAGGATAGCTAAATATGAATTGCAAAAATCAGACTTAATTCTTAAAATCCGACTTCTAACCTTCGTTCATACGTTCATGATAATTTGTTTATATAAATTCATATTGTAAAAKGAGCTTCATATTATGACAGAAAACAAATTACTCTGTAGAACTTGGTTTACTTGGTCATCCAGTGTTCCAGTATTAAAATTCTAAAACCAAAATCTTTGTTAAACAAGCATTAAAACATACATTAAGCAATCGAGTCTGATTCTTTTTTTAAAAAAAAAAAATAAAAAAGGGCTTTAAGTTATATAGTTCCCTTGAATATTTTAATCTTTTCACCATTTCTTGCTAAATCTTGTGTATAWTACAAACACTGGAAATGTGATACGAGAAAAATATTTTTGCCCTTTATGAGTACAAATACCTACTTCTGAAACAGTTTGGCCTGTCTCTTTACAAGAAAACAACAAAAATTAACTCAGACTTCAAAATTCATTATTCAGTTCTATASATAGTCTTCGAGCTGTCTGCAGATGAGTTCTCAGAGGTAAAGAAGCATAACATGCCCTTGCTGTAAGACCTTACAATAGCTGACACCACAGCTGGAAAGGGCAACACTCCGAGACAATCTCTCTCCTCTGCACCTCTAAATTTTGAATAATTTCCTTAGAAAGATTTTACTATCTGTGCTGAAGTAACCATCAAGGATAACAATTGACAGTAATATATTGCTTTTTAATGCATGCATACTATATAGCATAAATACTATATTATAATATTAACACGAATGAATCGAGTGAAAAAATATTAAGTCAAAACTTCTCTACACTGTTATAAGCTGGAATGGCATAGTGCCTTATCTAATGCATATCAGCAGAGGAGATAGATGGATAGATAGACAGTTAATAATAGAAAGAAGACGTGCAGAGCATATAGAAGAGGAAGAATTGTGGGTAGACATAAGCATTAAAATTTTCAAGCTTTGCTATAAAGTAAAAGGACCCAGCTGAAGGATAAGGATCAGAAGACTGCTTTGAAAGGATATCTGAATTCAAAGACACAGAAGRCCCTGTAAAGGGCTGAGATGGGAAGCTCTCGGGGGTCAATCCTTTGCTCTAGCAATCCTCTAATAGTTTGCAGTAAATTATTTGACTGGATGAGAGCAGGACCTAGCGAGTACATCAATACGAGCAGTCAGTCTCTGCTGTTCAAGGCATAGTTTTCTAATTACAGACACAGGGCAGGGACAGGGTAGGGTTCAGGCCTTACAGACAGATGCTGTGCTTTGTATCTATCTTCACACACATGCATCACCAAGGCTACCTGTTCCAGGGCATGCACAGTGAGTGTTTGGCTGGACGCTTCCTCTGCTATTGYTTCTAACAGTCCCTGTCCTCATCTGTTGTTGGGGCCAGAAAGGCCTGAAGTACAGGGGATTTGCAGGAACAGCTCTGTCCCCAACAAAAGAGAGAGATCCCTGAAAGAACAAAGGTAGAGATTCCTCCCAGAGCTGCCATACAACATGGAACAGAATATGCAGTTACTCTTTTGAGTCCACCAGAGTCTTCTTGGGAGGAATGTCCCTCTTGGATTTTTGTATAACACAGCATAAAAGCCTGGAAGATGTGTATCCTCTTTGCCTGTATGGTCCCAGCAGGGATTATCAGAGGCCTCAAGTTGCTCTGGCAGGTTGAATCAGCTCTAGGAAATCACTCCAATATTCTCTGACCAGGTGGCAAGAGGTAGTAGAAAGAGGGTTTAAAAAAACCCTTTCCTTAGCCAGGTCAACTCTACACTTATCTCTCCATGTTTCTGAAGAGGAGATTTTCTTAAGACTAAACTGTCAATGCAAGCAAAATTATGATATAGGTCATAGTTTTCTTCTTTGTATATGGTCAGTTGCTTATGAGAGATACATGCAAATGAGAGGACTTACTGACCACTGGGCATTGCACCATGCTGAGGACAAACACATTGGCACATGATTAAAGGAGGGGCTTTCAAGGCCCCAGTACGGAGAGCAGCACATACTGATTCCAGAGGGAGAGGGCTCTGCTTTGCACATCACAAAATAGAGAACCCCAAAGACCAGTTAAAAATAAACATGAGCATCAAGGGATCAGAACTCTCTCATCAAACGGGCTGGTGTGTTACACAGAGCATGGAAATGGCTTTCTTGCTCTGTCAGTCAGTCAGTGAAAACATCGTGGATGAAATAGCTTTTACAARTTGTTTTCAGATTGGCTTAGTGTTTTCTACTCAGCTCACTTTACTAATAAGCTTATGTGATGCCTTAACCCCTCCCAGAAAGAAATATGTACTGAAAATAACAGCCCTCTTAGGCAGACACTCACAACTCAAAAACTGACAGTTTCCAGGGCCTAGTTGCTCCTTWCGCTATTATTTAACATTGCTGCATTTCAGTAAAGCATCTGGTCAGATCGATATATCTGAGACTAAAGGTTAATCAAAGACAGAATGAAAGAGAATTACTGGAAAAGTAAAATCCTTGACATGGAGAGCTTCTCTTCGCTCGGTATATAAGCAGTGAGGTTCCCAATTACTGCTCTGGTTACCTTTTGTTGCAAAAGCCAAATATCAGATGGAACATGCACACACACACACACACACACACTCACACGCCAAGGAAAGAAAAATAACACTGCCAATCACACTTCTGCAAGCAAACTTCAAACATACACTATGACGCTGAATTTCTCCCTGGAACTGATTTGCATTACAGTCATTACATTTTTAGGCAGAGAAACATATGAATCACAGGAAAACCTTTCAGGAATTAAATGACAAATCATTTTCCGCCTCATACATCAGAATTTAGATACTTGCTTTTGACCACACTCACTCACATCTCTCAGTTCTCTTCCTACAGCAGGAAAGTCATAGCAAGTAACTTTGGGGATGACCAAAAAAATTCAAATCCTAAAAGAAAMTATAGATATATAGAAATAAGTAGCATTACACACACAAAGAGTTTTGTAAAGCAGTTTCCAAATCTCAGATGCAGTGGAAATGACATTAAGCACATGTCCTGAATCAATTTTTTTTGCATGCTACAATGCCACAACATAATTATGCATGCATATATATAAATATAAAGACATATATATATTTTTAAGGATTTTTCTCACATTTATCTGGCTTATCAGCATTGATTTTTTTTTTAAATCATCAATCTTGAAGTTCTGTGAATTATATATCAGCATGTATGTTTGTGTGTGAGACAGAATGAAGAGGGAGGACAAGCTACATGAATTATTTCTTGTCAGTTGATTCAGTCAATTGTAATTTTTTTTCTCCTGTTTCTATGAGCTAAAACTGTATTTCCTTTCCTGAGATGCAATCTTTTGCACTTGGGCAAGCATCATTAAAAGACACAAGAGAAAAAGTGGACTTATAAAAATACTTAATGGAATGARCATATAGTTCAATACACAATTCAGCAATACTTACCTTCGATTTGGCAGCATTAGTTCAAGAAAAGAACTAAAACACCAAGGGAAAACTTACACCAATCACTGGAATTCATTCACTTTGAAAGTTACGTAAACTATCTTACWACCATACATAAAGTTCCCATTCTCAAGAACAGTGTCAAAATGTATCCTATGCTTTACATTGTTAATTATGCTTTACGTATACATGGGATAATAAATATATTTAGTCTTTCACAATGGGAGACTAAGATGGAGAAGTGACTTACTTGTGGCTAAAGTAAATCAATGTCAGAAGCATAAGTAAAATTTAACAGGTTTAAAAAATTATAATTATATCCYACAGTCTCATCATAAGAAAACCTCTGCTCCTTCCTGCAAAGCTCTGCATTAGGTTAGTAATATCATTTATGAATCAAGAGACATACTAAAATGCACTATAACACTCAGTTCTAGAAAGAAATCTTAATGTTTTCAGGAATCAAAGCTTAAAGCTCTGCAGCTTTGTGAATAAAAATACTGTGGAAGGGGATAAACCACAACGTCCTGCAACAGAAACTGTAACYTAGACTTTAAAGAGATCACACGGAGCATGAACTGAGACAGCAGAGCAAGTGACATAATTGCAAAAGTAATTAAAAAGCAGCATTCAAAAAGCAAGGCTACTACTAAAGATGAGCCTGCTAGTTAGATCCACGGATAATAGCAGATATCAATATTAAATAAGTAATAGTAATAGTATGGCCTTGAAAGAAATGTATACAGGACAAATAGATGCTACAGTCTCCTTGCTTTCTCCAGTGTCAAATATTCACCTTGCTAAGGTACTCTGAGCATCTTTTACCTCGGTCCAGTTATCAAGAAGAAAATGAGTTCTATCTGGGTACATGAAGGCATCATTCAGCAGCCTACACTCTTAGTCATGTTGCCCACGTCAAGCTGTACCCTGCTATGCTTCAGYTTAACATCTATGTCAAGATTGAAAAATGAGCTGATGAGACTTATCTTCTCTATATTGCATTTATATGCTATGAATAAGTAATCTCACATATCCATGATTGATTACTATTTGAAAAATTGCAATGTAAAAGYGACACCTTCTTCTACTACAACTTTCTTGTTTGGAAGCTTTGCAGGTAAAGTGACTATTGTGTAAATAACAACGCTCAACATAGGCTACTTTTGTGTTAGACTTGGATCTGTGGTGAAGATTCCGTTAATATCTGTTTTTGTCATTCACAGCCAATAAAATATTCAGAGTGATATTTATTTAATATACCTTGGTTCCCTAGTGATTCATCAATTTGATAGGCTTTTTTTTTTTTCTTATGATTCTAAGATACATCAAAAGGCAAGAGAGACATCTTCTGTCATTTCCTCACAAATATCTATTCCCAATTATTAATGACAAGCAGAACTATAAAAGCTCATTTGAAAATTGCCAATTTTTTATATCTGAAGGTAGAGAARACTAAAAGAAGTCAAAAGAATAAGGTCAGAAAGGAGATGCAGATAATGCTTGCTCTTTTGCTTAATTTACAAACAAATACTTTAATAAAATGAACAAAACTGTAAATATTTTTGTTATACAAACATAAGGCTAGGAAAAAAAGCTCACATGCTCAGAATACATTCTCAAAATAGTGCTAATGTTATTATAGCCATATTAATATTAATATAAATAGCATCAGTGAAAGCATCACTAGCTTACTGCATTTTCTAACTTAAATGAAAGGGAAAGTTAAGAAAATGTTTATTTGCTTCACAGGTGATTCTCATATGATACATAAAGTGTTTAGCATACGTTTCTTTGGAGTGATCTGCTTAGTGACAGCAGGGAAACACATAAAAATGACAGGGAAAGGGAGTCTGTTAAATGAATCAGAGTTGTCCTGAGGCTGGAAAGTATACAGGTAAAATATTGTTATAAATATTTTGTATTATTAAATTATTTATCATATTGAAATATTTTATTAGTATATTACATGTATTTTATTAACAAATCAAATTTAGGATGATAGTATCAGCCATAATGTTTTCCCTGTTTCCTGAGGTTCCTACAGTGTCTTAAGTGATCTGTAAAATCCAAATCCTTTTCAATGTATATTTTTATCTATGGATAATGAAATATATGTTGCATTATTAGAAATAAGAGAAAAGAAAACCTGCTCCCAGAAAGCCTGCTCCCAACACCAATTAATTAGTTGCTCCTTATGTCTAGCTTGTATTAATAAGGATTTTGAGCGATGAAGCACCTTCTCTGAAAATACCTTGATAGATACACCCAGTTAGGAAAACTGAGAGAAAATAAAAAACGTGTTATTTCAAGACAGCACTAACCATGAAGAGTCCTTGCTTATCATCAAGTGTGTCACTGGCACATATTTTTATATCTCTGTGTGTGTATGTATATATATATATGTATATTTTTGTAGAGACATATCTGTTTATGCATGTAAATACATATTTATTTATACTTGTGCATATTTATATACATTTCTACGCTGAAATAATATGCACCCTTTTTCTGGTAAAGAATTGTAACAGTCAGGGCTCTAGGAAATTCCTTTTTATAACTTGGGTGACTCAGAACACCAACCTGCAGTGCAAAGATTTTGCCCAGTAGCATAACAACTTGTTCAACATGCTGCTAATGGGATCTTCATGACTACAGGAAATTAATCACAAAGTTCCTGACTCTTAAGACACTCAAGCAACTTTTAATAACATTTTATCTGTATATCAGGTAACTAAAATACCCAGTAGAGTGAATAGCACACAATGAATGACATATTTTTTTAAAATCCTCCGTTTCATCACATCAAATGAAATCTTCTCAGTCCTTCCTTTCCATCTCTGAGGGCATGATCATTATGTAACTCAATTACCACTATCTAGTAGTTAGTCAAGTTATTTAGCCTGATGGCTGCTTGGACTAGGGAGAATGACAAAATGTTCAGAGTTCTAAAACTCCTCTCGGAGAAGGAAACAAGGGCTATCTTTTACCTTGCCCTCTTACACTGGTATCCAAAACACATACCTTAGGCATCAGCTGTTAAACAGATGCAGAACCATAATTTACTTGAATTCTAAATCTTCTTGAGAGAAAGGTTAAATTAACTGTACCTTCTATCCACCAATAGAGCTTTACATAGTTCTAGAAAATTAGGATAAAACTTACTGCAAGCCTAAAATTACAGGCTAGGGTTTTTCAAGGTTGAGATGAGATTGTGTATTCAAAAAGCATTTGTGGACCCCCTACTCTATCAGTTAACTGCTACAAACAAAATAAAATTAATATGAATTTATTAAAAAAAAAATTTGTCATCTGAAAATCTTAAGTTAGAAAATCCACATACTTCTCCCCAACTTAATTTCCTCAGTCCATCTTTCTAGCTCAATATTGTGAAGATCAGAGAGCAAATATATTCCAAATCTCTCATCAACTGAAAAACAATTTCAGTTAAGCACATTTTAATATGAACAAGTAGAAGCAGCCAGGTATCAGTCCCTTTACATTTCCTGACTTACAATTTGGCTTGTCAGTACCAAAGAAAATTAATTCTTCCACACACATTTTCAGGAATTGGTCTCTAGATTTATTGCTACTTACTACATTTTATGATCTAAAAACTAGCCTTAAGATCTGAGAAATTAATATTTGAACAGTATATATTTCACTATATAGTAATCAAATAACTCTGACGGAAAAGAGTGTTCTGACAAAGAATAGCTAAGAACACTTACGCCATCCAAGCATGCTATTATGTATCACCCAGAGCAATTTCACTCCCTTAACAAAGCTTATACATTAGAAATGTTTATAGAGTGTTATGCTTTCTTTCTTTATATGAAAAAATACTAGAGTGAAAAAAAATGGTTATGGAAAAGAAAAGAATGGAATATCAGCGACATGAAATCTGTAGTTTTAAATTTATTTTTTTTTGGGGGGAAGGGGAGGAGAGGGAGAATACATATTTTATTTTTATTAGCTGGCTGTTCCACAAGGATGCTTGGGTTGGCAAATATCATCCAAGGAAATGACTTGTTTGATGTTAATGATTTCAAAAATCACTTCTCCTATTAATGRCAATAATGTTAATAAACCCCTATAAATAGAAAAAGACCAAGTCTGTCACATCAGAAGATCAGTACACAGCTCGTGGAACTCACATTAAAGTTTTTGATTGCACCAGTAGCACCCTTGCAGAACAGAGGRAAAAAGTAGCCCTTTGAAATAAGGATTGTTATCAATCTCTGGATTAATTAAGAGCCATTGGTTGTTTCAGGTCAGAATTATGAATATTTAATACTAAGTACAAGCGCTAATTGTGTTTGAGAAACACAGAGCTGGATGAAACTGTACCACTATGGAAACGTAGAACAGTAATTGGTCAGTGAAAAGTGGAAGGGAGAAGGAAACACATTAAGAAGGACACATTTAATTTATCAGATATGCAAAAGAAACACAAACAAAGATGGATGATTGTTGAGAGAGAAAAAAAAAAATCACTTTTCTCTGCAAATTTTGTTTTCTGTGTAAAAAGTGTTCACTTGCTTTGAAGCTCAGTGTTCCCCTAGAAAAGAAAAAGGTTTCAGGATTCACAGCTTTACAGCAATAAAAACATCTGTGTGCCATGATGCACATCTACAGTCTTTTGAGATACTGAATTACCTAAACATCCAGCCCTTGCCCATGATACCGAAAAGACAGATCTTTAAGCATTGCTAGGCATGTTTTACACTGACAGCATGGCCACCTTTTATAAATACAAAAGGTGTTTGCCTGTGATACCTCTCCAGATTTATTGCAGTGTAACTGGAGAAATGTCATCCTGCATTTGGTCTAATTTTTACATTCTGACAAATGATACATACTTTGCTGCTTCATGATAAAAAACAGTTTCAGAAAAGCCCATAAATGATCATCTTTATTTATGGTACAAGTAAAAAGTTATCTCATTAATTTGCGTTTTACTATCAGTCCCTATATTTTCTTTATACAATAACAGAAACATAATTATTAYTGGAAACCTTTTCAGATTTTATATACACAGCTAAGAGATAGAAAGCATCCACATCTGAGCATAATACACAAGTATGCCAGGAAAAAATGGAAACAAAAATACCACRCTAACTAACTTCATTACTTAACTGGCTGATACTTTTGGGAGGCCCAAGTGGGTATTACCTTTTAGAACTTTACAATCAGAACCTCATTGTGCTAAAACCCAATAATGCTATATTTAAATAGCACGACAGATATGCAGATTTGAAAGAAAAGAGCCATTTTAGTTGGTCATTCCATTTGAACGCTCTAGCTTACTGTAGATGGATCCAAACCTGAAGTCATAGGCTGGGAATTGCACACAGGATCCTCACTATGCTCTTCTCTTGCACTCAGCACTTAGCCTGCAATTCAGGACAGAGCAATGTAGGCTTCTGACTTGTAACATGTTGGTGATTCTCTGTTAGGGTCAGTTAGACAACTTTTTAGGTAAATCTGAAAACTTGGGTCACTCTAGCTCAGTAAACGGAAATAAAAAGCATAAATATTCTAACTATAAATATACTAACAGACGAAAGCCGCAACTAAAACACTAACCCATAAAAATTAGTAGGGTTAATATCATTGATATTTAGAATTTTGCATTTTCTTAAAGCTCTCGCTTTTTAAAATTTGCTTAGATTTAGAATTGTTCTTTTACATGCTTTTTCCTAATTTTAGCCATTTTCCCCTATTTTTAAATAAAARCAACAAAACCCCTCCTTTTAAAATTTAGTCTATGAATGTGAAACATATTTCCCAGAGAAAAGGAAGAATTGAGAATATTTGGAAATGCTGAAAACCAGAGAAATGCTCATATAACTCATATTTAGTTTTAGGCAGCACACTCTTGCTGTGCATCTTAACACAGACGTGCAGAAGCATCGTATCTTCCACCTTTACTCWTCCTATCACAGAGTTTCTGCTCTGATGAAGTCACAGAAACTCAGGGCCTCTTTATCAGCCCCCTAAATATACCAAATTATATGCCTGCAGCGTATCATTGAACACGCACATGCATTTCTGGTGCCAGCATTGGCTTCGGTTTTGACTTTGGGACCTAACAATTCACCCTGGCAARGCAGCTATTTTGCTCTGCAACAATGCAGCGTACAAAGACAAAGGCAGCATAAAGAGAAAWGGATAAAAATAAAATATTCCACTGTTTTTTTTTCTTTCTGATAATCTAATAGTGCAGTGACTTTGGAGCATGCCACAGTCCTTCCTGTTTTCTTAGAACAATAATAAATACACAAAAATTCTGATAAGCACGCTTGGAAACATGGGGTTGATCTATTTTGCCTGAGCTATAAACATGTAATAAGCATGTATGTAAAAACAGTATTCTGTCTTCATATTTTAATGTCACAATATACCTCAAACATGTATACATACTTCTTAATGCACCGATTAAAGACCATWAGAGAAAAACAAAAATATCACAAGGCTTATTTTCTGCTTTATTTCACMTAGGTAGAAAGAAAGCTTGTGGACTGAGTGTTGCAGCATCTGAAATAACATTCAATTTGTTAAATTTACTAAATTTTAGTTTAAAATATTTCTAAAAACACATTGAAAAAAAAAGAAAAAAATAATCTCTCTTAATTCAGCATAGCAAAACAACCAAAGTGACCTATAAGGGCTGGCATCTATTAATAATACCAAAGTCTAGGCCAGGTAGATTAGAGCACCTTGACCATATGCAAAACTAAGTATGTGTATAAATATATACACACACACATATACATATATTCTTGTTTATTCTATCACAGATGCTGCCAGTCAGCCTTACCTCTGAATGACCTGGYAAAATCATTCACTTCTCAGTCAGTCAGCACTAAAATTCTTGTTGTGAATCCAAAAATGAGGTACGTGTCATGAAAATCAATAACATAAACACTCAAAAATGACAAAACCTTTTGTAACCATGGCCCATATAAACAATGGCAAATGCTAACTCCAGGCTAAAGCAGTAGACGCTATACTTAATTATAGAGATGGTCTCAGAAAGAAATATAGCACTGCCTAAATTCTTTGTTTGTGATGGATTGGAAATGCCAAGTTATTAAAAGTGTAATCTAAGGGCAAGTGTATTTTATTCAGGAGATTACTTCTTTTTCACTTTTATCCTTCATCATACGTGACAGAGATTCCAATGCCATCTCTCCTCAAGCTTGAGGAAGATGAYGACATTAGTCTTTTATGCTTTTTTTAAAGGTAAGGTATAGGGGTAAACAGGACTGYCATCTCTCATATCGAGATAGCGTTAAACTGATATGGCTATGCGGATGCAACTGAGCACAAAGACATGTCCCAAATCTTGGGCGAAACAGCTATGTCACTTCCTCAACTCAACTGGTTCTGGTGGAGGAGAAAAACTGCCTTCTTTTTATTTCTTCATTGAGTTGTGGCTGCAATTACTAAYGCTCTCTAAATTGCATAAAAGCAAGTCCCAACACAGAAAATGCTGGCTGGTCATCGCTGTGCCTAAATTATCACAACTGCCTTTTGCAGTAAATCAGACCATAAGCATACTTCAGAAGAAGCTAGAGACATGATAGATGTTCAAACAGTAGCAATTAATGAGTATTCTTAACACATGCTAACCTTGATATAAATGGTTGATTGCTTCCTGTTTCATAAAGCGAAGAGATCACAGGGATACAAACGGAAAGACTGTTTTTATTGCTAAGGGGATAAAGATGATAATAAATCATGAATATACACTTCAGTATAAGTTTAAAAAGTGACAGTAATTATTWTTTGATCGACAGATGAAAAACTGCTTAAAACAGCTATTTACTCCATTTGCACTGGATCTCCAAGTCTGCAGTTGCCTGGGGACTTGCCAACTTCAAGGTCTATCAGATATAGAGTAATAAATAGTCCTTGTCTACACAAGATGGTTAGCAGGCAATAAGATACTCCAAACTCAAGCCCTGTGAGCATTAAACCTGCACTGCAGAAGAGGCCACAACTGGAATAACTAACACACTGGAAATCTTCATTTAGTCTATCGTACCTAAACCTTGAACTCTTCCTTTTGGAAAAGCTAGGAAACACCCAAAAGTGGTTAACACGAGGTGAAAACCCAGCGCTTAGAAAACGGAAACATTTTGTTTGCAATGCTACACAGCAGCAACAGGCATATGGGCAGATATCATACAAGTGAATGGGCTGGATAAAACACAGAGAACGTCAGCTGGTACCATGTGCAAGAGCCCAGCAATCCAGCTAGCTCTGCTGGTTTAATGCTCACTAAATAACCATTACAAGAATTCACTGGTTATTGCCATGTAGAAGACAAAAAGACAAGAAAAGCTGTAATACTAAAGGCATTTTTGAAAACATAGAGCAAGAAAAAAAATGTTATCTACTACGTACATGGCACACCAAATTCACCTATGTGGGCTGAGCTTAGTATCATGCTTATGCTTCACGTTGGGGTTATCAAGATGTTTGCTTTAATTGACTTTCCGATTGCAATTCAATTTGTCTTTCATTTACCTTAGAGAGTAAATGATAACTTGGGATGGGGAGGGGGAAGGGAGGAGGAAAATCGGTCTATTAAAATCCCTATTTATAATGTATGACAGATACTAACCGGCTTCCCTGAGGGAAAACTAGATAGAGCTCCTTGCTTAATAGCTGCATCATAACTAGCACAATCTTAATAGATTATTAGGTAGCATATCAGCATCAACAATTCTAATGGACAATGCGGGGAGAAAGGAGAGGAGAGAGAAAATAAGAAAAGCTGTCATTTAGTACATAAAGTCACCCTGATAAAGACAGCTGGCAATAAAGCTATTCATTCTCAGATAAGGAATTTGCTGCAGTGGTATTTCTCCATTACACAGTGACTCGAGAAGAGACACAAAGCTAAATTTTACTGTTAACATCCTCTTCTTCAGCTTGATGCTTTATTTTCAGCTTCACTAAGCAAAATTCTTGCTGCACAAAAGAGAAGGGTCTGCAAAGGGGAAGTGTATGCCTTTTCTAACAGCAACAAGTGAGAAAAAAAATTCCCTGAAGTAATTACTTTCCTTCTTATGAGGAAAWGCATAGGTAAGTTTACCTCCATTATTAGCAGCTGGTCAGAATTACTGATTTACAACTTACTGTTTGCTAGTATTGTTATTGGAAGAAATACTATAAACAGAGCTGCTGTTTTCCCTTAATGAAAGGAAAAGGAATCTCATCAGGTATGGAGATAAACATCATAGAATTTTCTGGCCTACAAATTACCCTTTAAACAGCCAGAAGCTTCTCTCAAAAATCCTTCCTGCATTAGGGTGATCTCACAAGTGGAAAGATGGGTAAAACAGAGCCATCAGGGTCTCATTTGCAGCCTCTCCGGGCATTTGAAGTGGAGGAATGGGCAGATGCTCAGAGAGAACCAGGAAAATAATGGGAAAATACCAAGTCCCCGTAAACCCCAAAACAAAAACAACGAAACACTAACTTTGTCTCATCTCTGGCCATTTTGAAGGCAGAGCATAGCAGTGGGAGAAAAAAATATGGAGGTGGCTCTCTACTACATTTRGTCCTCCCTTAAATTGTTTCTACTCTGAAATGGCAAAGTGCCTAGCATGAGCAACTGGGCTGCTGTGGCCACCCTTCCTACTGCAGTCCCATCACATCCTCACTTCAACARAAACTAAAATATGTGTGTGTGTATCTATTTAATAATATACTTGCATCTCCTTTCAGGTAGATGAAACATCAGASTGCTTTCAGTTAGATGAAAGGTTTTAAAAAAAGAAAAATTGGGATCTGTTCTAGAAATGTTATCTAGGAAACCTGAGTTCTAAGAAAAAACTTGAGAAACATTACGTATGCAGCTTCGCTTGACTTAGAATCTGTGTTTCTCTTCTTTTCACTGTGTTTCATTGGCCTCGCCAGTGATATGAGCTGCTGGTGTATTTTCCCAGCACATTACTCAAAGGCATCATAAAGAGATGCTAGAGAAAGAACAGTTGAATGGTTTGTATTMTCTTTTCTATTTTTTAAATGCACCCTGAAGGGTGCTGATTATTGATTATTTATGTGTACGCCTATAATGTTTACTTTGGCTCTCGGCAAAATACTAATCTCTTTGCTGCAAAATTCTAGCTATTTCAGGCTACTGTGATGACACTGCTAAATCCTTACGAATAAGTATTGTATGTATGCACTGGAACAACTGCAGACCAAATTTTTCCAGCTTGTAGAGATCAACACTTGTTAATATAGAGGTTGAAAGTTGTACTTTACAAGACTTGAACTTCTCAGAAATACCGTACTTAGTACTTTAAATATTTTACTCCATACATAAACAAATAAATAAATTTTACTCTTAAAACTGAGATGGAAAAATCTCCTTAAAATACTTTTTTTTTTTTTAAACTCTCTCTTAAATACTTGGCAATATCAAGGCTACCACAGGACAATGCGAGAGTCCTTTCAGGGAATTTAAACAAGCTGGAAGCCATCTCTGAGACTGAACTCAAAACGAACAAAAGGAAAACAGTAAAACTATTTTAGGAAATAGAAAGAGCAGGGCTCAASTTGCACTTTCTAACAACAAAACATCTTCCAGCAGGTGTCTCTCTAGCCTGGTTTGGGAATTCTCACATTTCCCAGTCTTACCGCTGTCTATAGTCTTCTTGACAAATATGTGGCTTTAGGGTCCAAAAATGATACAATTTGCAGTATTTCATGGAATACCRCCTATTGGGAGCACATGCCATCTCTGAGAGCCTTTTCCCCTCAGCAAGATCCGGAGCAAACTTGGGTGTAAGTAAAGAGCACAGAAGAGGGAACACTTGATATGCAAAAGCAGAGCCCCTTCTCTGCTTACAAAAGCAAGCAAAAAAGCTTGATTCAGTGATTAAAGAGGAGGATCTCCCATATTTTTTCCCTGTTTGCTAAGATAGGCTGAGCACTTAGAATAAAGCTGCTTTCTTAAAACCCAAGTAAAACACTTGTTTTATCTTATTTTACACATTCTTATCTACTTAAAAAAGAATATATTTGTAGGATTTTTCCATTGCTTAATTTGTAAATAGAAATATGTATATAATCTCTATTATTATCATACACACATAGTTATGGATACACAGGCACAGAGAGTAGAATTCATTGTAGATCATAGAATTAAAAAAAAAAAGTTAAATTTCAGGATTTCTCATGAGTTCATTACTGGAACTCATTTTCTTTAGCCTGCTTTTTCTTTAGCATTATCTTATGCAATTTCTTGCATCATTCACTGCATAAGGCCTTGTTTAAAAAGAATAACTGAAATGCTTTATTTTAAAATAGCCAGTACTTCTCTGTCTGCTAGTAGAGTGGAAAGGCAAGCTGATATTATATCTATTTTGAAGCACATGGAAGGCATTCCCATACTACTGTGCTTAAGGTTATTGGCAAGGTTTGCTTGCTTGCTTTGCGAGCCTGATTGCATCTCCCTTGCCCCACCACTCAGCACTCAGTCAGGCCCTCACGCAGCTCCCTCTGCAGATGTTGATGGTGGCCTCTCGACCACATGTCATGGAGGTTGCTGTCAAGCTTTTGCTCAGGGAGACTATTTGCAAAACAAGATGCTAAGAGAATGCAAGAATTGTAGAAATCAACATTATGTAAATAGTAATTTTTACTGTTGCATATTCAACATAGTTAGCTACTTTACGTTAAATTTAGCTTCCCAAGAATACTAATTCACTAAAGTATTTTAATTACCCCATGCCTTACAGTTACAGACCTTATATAATCTTTCAGCTGGCATAAACTTAACTTTGTCATATTTTTATTAATATATTACCTTGTGCAGAAGTGAAAAACATGTTAATTTATTATGAGCCCAACTGACTTTTCAAAACCTTTGACCACACAACTAATCCATATAGCTTTTGTTTGAGACTCTCCACATGGCTCAGTACAGAAGTTAGATGAACTAAAAATAATTTGCATGCCTTGTTCCCCTAGCATTTTTGTAGATTYCTGTTTGGTTTTCTGTTTGGCTTTCCTGCGAAAAGAAATGGGGCCAAATAATGTACTTAAGACTAGCATTTCAATTCACCAAATAGTCACTAGTTTCAAGATACATAACTAGGTAATTTTTTACAGTAAAAATTTAAGATTTATAAAATAATTAAAACAAAAGTTTTCTATGTTTTTAACAGAATTCATATTTATGAATATGGAAATAACATTTAACAGAGATATATATCCTCACTGATAAGATGCTACTTGAACTGATTAAATAATGAAATGAATGAGACTGTATTAGAAAGTGAAATCTAATGAAAGCTGATGTAGAAAATGATGCTGATAATTATGTTTTTGAAATGGTCAGAACAAAGAAATGGTTATATTAAATCAAATTAGTGCTCTGCCTAGTCCAATACATTGTACTGACAACAGTCAACATCAGATGATTTAGAGGAAAATAAAGTAACTTTCTGAAATAACTTTAAGCACAAGTTTTAGTCCCTCTCAGTTTGTATGCGCTGTACTTGCCKGTAAAGCAATCATTTCTTCACTAATTTCATCAGTCTGTATCATCAGAAGGGTTTTTATTTTGGATCTAATGACCTTTTCATGAAAAATGCATAACTTGCTCTTTACACAGGGACCTGAACCCAGACCTGTCATCCCCTTAGGCTTTGTCCTAACCACTAAGAGAAAAATACTTCAGTCCTTCRGTTAATCTGGCTCCTGTGTAGCTAAAGCAGAAGTCTGTTGCTCTCATGAAAGTAGAAGCAGGCAAAGCAGCCTTTATTTTTATCTTTTTTGATCCCYAATGAGCACACTTATATAGCACAGCTATGTAAGATACACTTTTTATTGCTATACTGGGCTGGTGACCTTGTGCCAGCAGAGGAAGTTGATACTACATCTCATGCTATGATGTTMTCCTTGACCACAGGACAGCAGAAAAGGCCTTGACAACATGGGCACAGGTTGGAAGCACAGGCCCCCAAACCATAAATGATGCACTGAACAGTCACTAAGCAACCTCATGACAGTGATATCTAATTCTCAAGTCAATATGTGTATATATTGATTTATATGTTATCAATACGTGTATATATTGATTTGAAAATATATATTTTTTACATGTTCATCTCTAAAGCCTGCTATTGACTGAGGAGTCAACGTGATGTACTTTAATGTTTTTCCCTTCTTTTCTAAACAATGTATTTGCCTTCTGAACCACAGATACACAAAAGGTCATTTTTCTTGAACTATCTCTAATAAATCACATTGAGGGGTTTTGTTTTCTTCAGGCAGCCATAGATCCAAAGATGTTTAAGAACATTTTGAACTATTCCCAGCATTAAGCATCATTTTGCCTTTTGTCAGCTTTATGATACTGGCAACTCGTCTGTGAACTCGCTTAAATTTCTCTGCAATTTCTCAAATTATTTTTTTTTATACTTTTATCATAAACAATCCACAATTTGCTCATTTTATCTCTYTTCCAGATCATTAATGCAAGCAGCATATTAAATTGCAGTGGTTCTCTTTGAAGATTCAAATACATCACTGTTAACATTTAGCCCTCTTTAAGCGCAGTAAGTTATTCAGTCTCTTTGTTTTCCAGGCTTCATCCAGATTCTGACCTGTGACACAATTTTATATCTTGACTTGATCTTTATATCTATGACTGCTTATTTTTAAAGACTTCCTTTGAAAGACTTTGCCAAAGGCTTTTCAGAAGTCTAGACAAATGTGTCTACCTTTCTCCTTCATTCACCATTTTATTGATGCCCTCAAGGAATTCTCCTGCATTAGATTACAGAGGCACTTTTTTTTTCCTTTATAGAAGCCTTKTAATATCATGATCTATTAATTTTTTTATATTCTGATTTTTTTAATTGTTGCTTCAACCAAATTATTTACCAAGGCTTGTGATTTCAAGGTTCTCCTGAGTCTTTCTTTTAAGGGAGGATTTCCTTCTGTCAGTGAAACACCTTAAAATTTTTTTTTGGCCATTTGGTGCTCTAACTACTTCACTGTGATCCTCAGAGCTCTTAATTGTGTCCTAGGTTACTAAATTAGTCATTAGTTAACCACAATTAGCAATCAATGCTTTTGATATCTGAATCTCCAGTGCTATTTTATCTTTAGCTTACGATAACTCCATTGTTCCTTTCAAAAATAAACACAAACATTTCCTGAAGATGCATTTAATAAGCACATATCAGCAAATAGTGCTAATGTTAGTAGAGGATATTTCTGTTTATTTAATGGAAGAAGTGAAAGTATTCCCTCAATATCATCCTCATTTCCCTCAAGAAAYCCTCAAGTTCCTCTTACAGTAACTTCCTATAAATGAAAAAAGACATAGTTATGTCTTTCTTGAAAATGAAAATGCAGGCAATATATCTTTGTATGAATACTCCMAATTTACTCTAATAYACTGCATATATTGTTAGATTTKTATTGTACATATAATGTRTCACTAAATATCTCATTCACAGRAGAAATAAAAAAGCCCAAAATTCAATTTTTAAATTCTTAAAGCAGACTCTTTCTCCTAAACTATTGTAAAGGCAGATATTTTTTCATAAGCCCTTGTGAAATTAGTTGAAGAGAGAAAAAGCAACTTTCACATTTCCATTGAACACAATTCATGAACCCAATTATTGGAGTGCCAGCACATATCTACCTTTAGAAATATTTCTTGTCACATACTGAATATTTCATAACACCCTGGCGAGACCAGCATATGCATATTTATTTCAAGATGGTTTAGAAATATTACATCCTGTTAAGATTGTATTACTTACAACAATAATTATGCTGTATATCAGCAAAAGAAAATCATATCCTTCAGAATAAGAACAAAAGCAAATCTTAGACATGAAAAAATCTTGTTAAGGGCTTAGATTTCTCCAACACTAACCTGAAAATTATTTAATAATGAGTAAATGAAAGATTCATCATTTCTGCTAACTTYGGTATACTGGAACAGTGATCTCACCAGTGAGCTACACAGAGTAATTTAATGACTTCTTCCTTGGAAATGACAGAGCTGAAAGACATTTCGGAAGTGTCATATCTATAACATCTTACAATGCTTTTGCCATATTCAGGACCAGAAGATCTCATTTTTAACTCAGCTAAAATAAATACTGCTACAAAACAGCTGGTTTTATATTAACTGTTACTGATCATGACAATTACAAAAATATATTTTAATGTGAAAATCATTCATAATGAAAGATTTTTTAGAAAGCCTTTTTCTCTTTCCCCAGACACGTAGRAATGATAGAACTAAAGAAATTTTATACAGAGAAAATTTTACATGGAGAAAATGCATTAGTAAGATTCATATTTCTATGTATTTCATTTAATAATGTTTTTTTTATATAATTTTATACTTTTTTTGCTTCTTAAATTATTTTTCATGATTTTAAAGGATTTTATGAGGTTCATGATTAAAATTTTGACYATCATAAAAGCAGGAAACTGAATGATATCTATGGCAAATTAGACAAGAGTATATACTTATTTAAAATAATTTATCAAGTCTTGCATATATATGGAAGATGTTTTACTGTTTTCCTACTAGAAGGCGTTAATGATACACATTTCTATTTTATATGTACAACCCTTATTCTGATATTAGAAAAGGAAGAGCTCTACATTCTTTGAAACCTACTGAGAGCTGAAATAGTCTTTGTTTCATTTGMTGGGTGTTTGTGTCCTCAGTTGCTTTCCTAGCTGTCATAGTTTCACTTTTTAAACCTCCTATTGAGGTTCCTTTGATCTGAAGCTCCAAGAACCTTTGTTCAAGAATAACCTGCTGTTGTAGGTTAACGTCGACACAGATATCAAGATAAACAAAATGAAAATCACTATAATCTAACCAAAAGCTACACTTCCAAAAAGATGAAGAAACAATGTGCTGTTCTACAGCCCATTTGGATGACTGCAGCTGGCCCAGGWTGGAGCAACCTATCGGATCCATAGCATTACTTTTAGGAGTAGAGATGAGCTATGCAGCAAAGTTCAAATCCTACGTCAATTTTGAATTATTCTAAAAATTACTGCTATTTCAAACCAAAACTTTGGTTTAGTGCCACTATGCAGCACGGATTTTTGTCAACTACAGAGCTAGATCTGTCTTAATAGAGAATTATCAGCTCCAAAACAACTAATGGTGCTGGCCCAGCTCCAGAAAAGCACTTACATACATACTTCARTCAAAACTCTTGAATCACCTCGGTACTGTCAATATCTTTTTTTTAAACATTTCTATAACTTTGTGCCTGTTCATAGTATAGTGCATGCTTTATTAACATTATACAGGTGTATGTCTAAAATTTGAAAGAAAACATACTTAAAAMCCCTTAAACTCTTCAAGATCTAGTAAATGAAATAGTATATTATTATGGAACAATAAAGTTTTGAGGCAAATGTACAAAATAACTGAATAAAAGAACTATTTCTGTGAATAAGAATATTTATATATTTTCTTTTTAAAAAAMCCCTGTTTTCAGAAGTGGCTGTTTTGCTGGAAACGTTAAAGGATCTTGTTATGTGAGCATGACTGAGACTTCTTCAAAGCTATCTGTGAGAAAAATACCTCAATGTCTGGCTAAAAATAGAGAAATGTATTGTGTCCATTTGGCTGGGAAATATTCAGCGTTGGCAAATATCCAGCCTCACAGCTATAGCTTGCAGAGTCATTTTCTTTGTTCATTTGCAACTAACGCACAGGCTTTAGCTTTCCAGTAAATCTAGAATTCTCAAAAACATGAATTTAACTTCGGACATTTATTGTTCCTGTTTTTTAAAACACSGGTTGAATACCAGGTGCAGTAACCATCAGGGAGCAGCAAGAGGGAGGGCCAATGAGCTCAGAGGACCTCAGCCCAGGTATGGACCTCATGAAAAAGGGGGCAGGCTCACAGGACCCCAGCAAGATTCACAGCGGTAGAAGGTTCAGCTGGCAGGCTGGTCTGTGATCAGCAGAGAAATGTGATGAGATTGTCAGGTCTGAGGTCAGACATGGAAGTTCAGTGAACAAGTCAGAAGCAGCAAAGGATGGGCACAGGCTACTGGCACTACACTCAGACAAAGACTAAGGACACAGATCTATAAAATCTGTATTTCTCTGGGCCAAAAAAAGGTCTGCTATGTGGCAGGCTGTAGYATATGATATGCTCAGAGATGATGTACCTACTACTTCTGAGCAGCAAAAGAATATTGGAGTATAACTGGAGRATATTCTCCAGTCCCATTTCAGAAACGAAGGTGCTCCTCTTGATATTTGGAAACAAATTAATCATTCTATTGCCTCTTTCTAGTCCTTGATATTTCAAGGCCTTCGGACATTAAGACTCGTCTAACTGCAGTATACAACAATTTTTTAACTTTTTGGAATAAAGTCCTTTGTCTCCCTTCCCTTATTCTTTACTTGAATTCCYGGTCATCACCCATCTATTCGGTTCTTAGACTGGAGCCACAGACCCTTAGCCACATTTGTCAACCGCCAAATCCACTTCCTTGAAGTCACCAACTCAGGCATTTTTCCAGGTTTTAGTCAAACAAGTTTTGTATCATCCACAAATATTTTCCAGCCTTCATATATCATAATTACACCTTGGGTTCTTGTCCTACCCACCAAGTTTAGAACTCCTCTTTCCCCTCATTACAAGATTTGTCCCAGCTGTTCCACTGAGATTTTTTTTTTATCATTACCATCTTTCCAGTATCAAAGTACAGATCCACAAATCACTTTATACATCACAGTGAGAAACATAGCAGCATTCATTTTTAGGTGACTTGCTCTCCAAGACAAAACAGTGTCCCTATGACCCAGCAGTAGATCTCTAGACAACTTCTTTGCTCGGTGTAAATGACCTAAAAGGACAGAACAGAACAGGCAGCAGCCAGATACCTATTTTAGCCAACGTAAAATGCCAAGCTGTGACAGAAAGGGCAGCTCATTATAAGGGCTACTTTTTAATCCAATATCCCAAAGGTTAKCACCCGACCCATGATATCCAAGACACAGATTGAGATCCTTCCTCTCCCTGAGGCAACATGAAGCCTTGGGGGATCTTCAGCTGCTGTGATGGAAAATGAAATAGTCTCTCAGCTACTCCTCTTGAAGTTGTTCTGACTTTAATGGCCAATCTCAGCATTTTTTGGACATCAAAAAGCATTAGCAGGAGTCCCAATTTACTAGGAGGGCACCGCTTTGTTACTAATGATATTTGAAGCTCATTAGTCCAGTGAATGTTTTACACTTTTTACATTAGGTCTTCTTTTGTGTTGGGACTGGAACTAATTTTCTGCTGTGTGTTAGGTGATTGATCTCATTACTAGCTCTGATCTAATCACCATTTAAGACCATCCTACAAAATACAATAGCTTCAGGAGGAACTGAAATATCTCCACCCCAAAATATCCTATCCCTCAGCTGCTGCAACACTTTTGATGAATGAAACAATTTATAGAAGAAAGTAAAGAAAGAAACTAATTATATAAGTTGCAGGGGGAAAAAGTCAATGATTAGTTGGAAAGAGGAAACAAGAGGAATAGACACAGGGAATAACAGAAAGCAAGACAAGTCTCTGAAAGAAACTGGCAGAAAAAGCTGAGAAGTGCAGGTCACCTCAAGAGATGCTGTGGAGGAAGGAAAAAAAAGAAGAAAAAACCCCCAAAACCTATTGATCAGAAAATATTCCAGAGTTAGCGAAAGGAAAGTGGCAGCAATAACAAAATTCTCTGTGAGAAAAAGAGCAAAGAAACACGAAGCTCACAAAGGTCTGGCTATAGAACAAATGAGAGAGAAATCCTCACTACTGGTTTGACATCCTCATGAAAGAGCAAGGAAGAAAACGAGTGCTTCTCCCTGTTGAGGACTTGAAGGAGGATCCGGAGGCTGTCACCCAGCCAAGAGCCAGAGGGGAGGCAGAGCAGGGAAGAGGTGGCACTGGGTGACGGTGAGAGCAGGGCTGAACCTTCCGTGCAGCCTTGCGGGAAAAGGGCTGCTTCCCAGCTTTAGCTGCTGCTGCCTCGTGGGCTGCCAGGAGAAGGCAGGCAATAATGGTTATTATTAACCCTCCTACTGTTCCTCAAAGCAGCAGAACTACTTGAATTAAATTACGAAAAGGAAAAGAACAACTGTGTCAGAAGATGTCCTGAAGGTGATTTGCCAGAAAATGCTAATCCTCTCCAAGCAGTGGAAACTCTGTTTTTGGGACTTTAAGAACAATGTTGGACAAAATACTTGAAAATGCCCAACAGAACACAGTAGTGTGAGATTAACTCAGCAATCTAATAGGTGCCTTCCCCTGCTAGCTTCCATTATTTTGTTTAAATTGCTCTTTAAATCTGTAGAGTTAAAATTAAATAAAGACAAGCTATTGCTCCAGTAGAAACCTTTGAAAAATCTATTAAATTCATTCAGCCGTGTTACAGCTCTCTCCATGGGCCAAAATATTCCTTCRCTCATGTTTCTGCAGCACTATTGAAACCAGTGGGAAAGCTTTGAGTAGCTGTTCTTTGTTGCCTTTCTGGATGAGGCATCACTTGCTTGAGAGTCAACTGCCCCGAGAGTTTTAGAAACTCCAGAACATTTAAGAGCTTATTGTTGACCATCCTATATTWGAAGGACAGTCCACCATACCAGTGTATGGTAACGTAACACAAAATAGGTAGCTCTGTGAAAGACAGACACTGCTTTCATTTCCAGTGGTGAAAATGACGAAAGAATTTACTTTGAGCCCCCATTGCTTTTAAATGACAAAAAGAGATTGGAAACACAACAGTCACTAGAGTCCCCCTGAGAACAGCAGCCATCACAACCCAYGGATCTCTAAGAGCGCTATTAGAGCAATGGACTGTTTCTTAAGTAATCCTATCAACTGATCCCTTCCCTGAGTTTCATTTGATTTGTATCTTTATAATCACTATCTCATCTCCATTAGCAGGCTGAACACGCACGGAATGCAGTTAAAGTAGTAATAAATTTGTGAGTCTTCTGACATCTTCAAATAAGCTAAGAGAAGGAATATTTTCTGAATAAATGGCCCTTTGATTCTCTCTGYAGCCTCAAAATATACAAATATCCCTTTACTTATCTAAAGGGATAATCCTCCTTTATCCTTTTAGTTATATATATATACACACACACACAGAATACTAGAATTTAAATTGGTTGTCACAAATTTCCTCCTTTTATTTATTATTTGTGTATTTTTAAACAGTTGATTGAAACAAGCCCCTTAAGTAATCACCTGGAACAAATAAAAGCCTTTCATTCTTGGTTTGAAACCACAGCAAAGTCAATCATGTCCCAGAGAGGGGCATATTATCAACTACAAAAGTATAAGAAAACTCTGCGTCTAATTTATGAACTAAGCAACAATAAGAATGTTACAAAAATCACTGCAGAAGATTAGGCCATTTTAGCTAGCAGCATGGTAACTCAGTATGGGAACCATTTCTAATGCAAGGATTACTTTTGTAAACTTCTAATGCATCCACTAGGATCAGAAAATACAACAGCATTCACAGCAAGTTTTCTAACAATCATTTTAGAGGTAGAAGAATAGAGTTCTTTATGTGGCAAGCAAAGATCACCTGCTTATCTTCCTAGCTTTCCAATATCTCAATCCAGCAAAGTCTTTAATCAAATACGTAACTGTATGCTCTGCAATGATCTCGTTGCGCTGAAAAATGAGAATAASCACTACCACAGCCTGTGGCGATTCTTACAAAATGGATCAGATTCTGGCTACCTCTGTGTACCATCACGCCAGCTTAAAATATATTCTCTCCACCTATTGTGATAACAGATCATATGCAAAGTGGCATGGTAGGATCCTTGGAGMAAATCACGCTCTGTTCCTTAACAGCAAAGATGCTGGGTATACCTTCTTTTCACTCATCCAGGCAGTAGCAATTTGTCAGTCAGCATGTGCTGATACAAAGCAGGTAGCTGCCCCAAAGGGACAGATTAACATACATTTTTGCCAGAGTCCTTAAATGCATTGTTTCCCACTGGGGAAAAAAAATGCCATGTTAATTTAAAAGTACTGTAAGTTCCACTCTAAAGCTCTTTCATTCTTGCTCTGCTTGACAGTAAGTCTGCCTGCTATATGTTAAGTGCAACAGCTTCCAGGCTAACAATTGGTATTCCACCTCCGCAAATATAACTGATATGCCTCTTGCAGCCATAATTCATCTCCTATCACAGCAGTGTACACCGGGTATAGAGTTAATATAAGCTACAACATAAGCACATTAAGATTGATTTTGCAATGCACAATACAGGGCACAATATTTCAAGCATGTGAAGAGAAAGAAATGTTACACCTCAACCTTTTGATCCAGCCCATACATTGCAAGCATTTTTTCCTGACTCAAAGGAAAAAAAAAAAAAGAAAAAAAGTTCTGCCTGGATTCCAAAGGCACAAACTGCCTTTGGGATCCAGTGAATCTGAGACCAGAGGAAAGCAGAGTG
This sequence comes from Eudromia elegans, assembly GCA_003342815.1. NCBI lineage: Eukaryota > Metazoa > Chordata > Aves > Tinamiformes > Tinamidae > Eudromia > Eudromia elegans. Next base: position 1,998,978 of record PTEX01000131.1, on the reverse strand, counting down.
CCTGGGTGGGATTCAAGACCTCAAGACCTTCATTTAGGGAAATGAAGAGTGATGCAAAGAAGAAAAGGCAAGTAAAAAACACCCATCGAAGAACAATTTCAAAAAGTAATGGTTCAGGTGTCCACCAGCCTTTAATAAAGCAAAATATTGATAGTTTTGTGGTTGTCACACACCTTCATATGTGAACAGAAAAGATCCTGTCATGCCATACCCTTTTTAAATAAATGGAGATACTAAAACTACGGATACAAACTAAAATGCAGGTGACATGGAAATCTATAGCAAGAGAGAATCTCCAAAAAAAAATCACTGCAGAAGGTAGACCTATCAGCTCTTTTTAAAAAAAAWATGTTCTGTTTGCTGAGTGGTGAATATGGAGTTAAAGTGAACCTATTATTGCTATCATTGGAGGTCTGAGATCAGAGACATCAAAATTAATCTCAGTGGATTAATAGGACATTCAAAACATCCCTAACTTTTCTCTACATGTTTTTCTCCTCTGCATTAGACTAGAATCATTAATAACCTTCAATGGGATTTTGATTTTGTTTCCTTAATGAGCAAGCCCATTAAAATTCCCTTTGGGGAATTAAGAGATCATGCCTGTCCATGAGCAAATGAATCTTACACCATTTGGAAACCATTCAACARCCCGTGTATGTCCTTTTTTTAATAATCACTGCAATTAGCCTCCAAAAGGATCCAAAACTTCGTCCTGATTCTGGAAACAAGACACCTGGCCGACATCTCCTGAGAATTTGCCTCCTAGTGATTCCTGCTTTGCTTTGCCACAAGAGGCTGCTGTTTCCTCAGTTGCACTGCCAGACCATRCCTCCAATCACAGCATAAATTACTCATTATCAAGACTCAATGCTAGCAAGGTGAGAATATTTAGTGTTTACATGTTGGAAAAGGGAAGAAATGGCCACTGTTTTCCATAGGACATTTAACTGTCTSTGCCAGGCCCTTTGTGAGCTTGGCAATAGTCAGTAAATCCACCACTGAGGGCTCCCATGGAAGCACACCTACATGGAAATCCTATAGCGCATATAACAGAACTAGCTTTTCCATTAAAAATATATATAATTTGCTTATGTATTTGGGAAAAAAAAGTGTTTTTTCAGTAAATCCTCACTGCTGGACTCACAAACACCAGGACAGACGGGTGTTGGGACCTTCTGCACTTGCTCTACACGACAGTTTGCCTGGTGTCTCAGTCGTTGCTCTATGCCTGCCTACCCGAGGGCTGCTGGTGAGCACAGCRTGCACCCTGCTTCAGCGTGTGCCTCGGGTCTTCTTGTGTGCACATGTCTAGGCGGATCCAAGCATGGGAGTCACTCACAGCTGAAATAAGACTCAATGATTTTACTGTGGAATACACATTTCTGCTAGGGGAAGATTCCACCAGCCCCAAAATAAGAACTTCCATTCTCTAATTCGTCCATTTTTCCGCTCCTAAACCTTTTTAGATTATTGTAGATTGTACATTTCTGTTTTTATATTGCTAATGTTTTTTCTTAATTTTCATTTAAATAAGTTCCTACTGCTTGGATGAGTTCTGTGTTGCCCTTCAGCTTTCCAATATCAGTAATATTGGCTAWGAATGGTACCATTTATGAACAATGCACCTTCCTTGCTTTCCCTACATTTTTCCTAATGAACCCCAACACTCCCTTAGAGTATGTCTGTGTACACAACTTTTTTTTCTTTTTAAGCACAAAATAAGTACCACGACTCCATAAAACATGCATGGGTAAAGATTGACCTAAAACATAGCATCACCATAGCATAACCTGCGTTAAAAATGAGCAGGTAGGGCACATTCAGTAACAGAGAATGTTGGCAGCAATAAAACTAACTAACTAGCATTACTTGGGTACCACGGAGGAAGATTATTCTGTCGACAGAACAGGGGCTGGAGGGGAACAGTCGGCATGTCAGGACACGAGAACCCTGTTGCAGCCTTTTCTTAAAGCTCGGTGTATAAATAACTCCAGTGCGATCTCCAAACCTTTTGTTGTCTTCCTGCCCATGGGCTATTCTACCCTGTCTCTCTGAGGTCACCTTTTTCATAGCCTCTGCCATTTCCTTTCTACCTGCTAGTCTGCCATGATTCTCTTTCAGTGCTATTTTCTTTTTTCTTTTTTTTTTCTCCCCATTTTAGCTCTGTGCTTTGGCTGATGCTGCAGTCCGCACCTCTATTAGCTCCCCGTTTTGATTTGGCAAATCCAACACATTTCTGCTTTCCCTTAGATAACTTGGTGTGTTCATTTAAGCATCAGTTTGGTAAACATGCAAATGCAGGCTCTATTTTAGGCTTATATTTTCAAATCCATTTGCACATAGAAGCAATATCTCCACAAAGTATTATAAACTCAAAATTGCACATCTTATTGTTTTTAATACGGAATATCTGACTGCATTTTAAACTGATTGTTTGTTASTTATAGTTGTTCATTGTCTAAAGGCAAATTGATAAACTGTGTCAAAGAGTTCTAAAATATGTTCTTCAGAAAAGGAAAGAAAATCYCTTTATTTATTTACCTTGCAAAACAATTATGAAATCTTTCCTTGCTGCAACACCGTCTCATTTTCCATTGGGAAAAACAGWTCACAAAAGATGAAAGATAAATATTAACAGAAATTCAYATTTCATGCTATTGRCCCATTATGTAGTGCATGCATATCCCTAAAAAGTAMGGCATATTTTTCCAGATTGCCTCTTTCCTATCTACAGTCTTTTGCTATCAATATACATGCATGAATTTATGATAATGACCTAATGCTAGGCACAGGGCCAGAGTCTGAGGTCCATTTCACTGGTGCAAATCCAGAATAGCTATTAGTTTCAGTAGGACTATTTGTACTTATAGCAGTGTAATGAAAATTAGATAAGACATTATCATTTCCTAACAGAAATCATCGTTATTATTTACTTTAGAAATGGAGTTTTCACTCGTGTATTTAACRAGAGGWTTGYGCCTCCATACCAGAAGGAAACATTAGAATTCTAAACTACCAATGATTTAAATAATATATTAAAATGCAAAAAAAAAACCCAAAACCAAAAACCAAAAAACAAACAAACAAACAAACAAACAAAACCCCAAAAAAAACCCTGAATCTGAATCTGTGCATCGGCTGCCACAAAACACAATGTTCCAATGTCTCAAAAAAACGCCTCAAAGGACATTACCAACACGGTGGGAATTCCACATGCATGTAGCATATTAGCAAGCATGGAAACCACTGATACTCTAAGGAAAAAATCCCAGCTGTTTATTGCTTTCTACACTAYATAGCTTATCTATTTATCCATTTCTAATGCAAAGTATATTTCTACAGCATTATGCATTTTTAGAGTAATACTATTTTAGAGTATTTTTAGAGTAATGCACTTAAAATACAGAGCTCTTAGTTACCATTCATTTAGGCAGGTTTCTGCCCAGCCAGTCAGCAGAGGTATGTTATACGTTAGTGCAAACAGTGTAAGAAGTTTACTGCATACCTTCATTCCCTCTCACTTGGCTCAGGTCTACCCCCACTCCGGCCCCTTACAAACATGAGATGGGAAAAGCTATTCGTGGATTTATTTTCAAGAACCAGCTCTGCAGGCTATCTAAAATATGGATCATATGCATGAGATAGTGATAGCATTGTTTGTTTATTTGTAAGGGAAAAGGGGAAACTAAGAGCAAAAAGTCTTCTGATGAAATGCAAAGCCACAGCTGAATGCTGCTGTTGCTTCCTAACTTCATTAAACAGTGCAACMATACTGCCCTTTCCACAGTTTGCACACAGGTTCTAGTCAGCTAAAATTGTATAGTATAAAATGTAATGGGAATATATAAAAASTCTTGTTACAATCTAGATTTTTTTTTCCCAAAAATGACAAGTTTACTCTTGGCTCCAGACTTCCTTGTTTTGTTTTCAGATGACAATCTGATTTCATGAATTCACTATTGGCCCCTCATAAGTAATACACTTAAACAACACTAGCAAAATTAAAACTGTTTTTAATTTGTACCTGGCCGATCCATTTAATGATAACAAGTGTACAGCTTACTTCTGAAAGTAATGTTTACTGAAAAGTGATGCAACATACTGTAATAGAAATGATGCAATCAACAGYATATTTCCAGTTAGAGTACACAAAAATAATTCACAATTACCTAGTTTTTATGATCTACCATTATAACTGCTTAGCAAGTTTTTTGCTGTAGTCTCATCTGCTGTTCAAAAGGGATGAAACTAGACAAAGACTGGAGCTTATTTGGGGGTCCTAATTCAAAACATATGGCATGACATTTCCCAAAACACACTATTTTCTGAAATATTTTTCACCTTAGAAAGAGGATAGATAATTTGGTAAACAAAAATAGTGCAAATAGTRTAGAAAATACCAGAAAAGATATAACTGACTCTTCAACTCTTGAAACAATTCTGAGTTAGTAAAATTCATGTTAACTTAAAACAACATTTTTTCTACTCCTATATCAACTTTAAAGGAAGAATGCAAGATGATATTCTGCTATTAATTAGGTAGGAGAAATAAATCTGTTGGTAAAACTACAATATATAACACTTAAGACACTGACTACTCTTTCAATGAGACAATACCAGCATAGACTCCAGAAAACAGGAACAACAGTAGAACACTACCCAGCTTAGAATCCAGCATAGATTATTTAACTATACTTTTGTAATGAAAGAAAATAGAWTCTTAATTAGAATATTAAGAATTAAAAGAGATATTCAGCTGTGTCCTTGTTTTTACTCCAGGAATAAAAGCAGCCTTACATCTTTAAGAAAAATGAACAACCGATTTAATCTATATACATTTCCAAGGAAACCTGAGATGATTTCCTAAAGGAAAGGACTAAACAAATTCAATCATAGGACAACAAGCAAAGTTCTGTTCTTGGTTGGGAAATCAACAATAAAAAAGGCTAGGAGGCAAGAAACAGAGCAGAAATAAATGGATAATTTTCATGCTTGCAAAGRGTACCAAAAGCATGCCCAAGAATACCAGACAGCCTCAGTGTTTAGTATATTTAAGAGAAAAATCTGAAGTAACCTGACATAAAATATTTAGATTAAGCTTAGATCCAAAGTAGATGAATACTGGGCTTGGGTCCAGATGCAAGTGTTGCAATGAGTGTATGCKAGGTGACAAAACTCTTGTGCACACTAGCTGTAGTTAATATTATTTTCAAACATCCTTTTCARTTTTGCAAAAGCAAACAACCTCTTTATAGAGATGGATATGAACAACCTAACGCATCTCCAAAGTTGGTTAGGCTTTTTATATATATATATATATGAGAAAGGTTTTTATATAAAGAAGTTCATACACATGACTTACAAAGATCTTACATATGGAAAGTTCATCCAACTTCACTGCAGAGGGCTTAGTTTGATTGTTTGACTTTCCTCCTAAGTTCATTCATCTGCTCTGAACAGGCTCAGAGGAAAGGAAAAATCCAGCTCTGACCTTATCTGATAAGGCAGGGACACCATCATCAGTTGTAATCAGCTGCAGCTCTGCAACAAGCAAAGATTAGAGTCCATGAGAAGGCATCACAACAATGAAAGAGAGAGAAGAACTAACCAAAGTTTTAGGAATGAGATGGGAACCTGAGCACTGATAGGTAATTATAATCATTTGTCAGTACAGCCTCATTTGGCCAGAGAAGCAACTATTACTGAGAGAGACAGAGAGAGAGGAAGGGATTCCTGGATGATGGAGATGCAAAAGCTTGCTCTAAAAAATTGTGATTTGTTCTTAAATTCAATTTTAAATTCTGAGAATCATTACTTCTGCAATTAAAGTACTTGTATCTGCAGTGTAGTCACATCAATCAGAGCTTTCCCAGGGTCTCTTTAATTGCAACTGAAACTWAGGTATGAAATAGTATTGGGAAAAATATTTAATCTGCTTTCTAGAAAGAGCATTTTATAGAGACTAGGGGATAACAGATAAAGTACAACAGGTAAGGGAAATCAGCAGGAGTGACAGAAGGAAAAATTTCTTATTAYTACTCATATAATAGATTAGAGGAAGGAATTAAAGATACTGAAAAATGCCACAGTTGTTCAAAGCTTTATATAGATGARTATAAACATATCTTGTACTCCTATGTCAGAGAGCTGCAAAAGAGCTAGAAGCTGGTAGAAAAAAGGTGGTCAAGCTTTTTATATACCACACACCTGAAACTTCTCTCCTTCATACAAGTTTTCACCAATGAAAGAAGAGAAATGAGCCTGGTGTGTATGAACTGATCTCAAGATTTAGAGTAAAACAGGCTACAATCTTAGAAAAACACATGAAAATGTAGAATAAATGTAGAATAAAGAATAACAAAAAAGCTCCCCATGAAATCATAAAGGTATGTGAAATGAGCCACTATATTTATAAATGCATTGCACATATAAATCTTAGTATGTGTAAATCTGTCTAATGCAATATATTTGCACTATATCTATAAATCAATACAYTTATATTTAAAGTTGGGTCTATGCAATGTATTCTAGCTACTGTGCACTCCTGGAAATAAGAATGAATAAAATAGYCAAATATAATGCAAACCAATAGAAGAAACCTCATAAAAACAGTAATACAGGCAAGATTATAAATGATATTAATTCCAYAGACAGTTTCAGCTTTGCACATTGAAAGCAACATGAATAACTAAAATAGCAGTGGCAGCAGAAATTTCAATGCCACATATTTCTCTTTAGTGGATATCACTGGGAATGGTCGCACAGATAGAAAAGCATAATACATTTAATTAACAAATCTCTGGTGCAATGATACCCRTTTTCAGCAGTTTCTAAATGTGTTACACTATATGATATGTAGAAAATAACAGATGGTGTGGGACTGAATACAAGGATCAAATTCACTGTGGCATTCTGGCATATTTATAAGACTCATCAATAAAATCAGTTTGGAGTAAGACAGAAGAAAGAAAGAATTTTTAGTAAACAAAAGGTAYCTTCCATGGAATCATTTGCATTATTTCATACCTTCATCATTTGTTTCATCTGACAAAAAGTAAACAAAAACATAKAGCAAATATTAATTATCTTTGTATCACAGTACGTGAAAACTAAATCTCTCTCAGATATTTTCTTAATCATGATGAAAAAAATTTTCAATTGTTCATTATAATTGAATAATGCATCACTACATCTGCATTGCGCAAACCGTGAGACTAGCCCTGCAAGACATAAAGCTTTCCAGGGAAGTTTGGAACAACTTGGATAAAAGATAGACTTGGAAAACACTTTGATCAGTACGTTTTTTTTCATGTTCACAGCTAAAARTCACATCCTATAAAAATGTTTTGTGTGTTTTGTGTATTAAAACCAAGCAACAGTACTACACTGGGAAAAAAAAGGCACCGTACGCTATTATACTGTGGTACTTTAGGTGAAAAACAAACAAACCAAAAATAAGCAAATGAAAAAAAAAAAGACGTGGTGTCTTTTTGCTCAGGTACAGCTTTTTGTTGCTTTTGTCTGGACCCTCAAGACACATACTTTTTATACAACTTTGTTTAGGTCTATATCTTATTTTTATTTCAGAAGAATGCATATGTTTTGGAATGGAGAAAGATTTTTCAGCATCAAACATACCTGCTAATTTAAAATGACCAAACAATTAAGGATTGCCTTCACTTAGGGTTTATTATTTTCTGCCAATTCTGGTAATTTCAATTCATTTTTAAGGACATTCTTAAAATAAATAAACAAAAATTCACTTGAAAAAATTCTTAAAATTCCCKTTTTCCTTCTAAAAAATCCTTTAAAACATCCTTAGCACTCAAACCTTTTTCAATGYCTGGTTCTTTTTTGTTTGTTTTCACAAGTGACTTTGTGAGCAATTGCATGATGTTCTAAACACCCTCATGTTCCTTTGCATAAAGTTCAGGATGCAGCCRCAGACCGCAGCAGGCACCCCTCAAGGCATCCTACAGTAAGTCCCTAATGGCCCACTGCCATTATAACCTCACTAACATAGCAGGGAAACTATTAAAATATTCATTTGACTTCATTTCCTATCAGGAAGAAAACAAAAGGTCTGGGAAGGAAAAAGTGACCTCTGGCAGGTACCAGTGGAATTGTCCTCGCCGAGCATGGCCGTTCCGACACGACCTAAGAGGAATAACCTCCAACTGAATACAGACATAAATGTCACCTGAGGGCTTCTTCTCAGAGTCACATAGATGGGAAAACAGCCCTCACTTTTCATTTCTGACGTGCAAAATACTGTTCAAAACTGCATCATTTCAGCCATTCYAGAAGCATTCACAGAACTGTGGTGGAAGCCTTTATGGAACCAGATGCAAAGAACTGCCAGAAAATTAAGTCATCTCCTAGAGTTTATGTTAAAAAAAAAAAAAAAAAGTTGATATTTCTGAATTCCTGAAAAGACTATAGGGATATTCTGGGAAAGTACGTTCATTTGTGGAAATAATCTTCTTTCTGTGCATAATACCTACATTTGTCATTTTGCAAATTATATTGTTTTCAGTGAGGCTGGTTAGAAAATGTGAGAGAAAAAACAACCAACCAACCAAAAAAACTCTCACAATTCTATCCTCAGCCGTGTGGATTTAGGATTCCTTGAAGAGGGCGAGTTACCCTGGAAGTAACATGGAGAATGTTCTGCTCTGTATAGAGCACAGATATGTCACTGATTCATTTCAGTGAGAAATAACTGTTTGCATTTCTTTACTTCTCCTTGATTGCCAGATCATTAAGAGATYCGCATTACCTGAACTGCAGAATCTTAAGAACACTGCCTACCCTGGAAATACATAATATCCAGTATTATTGATATGTATTTGGACAGTCCCTGATTTAACTTTTTAACAGAAGGCTGAAAGGTAGCTTTCTGTTAAGTAGGTGAAAAAGGTTGCAATTCAGTTTCTATATCCAGTATTAAGACATATAAAAAGATTGCAAAAAATAGATGTGCTCTTTTTGTGTGTATATGAGTTCTGTTTTGTAACTTGTAGGTTTTAAGCTGATAGAAGTATTACATGACTATGCTTTTTGAAATAGCAAATCATCTCTTTTTTTTTTCTGTCTTTTAAAGGTGCCCACATCCTGCAGAAAGTTTTCTATTGCYTCAACTGCCTTAAAAACAAAACATGTTGGTCTGCACAGAAAAGGTCTTCACAGTTACTCTCTCTTTGTTCCTTTTTTTTTTTTTTTTCCTGAAGAGCAGACATAGACAGGCAGAAGATTGATGACTCCAGGCTATAACTGACAGCCAAGGACTARGACACAGATTTTGATGCCATAATTTGCAAGTGTTCTTTTTATATATAGGTTTCAGAGTAGAAGCCACATGTGACCATCATCTATTTTTTGGAAATTATTCCTTCCCTCAAACCTGAATGAGTTTTCTCAAAGGCACTAAAATTTGGATTTAGGACTGTGAATAACACACATCACATAAGTATTACAGAAACAGTCTCACAAGCGTCCAAAAAAACTAACATTTACTCCAAATATAGAATTATAGATCAAGCTACACTTCCAACAAATCTCGTTGCTAAATACCTTCCCTATAACTAATTTAACTAGGAGTTATGGTAAACCCCATGAATGTCAGATCCTTAAAGGTTATTGTGGAAAACAAATGCATTAGTCTAGTGGAGGAGTCCTCTTGTAAACACTGATAAACATTAGGCCTGTAACAGTGAAGTAACCAAGTAATGCAAAGCAGTCTCAGCAGAGGTAGATGCKGTCTGCTGTGTCCTTATCTGCATCTGCTGTTGATTAATTGTTGATCCTGATTCCTTTATTTTACCTTCTTACTCGATTCCTTTACCTTCTTCTACATTCCTTATTTTAGTTTCTATTCTAACATATGTGAAATTATGCAGGATATGAGGCAGACTATTTAAGGCTCAGCTTCATCATCAATTTATTCTGTGTGATTAGCTAAAACTTTCACTGTAATACATGCGGTGGAGTTCTTTATACCTCTACAGGAGTATAACTCAAACAAAAAAGCCTTTGAATAACCCGTTCAGACTGAAATTAGACTGCTTTGCCTTCCCTAAACAGCTCAATTTTCTTTCCAGATCAATGCAGATAAGAACAGCTTCAGCTACGGATAAGTCGGTTTTCACAGACAGAACAATTTCTCAGGTAGAAAACAAAAACAGGACTCAATTCACTTCTCTCTGTGAACTCCTTAAAGGTGTGGGATGRAGCTTTACTAAGAACCAATTAAGCTCTCGTTAATCTATTAATTCTTCTAAGAAATTGTTGATATTTTTTCTAATAACTTTCTAACATTAGTTAGAGTTAGAGGAGTGCCAGTAAAGGCACTCCTACTCAGTACAACACAGTTGCAAAGATGAAAAATATTTTTTACTACTATTAAATATATCATTTTTGAATTTAAGACAAAAGGAAAAAATATAATTTGAAAATAATATATTTAATCCTTAATGAAACTGCTAAAGATTACTGCCGACTAATGCCACCTCGGCAGAAGCTGCAATTTATATTGGCTTAGACAAAGTCTACCTTTTTTTTTTGGTATTTTTGAATTTTCCAATTTCTTAAATATTTCCTAGAAAATAGTATATTTATCAGTGCAGAACAGTGGAAACAAAAGCCCCCTCTTCCTCCTCCTAAAACAATCCAGCTAGGATAAGCAGAACAAAACAAAAACAAAAGAACAACAAAAAAGGAAAYATCAGGTTGCTACTTTTTATTACTAAGGATTTTGAATAGAATGGGCGAGGTTGTCCTGATTCGGTCTCTTTTATATGAATCAAAAGTTTTCCTAAAGTCCTAACTTAGGAAATTTCTGTTCTGCAATTTTGCTGCAATTTCTAGAGAGGCATAAAGTAGCATTATTGCACCTACAGAGCTTATGAAACACCCTTCCTGTTGGGAGTCCTACATCATATGGAACAGAATTATGATGTATTCTTATGCTAAAAAATATTTCAGGACACTGTAACTCTGATTATAAAAAGTTCAAATATTTGTTTAGTATCAGAGGACTCATGTTACTCCTCTTAAAGTATCACTTTGAAGCTTTATATATAGAATTTAGTGTTTATTATCTTCAGCCACGCCAGACTGCAGAAGATAGGAAATTTGATTAGAAGGTATAAAAATCTAACATCTATCTGTTGTGAGGTCTCAGTAATTCAAATCTTTAAGGCAGCACCAACATACAGAAAGCAGCAGCACTAGTCAGGAGAGCCAGAGATTTGGGGAAAAGTGTCCATTATTTCTAATGAACTCTCTTTTCACATTCAAAGATTCCTGTGTAATTTCTTTTTTGTGGAGATATAATGCACTTTATGATGTAATATTTTCTACATGATTCTAGCTATACAACTGCTCAAATCAATAAGCTACTTCTTAGGAGTCACTTCATTTTTTTTCCATGAAACCAAGATAAAATAATCTTCCCAATGCATTTTAAATGCCCCCCTTGAATGGTTATTTAATTTCTAATAAGATTAACTGTTTTCTTATTTTGGAAGAATGTCAGTTAAGTCTGACTGGACATTTATTATAAAACAAGCCATACCCCTCTCTTTAAGAAAGAGAGAGAGAGAGAGACAGAGAGAGACAGAGACCTACTTCCAGGACAGGTTTTGTTTCACACACCTGACTTCAAATACATAAGTAGAAGGCTCAACTTTGAGGTTTAATATTCTCTTAACAGAATTTGGTTGCTAATTACAAAAAATGTTCACCCAAAATAGTTTYGTTTTCCACCAGAAACTTAAGTCTAAATAAAAACTAGGATAATTTGAGAATATATGCATTAAAAAAAACCCCAAAACAAAACTAAGATATCACTTCTGCAATCAGTGATAAAAAATCATCATTTACCAGTTAACATTCCTGGGAGTATAGACCAAAATGCTACACAAATTTACCACAGCAAATCCAACACTAGAAATTTCCTACAGTTCAAGTAAGAGAGAACACGTGTTTACAGTGATTGTTGTAACAGCTGTCAAATGAATTCTCATGTACTGCTTATTTTAGAATGAAAGATTACTTTTACAGAATATTTCTATTTTAGGGAAACACAATGTATGATAACAACAAACATATTTCTGTATTGCTACATTGAAATGGCAACCATGAGTTAATCTACAATCTTATCAACCAAGCACTTCACTGAAAAAAAATCCTGCACACATGTGAAAAATACATATCTTTATTGACTCCTTTAACTCTGGGCTTAGCTTTGATATATCTACAATTAATTTACAAACCCAGCAGTTATGGTTAARCCTCATACAATGCAATTGACACCCTGGTTGTACAGAGCAGGAGAGTTAATGGAACACAACTCAAAGACAGTAGCACCAAGGAATACCTAGAAAACAGGGGAGATGAAAGCTGATGCATCCAAACAGGCAGCAGGGCAGTCCAAAACTAACTCAAGTACATGCAATTCAACTAAATCCAACTTGAATCTGGGTGATCTAGTTTTCCTAACATTGTCCCATTGTTCTCTCTGAAACAGGTAAGCTTATCCATGTCTTAGAAAACTACCATTMCATTACTGATAACAGAGAAAACAGAGAGTAAACACAGCACTAGGATTAGCTTCTCGTTGATTCTTGATTCTTCCTTGATTCACAATTCTTGTGAATTAACAGAATTGTTTCATGGATTCTAGATTTCATCATTAACTTCTCCAGGGATTTTAGATTTGGATTTAAGCATCTAGTGAGTCAAAACTAATGTAATTCTTTTGCAAATGTATGATGTTAGATCAGGTAACAGTATTTCAGCAAATTTTTCCTCTTAAAATAAATACAATTCCTCAAAGTCCTTTTCAAGGAAGACTGTTTAATCTCTCTCATTCAGTTATTGACAGCACAGTTTGAAAGTTTTCCTTCATTGTGCAAATTCTCCTGGACCTCTGAGAAGGAAGCGCGTCCAGGATGGAATTAGAATTGGATGTCTGAAAGCAACCTCCTGGCAATGCTCTGATTATCATAGCTGGCAAAGAAGCTGCTTCAAAATGATTATTCAATCATACAAATTAAAACAGCTTTTCTAAAAGCCCAGTCATATCATTTGGCTTGTGCTTGCCATAGCCCTGCATAAGCTTATCTACGTGGCAGCCAAAGTGCAGTTTCAGAGTATGTGAACAGCACACCAGGAATGGCCACGCATGCAGGCAGCAAGAAATCACACCAAGTGCTCATCCACACCTCCCCTGAAAGGTCTGCACCTCATATGGACTATTATCATCTTGTAGCTATATTAATCTTGATATTTAAGTTAGTTTTATACATGTACCTATCATTCGTAAGAGCTGAGAACACAGTGTCATAAACCCTGTTAAGTTCTACTGTGCATCAAAATCAGATTTACTGACAACTTAAAAGAAGATGCTCTGTGATTTGTATATTTGCCCAATATGAAAAGGATTTAATTCACCAGCTGGTGAATTGAGTGGAAGTTGATATTTTCTTGTAATTTTGGGATTGAAGTGAAAACATGAAGTCTTTAATACTCAGAATCGCTTCTCAGAACTTTGTTTTTTTCATCTAACATGCAAACAGAGCAATATATATAATTCAGACTCCTCTGTGGCTGCAGAAGCTAGAATACTTGCTTGTTTTTTATAATAGACACAGACAGTAATTTTATCACAAAGAAAGACACAAATAATGTTTTTATAGACTTGGTCTTTTCCTTCTTGCAATTATTTGATTTTAAAGAAGATTTCATTGGTGATCTCACTGTCACAAAAAGAAATAACAATTTTATTTTGTTTTATAGTTCAGAGCTATTTGGCAATTAGACCTGTTAGGAGTACCTCCAAAGGTTGCTGATTGTAGTACCAACTTTTATGAGCATATGCAGAGTCAGTACCAATATATCTATAGTTTACAAGTAACATTTMTGCTGAAATGCACCTATACACACTAATGCATCCTGAATTATCTTTCAAGAGTGAAATGGATAGTAAGACCCTATTTAATGTTTCCCATAAGCTCTTGATATTGCCTCCTACTTAAAGTAAGAGGGAAAGTTTGTAAATATCGAGCACTCCAATGGGTTGACTGCTACAAAACTAATTGCAAGAGACACACAAGTGAAAATATGTATTACCAAAAGTTACACGTCAGTGCCTGTACACCTCTACATCTGGGTTTCCGGAGGTCCAAATCACTTTCCTGGTTCAATCATTCAGAACTTGTAACTAAATCAAACTGCAGGGCAGAATACTGCTGCTCTTCCAACCTCTTCCAGATCAAGAAGTATTCTTGCAGCTAATCTTGCCACTTTTTGTTATAATTTGGCTCTGTTTTTTTCAGGAGTGTGACTTAAGATGACATGATCACAGTTCAGGATTGTCCCCTCCTGTCAGATCTGTACAGAGACATCGCAGTTGTAGCTGTATGTTCAGCTCAACATTACTGCAAAACYGACTCCTCAGCATTATTACTCAGACTGCTCAGATAGGCAGGTCCTCTTGGTACACTGGCCAAACACCCAGCTATCCCAATGAAGCACAGCATTACAGAAATTCTGCATATATCATGCAGATTCTGAAGGTAAAAATCTTGGTGCAGAAATCAAGAGACCATATTTTCATATCTCCACTGCTTCCTAAAATACAGCATAGGAACAACTGCAGCACAGGAGTTGTAATAGAAACACAAAATCCAGTACTCCTCAATTTAAAGTGATTTAGAGATGCTGAGGAACATCCAATACAATTRCTATGCCTGTCTGACTAAAGTCTGGATAACTTACTAGCATGTCCACAGTTACAAAAAATGGATCTTAACCATGGCAGCAMCACTCATGGAGTAAAATTATGTCTGAAAAATATTACTACTTATATAAATTAATCAGACTGGAATAAACTTCCCTCTTTACTATTAGAAGTGAAATGTAATCCCTCTAAGATCTGTATGGGTAACTTATATAATAAATTATGAAATACTACATTTGCTACATAATAACCCACCACAGTTCTAATCTTCACTTATTCTTAAATACTGTTCTAAAATGAAAATGAGCAGGTATCTGTCACAAAACTTTTAGATTGTTCAAGCAGGGCCAGAAAGGTGAAGAAAAACTTTTTTTTCCAGTTCATTTACAGCAGGAGTTGAGAAAGGATGATGTTCATTATATAATTCACATAAATAGCTTTAATCTATTTATTCCCTTTTAAGGATGAATGAACTTTGCAAATGAATGTGAATTAGATGCCAGGTAGGTCCCCTCCTTTTCTCTTCAGGACTCATTTAGTCCTGTGTCATTGTGAATTGTCATGTCCTCCAAGAGGAGTTGTGGTATCTGCCACCTTTCAGAATTAAGATCCTTCATTTACTTATCAAAAGGTATATTTATACCGATTTGAAAGGGATACTTTAGCCTCTGAAAAATATGAAGTTTCAGCTAGCCTCTCTGCTAGCTTTCTTCCTCAAATGTTTTTCTATGCATATGAAAAAAGAAAATCTTTTATTTCCTCTCTCTCTCCCCAAAAAAATCACATGTCCAACAGGACCTGCCTATCTTCAACAGCCTTCAATAATGTAAAAGGATTTCACTTATGTAACATTACAAGTTTGCTTCTCTTGACATGCTGCTTACTAATGTATATTGTATTTCATAATCTCTCAAAGGTTTATCTCATAAGTAATCCTATACTTTGATGTGGGAAGTTTTAAAAACTGATCCCTTGAAATGACTTKGAAAATCTGAAGTGTTAATTACAGTTCCTTCTAATTCAGAATGGTAAAATCACTGAGAAAGGAAATTCCACCAACTTCTAAATACCCAGGGCATCTCAAAAGCCTGTATTAGAATAAGTAAAATGCTCCGTCTTTTTAYAATGCAACAATAATGACATTTGCTTTCTTGCCTGAGTGTTCAGGGTCTCATTGAGAATGCTGAGAAAGGCACCTTCAGCTATGAAAAACATTTTCAGCACATGCATAGAAAAGAAAGTAGTAGAAATTGCATGGCTTGTCATTMTTCCTTTACATAAATGCTTATAACATTAAATTTCTCTGTACATGGCTTTTCAAAGCTAATATGGGATTGTTTCAGAAAAAGAAATTTGCAATTCATGTGATCCTCAAACACTGAAAACAATGATGCATTTCTCAGACTCTCACAGTCTTCCTACAGATAGCTCACACTTCCCCTCATGACCCCTCCACGGGCAGGCTTGTTATTAGACATCAGTGGTAGGAAAAATTCATCAAAACAGGGAAAAACACAAGCAAAATTTGTCAGTGTATGTTTATCCAAAATACACTGTATGTTTATGGTACTTATTTACTAATCAGTACTGAAACCCTGGATAAATATGTACTTAAGAAATATAYCTTCTCTGTATTCTGTCTAAGCATAAATTGAAATCAAGCCTTGTGTTACTAGATACAGAGAGAAAACTTTTACCTCTATTTATTCATGCAGTAAAAGTTGCTTAAGACCCACAGAAACACACCAGTAACTCCTGCAGAACCACAACTCTCTCTCGCAAAAAAAAAAAAGAAGATGCAGAAAGTCAATATGTGCTTTCTATGCTGTGYAATTACTTCTCTTCCTCCCCCATATCTGCTGCAAGTTTGCGAAGGCGTGACTGGGAGTAACAGAAAGAGCAACGYGTGGACCTGAGTGGGAGGAGGTTTTCCAGGGCAACAGCAAACCTGCTGCGAGGTGAAGCTAGACACTTTAAAGCGCGTTGGTGGAAAAGTGGAGGGAGAGATCTGGCCAAGTGCAAGGACCGACACCACGTGGTAGATGGGGCCAAACTGCCCCAAAGCTCCAGCTCCCTCCTGCCTGCCTGCTTCAGAGCGCTTCACTTTGTGGGGCAACTTGTGCTCACTTTGGCCATARCTTTGGCTGCCTGTCATGGGAGGAAGCTTCACGTTAAACTTGAATATTCTTTCAAGATAGAAATGTCATTAAAGCGGAGGCATTCACCACAAATGGCTTTCATTTCCATTAGCCACTTCATCATAAATTCTAATCAGGGTATGATTAGACACTAATCATGATATCTTACGTAAACTAAGTTCAGATTCTTTTTTCATGGCACAGTAACTTAATGTTTCAGTTAGTATGGATTTTTAATGCCTTTTTGAGAAAGCAATAAGCTCTTTTTTCTCCTCTTTGCTATGCTGTTGGATGATGTGTGTACACAAGTAGGCCACATGAAGTAGAGCTGAAGCACAAAACTACTRAGACATTGGTGCCTGCTCTCTGACATCTGTCCTTTAAACAATGCTGGCCATGGGGCAGACTAATAGGATGAGGAATAGGAGGATAAAAGCCAGGGCAACAAATTCAAGCCCTCCCTTTTATTAGTTGGAAGCCAGCTAAATTTTGCTCTGAATAACGTTTAGCCCTTTTAGCATAAGCCCCTTTGAAAGATTTATTTTTTTACCTCTCGTTATTTCAGAAAGCTCTAAAAAGAAGAGAATGTTCAGGACTTTAATATATATTAAAAAAGAAAAAGTTGTTGCTTGTAAAGGGCTTTTCTCCACAGGCAATTGTTGTAGCCATAATCAGCCYGAGGCGGCTGACACTGCATTCAGATGGTATGTACAGAAAGGAGTCAGATAAACAGGGATGCCTCATAATGAGGTCTGCTTTCTTGATAAGGGGACAAGCCATCTGAATGCTGAATTCAGCTTACTTCTTGTTGTTGCCAAAATGTTCTATGTAAAGTAGGCAGATAGCAATGTGCCATTCATTTCAAAATTGAATCAGAAGATGTAAAGTCATTGTGAAACCAGGAATAGGTTTTAAGAAGCTACAAATGCCTTGTTCACTTCCGATTTGGATTTAGATGCAGAAATGTTTCTGATCCAGACCCACAGAAAGTAGAGCTTGCTTGGAATTCACAGTTCTGATATTAATTTCTATACATTTTCATTACAAAAAAAAATCAAAAGGCAAGATGACTTCACTTCAGAATTTCTAGCTGGACAGGGAATTAACCTGGATATAACTACCTTGCTTCTTGGAAACAGAGATGCTTCTCCCCATCCACAATGGGGTCTCTCCCTTTCAGTCTGACCTCCCCGTAAACAGTACGTAGGTATGGGCTAGTGCCAAATAAGACCCATCCAGTCAAAAAATTCTGACTCTGGGTCAATCGTCTCCCCCCTCATAAACAAGGGTCAGCCCCCTGAGCCCTCTGAACTCTTGTGCGCGGCTGCAGGCTGCACTGCAGAGCCTCCTCTTGAGCTGGGATGCCTCTCAGGGTCGCTCCTGAAGCTGACGTGCTTTATGTGTGACAGGTCTTTGGTAAGTGATTAATAACAGGCTAAACTTTGCGAACCTTTGGGAAACTTTGCTAAGTTCTCTCTCTGATTGATAAACTCCTTAGACATGAACTGTTGACCAAGCCAAGGGAGTAGGACGGGGGAAAGAGTTCAGAAAGAAAAGGGGTCCATTCCAAACCTTGTGACTCAACGGGATGGTCTCCTTTGCACACTTTGCTAGGAAATCTTTAGACATAAACCTTTGAGTAAGTCTGGGACTAGCACTGGATCTGGCCACACTTGACACTTTCAGCTGACCCTGTCATCCACATAGTAAATAAATGGGTGAACCTTGACAACAAACCTCATTTAATCACTGTCTATTTACAGTTGAACTTGGTTGAGTCAGTATCTGACCTCAAAAATAYATTGCTGCTTCTCTCTTACTAGTAAAATGCATCACTTCTGGCTTGTCCAAACACAAATGAATTTCAAAATAAACAAGGAAAACAATTTGCCAGTTTTGACAGCACAAACAGACAGAAAACATTCACAAAAGGTATCTTGTGACACTCTAGTATGTTTTGGTTTCCTAACATACAATATATTAGAAGTACATAAATTATAAAATCTGTAAAAGTGTTAGAAAACACTTGCATAGTTTCCTGTTTAGCAGTTACTTCATGGTTGAGATATATATATATATATATATTTGCAAAAATATATTGCAAGAATTTTGGAGAAATGAGCCATGCCTCCCATTCTCAGACGTTACACAAGTACCATGCTCCACGCTGGCAAGAGGGAAAGAACTTCCTCTCATTATTCACATAAAGRTACACAACTGAAAACAAAAGAGTATGTCAGTTTCTTTACTGCCATTTGTTTTTGAAAAGCTTTTCAAGATCCTTACTGCTTTAAGGCGCAGAAAAAAAAAAAGTATTCCCATTTCTACATATGTCTATATAACACTACTGTATATAGACTACTATAACATAAAGAGATTTGACAGAGAGAAAAGAAAGGAAGGAAAGAAAGATGGAAAGAGGAAAACAAAGAAGAACATAGAAATTTGGAATAATCTAGAAAATCTACCAGGAAACCTTTAAGAATCTGTGAGAGGCAGAATTGCATACACATTGAGTCCCAAAGGGGAAGTTTTTTGTTTGCTAAATTCACCATCAGGATTCTCTTGACATCAATAATCTAGGTAATTATTGCTCTACTTTGTTAGTTAGAAAAATATGGATTACATTTGAACAACTACCATAAACCTGTTGGTTCTCAAGATATTTTGCCTCTGTACATCCAGATTCAGGTTTCAATAACCCTCAGAGTTAGCAGTAGCCTCACACTTCCATTATTTTTCTGCAACGGTCAGAAAGGCAGGACCCATTTCAGTTCTTTTAAATCTCTCTGAAGCTTTTGCTACAGCAGATGACAAGATGTCCAAGGACAAAGACATGATAGACAAGTTCAAATAACTGCATTCTTACCTTTTCTCTCGGTGAAATGAAGGCTAAAACTGTTCCACATAAAAGGGGAAAAAAAATGGAATGTGTTATTTTGCKTCTGGTTTTGGTGAACATGTTTATATATCCATATATGTGCATGTTTCTATACATCTATGCATACACACACAGACATATATATGAATACAAACACCTACATAGATATAGCTCTAAGAGGAGGGGGGAAAAAAGTGACCTATTAAGCTCTGCGTATCTGAAAGGCACAGTCCTTTTTTCCCTGTGTTAGTATATGCAACAATATAATCGCTCAAGGCAGTTATAATAGGTCCATCCTTTCCCTACACAGATTCTCCAGCTGGATATTTTTCTGTAAAAATAATAACTAAACACTTAAAATACCCTCATTCTTTCACACAAAGAACATAACTGGAAATTCACTGCACTGCACTCTGTCTTCCAAGAGGGGAAAAAAATAAAAAAAAAAGAAAAAGAAAAGAAAAAACTAATTAAAACAAAAGGGCTAGAAAGAACTTGCTCACTCAGCAAGGATGAGATAAAAGTGACTCTGGACCACTGGAAGTGATAGCCCCTCATCWGAGGGAAGTGATTCAGTGCCAGTGACCCTGGTCCACATGATGAATGCTGTTGGATAACCAACTGTTTCTGCATGCTCAGGTGCTAGTTACTTTTGAGGACTATCGCTCCTCTACATTGGGAAGAGTTTATAGGCATTTCATGCACATCAACTTACAGATGTCCCTTTCCATCTATACAAACTGTTTAACAGCTTTCTGCTTGAGTTTACCTCTCATGCAATTACTAGAAGCAATTTTTACAGTTCCTCACTCCRAGAGATACCCACTTCTACATAGTTTTCTGCTAATCTTTAGTTTAGAGAGGATATGTGATTACAAAAGGCCTAAACTGCTCTTCCAGAGCAAGCACCTTTTACACAAGTTGTAATAGAATATCATAGCTCTTGCTCATGAATAGTTGAGTATCTTGGATTTTTTTTTTGTTAATCCTAACCTAACAGTTAATATAACAGCTCTTTTGAAATATCAACAAATACTTGAGATATATTGGTGCATAAGCACAGTCCATAAGAATTAATAGACCATCACATTTGACTGAACTGGCCCTCATTTAATTTTTATCTCTTAACTCATCACAGAGAGGACTTGCTATCTATCTGTCTACCAAGTTCCACGTTATCTTTTCCACCTCAAATAATGACATTAATTTCGGTGATGACTTTGTTTCTCTTCATCCTTCATGCTTCATCCTCCACATCCCTCCCTCCTATCTCTGTATGGGTCACATTGAAAACATCACCTCTTTAATCATCCTTAGCTAAAAACAGGTGATAAGAAGTATGACTTTTTTAAAAAAWGCTTTTACATGCTGGAAGATCATTTCGTTCACTTGTGTTTTAAGTAGATTATTAAGTTATCTAAAGAGAAATAGTAAAGTCAAATTTCAAGTAAACATTGGTCATTGCTCGAAAAACACAAAACAAAGCATAATAAGAGAAAAAAGCTGGTGAATTAATGTTACTCGAAGCTATCTTGGAATAACTGGATAACTATTATGAGATAACCAGTGGCATCACTAGCTGAGGGAATAAGTGATCCTTTTATAAGTGGGACACTATAAAATATCTGGGGCTTTTTTTCTTTTTTTTCCTGATTTCGTTCAGTGTGCAACCATTTTCCTAGAGGGCCTGTTTGCCCTGTTGCCATTTCACAAGTCCCATCATAATTGCATAATTCAAGCAATTGAAAAAAATTCAAACAAACCAATAACTCCAGTGTGTACAACATGGCATCAGAATGCTTTGTATCATTCCAATTTACTTTTGAATTTACAATTATAATTTCAGTCCCAAATWTTCATTACTGGGAGATAAATTCCAAGCTGTGAGAGCCTGATGTGTGTTACACAGTAAAAGTGCAACAACAATTCAGCAAGGGACATTAAAAACATTAATGAACAAACATAAAAACAGTCTGAAAATGAAACTTTTAAGAATGCAGAAGAGTTCTCTGTAAGAATAAAACCAGGAAACCGTAACAGTTTAAAGCAAAGGCATTCCCAAAAGACCCAGGCAATGCAGCTGAAAGTGGAAATTCTTCAAATAGAGTTGTAAATTCAGACTATAACTGAGTATTGCACAAAGAAACTACCAAGAGCACACAGTTAATTGAAGACAAAACTGTGGATTARTCTCAAAATAAACATTTGGTACTGTTAAATTCTGTGGAATATACATGAAGTTGTTCCAGCTGAAGATAATAGAGGTATTGCATTTTTCAAGAGCAGTTCATAATGGAAGCATTTTTACAAATTAAATTTCAACAGGAAATGTTTTAGCAACAATAGCCACATTTTGTTTTGTTGCTTGTGTTCCCAAAGTTCCTTCAAAATCAGCCTGCAAGTTTCTCTGGCAGAGTGTCTCCTGTGGAAGAATTAAAGGTGATTGCCAGTCTGTCCATGGGCAGAGGCCACATCAAGAGTGCYGTGTGCAGGAGATGAGCATGATTTTTAATCGTCAAGCCAGATGGCAGCAATAGATGTCTGGCTGATATTTTTAGCACTGTATATGACCATTTGAAGGATTCCCACATTAAAGAATAACAGTAATTAGCTCTGGAAGTTTTTAAAATACTTGAAACCTTGGCAGATGAAGTGCTGAAAGACTGCAGGTCTAGAGCAAACCTTATTTTCCACATAGCATATTTGTATGCCTCTTTCTAAGAAGCGCAGAGAAGTGATCTCTTTTAGGCTGCTTCAAAAGACATTGCACTCATTCCTTTAAAATATGTACTCTGTGTGATGTCCAGACTGGACTGAAAGGATCTGTTAGGACATTGCAAAGGCTCAGAGCTATTCTTAAATGAAAATAATGAGGGTCACAATTCCTGCAAAATTTCTTAAAATATATTTTTTATTTAGTAAAAACACATTGCTTCTGTCACACAACTTTAGCCACTAAAAACTTCATGCACTTCCTAGTGTTTTCCTAATATTCACCTTAATGTATTTATTTAAACCCATCCTTTTGGGGGAATTTGACCTATATAATCCTCAAACACAGTCTCAGATGTTTACAAATATAGTTTTTGTTCAAGATTCATGCTGGTTAAAGAGCTACAAGGGCAATTAATTTTTGTACAGTTAGCTTTGTTCTTAATCAGGCACACTTAACAAAAGATAAATTTTAGAATAATATCTGACCAAAGCCACCACAGGAGGAAGAAGAGATGGCAACTGYGGCTTTCTACCAGTTGGTCCTTCATGCCTTTTTTACACTGCCATTACAATTTCTGCCTAGGAGCAACGCCAGCCTAACAGATGGCAATGAGTGTTGCTATCCAGGGGAAACCAAATGTGCATAAGCTTTGATGATTTGGGTAATAGTCTTATCCAGGGGATATCAAAACAGAAATCTCAACCAGATTTTCTTCTCTGTTACATGAGTATAAAAAAGGGCGTGAATGAAAAGCTGACTTTCTTTTTTACAGTCCTAATTTCATAAGGCCAAAAACTTTGTTCTGTTACAGATCACCATCGGTAGCAAAGAGCATTTTTTGATCTAGACAGATCTCAGTCTATATAGATTACCTACTGAAGCTTTTTTTTTTTTTTTTTTTTTTTTTTTTTGGCTTTTAGGCTGTCACTCTTACGAGACTGGTTGCACATTTGTCTAGACCCTATTTTCTGTGAATACATCTACACTGCTCTTCTGCTTTGGAGCTTGATCCTCAGGTTAAAACTCTTGAACCATCCATGTAGCCTATCTTGAATCCCATTTATCCTCTCTGCTAGCAATTCTTTGTTTATTAAGCTGTGCTTTATAACACCTCTTTTTTTTCATTTGGAATCTAGCGTAGATTCCATGTGGATCTAATGCATCAATCATACTTTTGAAATGTGAGGGTCAAGAACTTCTATGACTTTCAAATAGCACATTTGTCATTTTTATCATTGTGGATATTGTACAATGATTGTCATATAGCTTAAAAAAATCTTACTGTATTTTTAAGGTAACTTAGTATTTTATATATTATTATTATTTATATATTATTATTTATATATTTTATATACCTCTATCAGCTGCCCCCAGCCTGATCTCATGTGATGACTCTCAACCCTCTACCCAAAGTCACYGATCCTTCTGATTTTGCTGGCTAAGGTTCACATGCAACTGTTTATTAATCTGTGTCAGCCAAATGACTTAATTTAGCAATGATCTGMTATTTATCTTGCTGAAGCAAATATTGACTATTTTATCAAAAYAGAGATTCCTTTTGGAGAGAGTAGATTGCTAGTTAGAAAAGTTACACACTTCAATACTTGCACTGACTGTGGTCATACATAATCTGTATGTAGCATACTGTTCCATGGATGGTAAGACAGCTACTGATATTTTGTATTTAAGAGTTTTCAGATTTCCATTTGACTAATCAGCTTTGACTGATGGCTTARTATGATTTATTTATGGTTTTGCTTTTTCAGTCCTACAGAAGAAGTTTTTGCARGTTACATCATTTCATTTTACTATGTTAATATGAAAATTTTACTATGCCTGAAGTACAGTACTAATTAAATGGGCCTGATGCTTTAAGATGCTGAATGACCTAGATCAGCTGTGGCTCTAAAGCCACAGTAATCAAGTGACTGAAATTCCTAAGCATCAGAGGTTCAAAGTAAAAGCAAAACATGCTAAGGAAGCTCACATGCCATTTTCGTTTTGCTTTGGATGCTCRTGAAGGTCCTCACTGCTACAGTGATGAGGAACATCCTAGAAAACAGCTAYGTGAGTATGAAAAATGCATCTCTGTTACCATCGAAAAGGTGTCACCTTTGAGATAATATTTGCCTGGAAGATGTGGCAAAGAAATAGTGTTCACTTTTACTGAAGTATGGACATTGCATCTAATCCTATGGGAAGTTTAACTATTAAATTTTCCCAGTGTATGTGGAAAAGCAAGAGTAAAAYATTTTTATTTTTGCAGTATTTTAAAAAAATCAAACTGAAATATATTTTTGCTATTTTCAACAATTTTTCTAGTTATCTCAGTTGCAGTAACTGTCAGAAAATTTCTTTTCCCTAGGAGATGCTAAGTTTAATTATCAACTTAATTTTAACATGTCTCACAAAAATTAAAAATGTTTCCACCAAGCTAGAGMAAAGCTTTCTAGATTACTTAATTTTAAAATTAAATTCAAAATTAAATTAAAAAATAAAAATATTTTATTTTTGTAGCAATTTGTATCAATATCTCTGTATTAATAGAAGTACTACCTTAATTTTTAACAATAATGCATACAATCATTCAATTAATAATTATTTGTAGCCCCTTGATGCATTTTGAATGAGGAATATAAGGAATTTATGTTGAAGATTGGACAACAGTCTTTTTCTGCATGTTGCTACTGAGATGTGCTTCCATTTTCAATCAAACATAATTTTATAAATGTTTAAATTATAAAAGAAAGGCTTTTCTCTCACTTCAGTACGGGCATACTATGSAAGTAACTACACAAGGTGCCTTCAAGCATAACCTCTGGGATGTAAAAATAATTATTGAGTAATGCTCTTATGTTTGATTCACATCATTATAATACTGTTACTTTGAAGTATGGCATATATTGGCACAGAATAATTGCTGTGCTTATCTTATCACAATGTTCCTAACAAAGAAGTACTGACAACTGTGAGTCAGCCAAGGATATTAGTCTAATTAACTCCGCAATGAAGAGGACACTCTGCTCCCTCGCTTGAATTTCCAATGAAGTTTTCTTTTTTTCTTTTTCCTTTTTTTTTGTGTCTAATTTTTCCCCAAAGTCTTAAAAAGCATTTATGGCTCTTAAACCATAATTTAGCATCAATGCTATATTAAAAAGCAAAAACGCACTCTTTTCTTTGTGCATTTTGGATAGAGCATCACACTGTGAAAGTCTGGCCAGGATAGTTGATCCACTCTGTGTAAATTGAAACACCAGTTCTTTTAGAGAGAAGTGCCTAAGCAAACTCAGCTCAAAACCACATCAATTGATCAATATATTTAATCAAATTCAAAATAATAACAGTTGGTAACCTCAAAACCATTTTTTAATGGTCCATAGATATTGCCAATATCAAATGTTCCCTTTCCCTTTGCATTAWCAAATGGTTTAACCTAGAATCAAAATTACATCTTACTATCCTTCATGCCTCTTTGATTCATACCCCTATTTACCTTTTTTATTTCTCTTCTCATCCTGTTTTAATTAAAAATGCATCCTAAAACAATATATGTTATTTTAAAAGATACATATTTATTCATTTCCTATAGTCCTCATGTAAGAGAAACATATGTGGGAAGCACATTTCCAAGGTGACAAGGAGTTGTGAAATTAGGCTTATTTTGCTTTTTCCTTATGTTCATTACCTTCCATAAAAATAAATAAACAAATAATAAAACAGAACACAGATATTTGAAGAACATCTGAAAAGTAATGTGGAAAACTGCTGTCACTAGCATTTTAAGAATATTCATCATTCATATGCTACATGATAGCCATATGGTACAATCTACTCACAACAGCTGCTGCCTTTTATACGTAATTGTGTACTAGGTATGTACGGGTGTGCAGAAGGAAATGAGCTTAAAAACATGGACAGGAGGGCATATTTAACCACGCTGCCTTGAGAACAAGTGTTTAGAGTGAACAGGAATATAACACAGAAACTACAGACCTACAGAAATGCTTACTATAGACTGAGAGAAAAGCTGTAGCAGGTTTCCACTGYTCTATTATTACAGTGTCAATGGATGTCGGTTTGGGCAAACTTAGGTCAGCATTTCCAAACTTATCTTGAGGGGTCTGAAGGATCAAATATTTATCCAAGCTCTGAAACACAGTCAACATGACAGGCTCAAGTCTGTGTTGGAGTAAGGAAGTGACATGGGTTGCATCAATTTCTGTTTCCYAAAGCCCTCACCTGTTACATGTTAAAATAAACAACCCATTGCTTTGTCACTTAGAAATAAAAAGAAAAAAAGAAATAAAGAAGTCTTTTCTAAGTGGACAAGACCTACCCACTAGCCTTCTGTTCTGCTGAAGCAATCCAGGAAGAACTGAACTTTTATCTCAAGCCCTCTCTCACATTTTTTGCTTTCTAAGGATTCAAGACCTAAGGACTCACAACATTTTCCCTGGAGAAAGTAGGAAATAGCACAAAAATAAAGACAACAGAAATTCCTTCCATTTTTTCCTCCCAAACTCTACTTTTTGTGAATGCAATTTCAAAGACCTGTCTTCAGATGCAAGAGGGCAACAAAGGCTATTGCTGCACTGCACAAGGAAGTGCCACTTCTGAGAGCTAAAATATTAACACAAACAAAAGGCTGATAACAGAGCTCTACCTCATGCTTTCTGTGGCGGAATACAAATATTTCTGCGTTAACGTTATATGGTATGGGCACACCAAAATCCTCTTTGTTTGAATCATTACATCTGAGACAACCCATTAAGTTAGAAATGTAGTTAGTGTCAAGTGTTTGGGGACCATCTCTGACGGTGCTGTAATCAATGGTTTGAGTAGAGCTATGCAAGTTCACATGAAGAGGATCTTATCTCTAACTTGTTTTTCAGTTAGAATATTTCAGTTAAAAAAATACTAAGRGCACTAGAGAGGGAAGAACACCATATCTTAAATGAAATATGTTCTCCAAAATCAAATTTTGTGTATGAGAATGGTTWAATGGGACTGGCTCTGCTGAAAGTAATCTAGGGCTTCTGAGWGAGAGAGATAGCTTTTCCTCTTTCACTTTGAAACAGTAGTACAGTGTGGGGATGAGGGGAAAAAAAAGTGAACACCAAAGAAAACATTTAAATACTCATGTGACTAGCGTGCCAGGGTAGCTCATTGAATAGAGAATGTAGCACTTGTTATGACAGAGCTAAGGAAATTATGTGCCCTGCTAGACATTTTTAGAATAAAATCTAACAATTAAGTATTCTGTTATGATTTCACTGTCTCTATTTCCTATCAAATTGAAACCATAAAATCTCTCCAGCTTAAGTCTATGCAAGGAAAAAAACAGTACAAGCAAAGCTAAATGACAGAATTCTTTTTCTTTTGCAATGTTTACCAATTCACAGAGGGCATAGGAGAAATTCTTGTAGTGTTAAAAGTTKGTAGTTCATTTGTTTCCAACTAATTGACATTATGCTACTAGAATCCAATGTGCAGCACAGAATAATTAAAAAGGGAAAAGAAAATTAGTTGGCTCCTTTTTAAAGCTCCCAAAGGGAAAGACACAAAAAGTCTGTGCAATGCAGTACCTTCCTAAGAAAGGTCAAACTTTGGGCTGCTTTCAGAGCTCGACAGAGAATGTTATTCATTTGAAAGGCACAYGGCCTTTGCTTCCATAGAGGTAAGTGTTTGGACTGTGCTTCAGTGGCTTAAAACACAAAGACATCTCAGGAGAGTTGCACTTTTCATTAACATAAACGAGGGTAATTGGGACTTCAAAACAGACATCATCATTTTGCCCCTCTTAAGACCGAAATAAGGAATAACAGAGAATTAAAGTCTGAGACAGAAAGAAAAATAAGACATATGTCTTTCTGTSTAAATATATAGAAATTTTACTAAAAAACTAAAAAATTCTTCTTTCTACCCTCTCTAAATGCCATAATATATGTGAGATTTAAAGTAAGTCAAATTTATTGATTAGGAACATGAAGTTACACTATCTCAGAGGCTTGCTGCAGAAAGAAAGAGAAACAGTTATAAGAAGAAGCTATTTTCCGGGGCAGAAGATTCCCATTTTTCCTATAATTTAAATGAAAATGAKTTGCAGGTCTTTAAATAAGTCCACGGGCATATTTAAAAGCTGGATGCCTAGCTCCCAAAAGATTACTTTGAAACCTACTCTTAGGTTTTTTAAATATGTTATTTTATAAAATCAATATGCAGATTAGCCACGATCAGGAATGGTCCGGTTAAAGAGATTACTGAGAGATACTGTTTACCATCGCCTTATAAAATAGGTGGTAGGGCTATTACACAAATTCGGAGAGTAGTTTGCACCAGAGTTTGAAATGCTAGCTGTTTAATATCACACGTCTCCCAGTTTTACGTATGGRGAAAATTTGATTGAAATGCAAACACAGCAAAACTCACAGTAATTTAAATGAAGCTGACTTTATTTAATAAGATATTTAAAATGTAAAGTTAAATTCACAAAAATGTATGCTTTCAGTTTTTCTTAACTTCTCATAACTTGCTTGAAAATGCATATTCTCAAAACAAGTTGTCTAATTTAACATTTCTCATAGMAATAGTTATTTTTAAAGGTCACAATAAAATCTGCAAAATACCCATTCCAGTCTTTTTAATTTAATATAAACTATTGCCTAAAGTTATTTTCATTGTCACTTGTGAAGCAGATTTAGAAGTCTCAGCACATTTTCCTCTAAATTTTGAACCTTCAATATCCATTTCTATTTTTTGACCATAAAGGCAGGTTATGAATTATCATTGCAATTGAGCAGCAAGGAATTTTGACAGTATATTTTGAATTATTACAATAATATAACAGGAATAATTACAACATATAATTTCCTCAGAAAGCCAGAGACTAGCTGACATGCTATACCCAGATTCATACCATTGGCACTGAGTGGGTCAGACTCTGGAGTCACATGCAGATAGTCTGTCACTATATATAAAGTGGTCACAAAAAGAGACACAGCTCTTGGATGAAATCAAGCACGAGATTAGGGTAACTAGAACTACAAGTGCCATTTCCTACTATTGCCACATAAGACTGAATATCTGTTAACATGGGGTGTCAGCCTTGACTTCCACCCAAGTAGTCCTCCCTCATGCCCATTATCYAAAGCCAAACGAGATTTCAGATCACATGTACTCGAACACAGAACAGTTTTCAGCAATAGATACCTTGACAGCTAAAGAGGGAGAAAGGTTTCCTTATGTTTCAATGCGACAAACCAAAGAAAATGCACATTGCATACTTTTTTTCCTCCCACGTAGAACAGAGAAGGTTTTGTGTTATATTTAACACAGGATCCCAAAGAATGTCCCTGTTGTCCCTGCTCCCAAACCTCATGCCACACAGGGCTATATCCAACCACTGCAGTGATGCTGAGAAGCCACTGCAGAGACCAAAGGAAGCATTCGGCACGCATGGATTCAGAGAACTGAATCCACTGCTGCTGTCTCCAAAGCCTTCCTTTGGCTCTTCTGCTTAATCCCGTGTAATCCCCAGGTTGAGTCTGTGTGTCYGGGAGAACTCAGGGCAGCCTCATACTTATTCCCTCAGAACGCAGTGGAGACTGTATTAAGCCAAGGATTTTGAAAAGCTCTGTCTTGACCGAAACAGATGCAGAGAGYATTACAGGAGCAAAACCGAAACAGACCTGCTGCAGCCGTCACRTACCGCCAAATTTAGCACACTACTGCTGAATTTAGCACACACCAACACCTGTTATCGGCCCAGTTTCTTCTGTCTGTGCTGTATAGCCAACCTGCTACCCAAAGGCAGTCTTAATATTTTACAGCAGCATAATAATTTACTTCAAMTGGGAGGGAAGAAAGGGGAGGCTTGGAAAAAAAACGTCACATTGCCTTAGTTTAGGCTGCCTGGTGAACCGAGGAGGCAGAGCAAACATAGGATCCTGTTCTTATTTTGTTAATTATTTTGATTTTTCTCTTTGTGCTAATATTGTGAATCATGCTGTGAGAGACTGGACTTGTTTAATTTCCGGTCTGACAGAAGCACTCGAAAACATGAATCATTTCAAGCTGTTGCTTTACTATTGTTCCTTGACTAAAAGCTTAACGTATTCCTTGAATCCATCTCTCAGTGAGCATGAGAGAAGAGTCAACAGGACAACRTGTCCAAATATCAGTTGCTATTATGAGAGTTAATATATTGAAATATCAATATATTTACCACTGTTTTGTTTTATTGCATGATTCTGTCTYTAAATCAAGCCTTTACTAATTGATTTCTCTCTGTCTTCCAGGTTTACTACGCCAAAAAGCATTGGAAGAAATTCTTAGAAATTTTGCACATCCTGTGAGCCTGAAGAACATATCAGTTGAATATATTTGAATTTCTGTCCTTGAAAAAGGTTTAATATCCTCAGAATACCTGAAGTTCATGTTTGAATCCAGACAGGTCAATCATTACTTTTCTAGAGCACATAACCACATCTGAGTTTTAATGCAGAAACTGAGAGGTCAAGGGAACTCAAGACAGCAAGYGAGCGAAGCCAGGTGAACTCTTGCTCCTCCTGTATCCTTGACAAGCCTTGCTGCACATCACTTCTGGAAAGAAGCCAAGACATAGGAAGTGTGTTTCAGTTTTTATGTTCTAGCTGAACAGCAGCTTAGCTTCTATGGAAGATATTAATCTCAAAATGTAGGAAGTAGTATATCTACATGTCAATGGCTGAATAGATAATCTTCCAGAAAGGAAGTTTCTATTCTAAATCGATCCAGTCCAAGTTAACAGTTCTGTATTCTGATTAATTTTTGGAAGAGTTTCATTTGTCATTTTGGTTATGGCAAGGACTTTGGTTTTCTGATGCTATAAACACATCCTGGATATCTCAAGATCAGACTAAATATCAAAATGAATTTGGGTGTCTTGGAATCATTTTGTTGATGAAGAAATCCTATTATTACAGCTTAGGACTCGCATATTTGGAGGATGTAGTGTTGGTCAAGCCAGGCACCTCCTTTTTTTCCACCCACAAATCTTTGCAAGACAACCATGAATCACTGTGCTCTTCAGTATTTGAGAAGAAAATTAACTATTAGAATAGCTTTTGTTTAAACATTTTAATCCAACATGGCACTTTTTCTACTACACTGCATACTAATTATTCTGTCATATATGAAGAGGCCAATTCACCACTAAGGTAGAGTMCAACTATATTTATAATGAGAAATGATAAATTAGCACTTCACTAAGAAGTCTACTTCCAAAACTATGAATCCTCTTAAAAACATCTCAACTCTTCATTTAACAAAAGACTAGGGACAATACAGCAGCATAACTAATAATTAAGAACTGGATGAGAAATTTTATTCGCAGTGGCTATTTAACACAGTAGACCTTTCTTACACTTGAATGAAGTAGTAAACTCAAAAATGGCACAATGCTTTCTCAGAGTCTGCCTGACACCACAGACATCAAGTTAAATGAATAGTGCCAGTAATTAATATTTCGTCATACAACACAAGCAAGAATTACAGAAGTTATTGAAGAAGAAAATGCTAAAATGCCAAATGTATAGGGGTGTATCAGGAAATACAGAGACTATTCTTTCTGAAATCTGCTTCCCCTCCCCTCCTCCCTAACTTTTACCATAGAGCTTTGATTTGACACAATTCTAAATAACAGGAACAAGAACAGAGAAGTAAAGTTGGCAGTAAATATGGAGCCATGTAATGAGGAGTCTCCTCTAAGAAACAAAATTTAAAACCTTGGAAAGTAAAGTGGATTGATGATATCTCATATACAATATGGAAAGAGAAGACATTCTCCATTAGTATGCTATACATGAATAATGCACACCTATATTAGATCTAATCTCATCTTCTGTATACCACACAGTTGAGGGAGTGAGTAAAGCTGCCAAGAGCTAGAGAATGATTGTTCAGCACATGACTACTGCTGCACATGCAACATACAGTTAAATAAAAAGAAAAAAACATGCCGCTTCAATTGAAATGATGAAAATAACMCCCCTCTTTTTCCCAGTGAATTTAACAAAGTCAGCATAAACCTGCTGAGCAAAACAGATGCTCTTGAGGTTTCATTAAATACGTCAAATCCTAAATAAATAAAAATGGTGTACTAACTACTTCAGTTTGAGACCATGAATAAGACAGAAATAGTTAAGGTTCAGGGAAACAGACTTCACAACTGAAAAAAGATAATATGGCAGATATAAATCTAGATAAATGGAAAAAAAGCAAAAAAATAAAAAAGAGGTTTAAGTAAGCAACTTCAATGAGAAACTGAAGTTGTACATGAACACTGTTTTGCCTTAAAGCAGAAGAGCATAGAAAGATGTCTTACATAAGATGTCATTTAAATTACTAGTAGAAAAGAAACAGATGCTGTATGAAAAAGTAGTAGTCAGTATATTGTGGTTCCAGAAAATAAGGGAGCCTGTAAGTATGGAAATTTTACTGGAAATTTTACCTATCTCTGTAGAACTGACTTTTAGGCTTGAGTTTCAAATCAGTAAAGGATAATCATATTCACCACCAGGAACTGGAGCTAATCAGAAATTTTGCACAGTTCCTCATGTTGAACCAGGGGCACCCTGCAGATAGGAATAAAGATCTATCATGYCAGAGATAACACACAGAAATGACTGATTTCAGTCTTGTAGTTAGTAGTAGTCTGTCCTGAGAGATACACACTATGATTCCCACTACAAGGAAAGTTTGCCCTTCTAAACAAATAATTGCTTTCTGCCAGATAAATAACAGATCCTAGGGCAGAAGTTAAGAGCTACAACTATTCTACAGGTATTTTGTGCAAAGTTGCTCCTGCGCATTTTTCTGTAGTGAATTTCAAAGGCTAGGGCAAGAGATGATAAGTAAAACACATAAACTTKGAATTTTCTTGAGTATCAAAAAAGAAAAAAAAAATCGGAGAACCAATCCAAGAAAAAAAAAAAAAAGCATTTTTAAACAAGGGATTTGCTTGATTTTGGATTGTTTGTAAATCATGCAAAATAATTTTTGAAACATTTCTGTTTTACTAAAATAGCTGCAAAGTTAARTTGGTGGCTCAGGATCTTCTCAGTATAGGTCATATCTGTAAAGGTTATTTTCTGTGCCTAATGAACCAAGACTACCTACCTAGCTAAATCAGCATTTTTTWWAAAAAAAAAWWTTTTAAGCTGTAATGAAAAGAGGAACACTTCTTTTACATGCATGTGTGCCCTCTTTACCAGCTTTCTTGTTGAGACCCAGTAAAAATAGCTTTAGGTCTAGTCTACCTGATGACAGTGAATTAGAGCACTATTTGCAACTTTCTCATTCTTCTAAGCAAAACAGCAGTCACAGTAGAAAGTTTCTGAAAAGCTATTGGGCTGTCCCAGAAGCCAAAATGATCAATCAGGCTTAAATGAAGCCCCTTCACGGATCTGTTTTGCTATATAATAGTGGGATAATCGTATTTTAAAAACTTTGAATTCCAATGGTTTATCTCTGTTCTCTAATATCTAAGATCAGTTAGGTCTTGTCCCTTTTTCACTCCCCACACATCTCACTCTCATTTCCAGATGAAAGCTTCATTGGGGAAAAAAAAAATCACTTTACCTACGATCCACAGCACTCTGCATGGTATATTTATGTTCTATGGGGCTCTCAGGTGCTATGGTAACACAAAAATGTTTATCAGAGAAAAGAATAAAAGAAAAAACAACATTAATATTGAGGTGTTKCAAAGTACATAGTAATCTTCTTAATAGGAAAATACAGAATGAATTAGATTAAGAAGAAAATATTATAGAAATTACTTTAACAAGTGTAAAAATATATTTTATCTTCTCCCTAAATTCTCAATTTATTCACATCTGCTTAATAGTATTTTCTTTAAACTACTTAAAGTGATTTTGCTTTTCCCTATGCCATATAATTGTGAATACTTTTTCCTGTTTTTTTTATTTTTTATTTTTTCCCTTTCATATACTTTCCCTCATTACTTGGGTTTTTTACTTGGGTTTTTTACTTGGGTTTTAAAATGAAGTATTTCATTTTTAGTTAGAATTCTAGCAGTTTTCTAAGGATGAAAATCACTTCCTTCATTCCAGAAGAAAAATCATTATTCATGGATCTTTCAGAGTGTGACAATCCCTGGGAATCCTGCTGACAGTGAATGGTTTTTGGCCCAAGGATACATCTCCACTTTGCTGCAAGAGTCATTTTAGATGCTGCTTCTCCTTTTCCTAATTCCTTGAAGTCCATTTATTAAAAAAAAAAAAAAAAAAGTGTTTTGTATGTGGCTAAAAGATAAATGCACTTTGAGTCACGTGCTAATAAAACTCTTGAAGATTCTCTTGTGTGAAAAAGCTGAAGCTGATTATGTTGAGTTGAAAACAAAACAAAACAAAAACAAAACATCCCCAAAAACAGTTCCTTTCCCTCCCCCCATCATTAGGTATTAGATATTAGTAGAGATACACTTCTACTGGTAGCATGTTATTTGCCTAAGAAATTCCAGAGAATCAACATGTAAAAAGATTCCTTTCTATACTGATAATGCTTGATGCCCATCTGAAATGCTATATAAATTCTGCTTTTTTAAGCCCTTTTTATTACTCATAGTCTAACAAATGTTTCTTCTCTCCTCAAAATGTTTCCTCTCTCATCAGGGTTTTTACTGCTTTCGTGGTCTTTCCTCTCTTATTTATTAAAAAAATAAAAAATAAAAAACTTATCATCATGAAGCTATGAATCTTCTGCAACAAGAGAATCATTTATTCATTTCCTAACAAAAGAAAAAAGCTTCATCTAATTCTAAAATACAATGCAGCATTTTCATACAGATTGAAATCTATCACCATTCTTCTGTGACTGCCAAGAACCATATCCTGTCTAGAAGAGGAGAAGGCATGTGATAGAGACAGTTGGACATCAACAACTGAATATTTAGGAATCCTAGCATTAAACTATCAGATTCATTTACCTGAGTCTTTTCTTAAGTGAGTCGTTTCTTAAATTTTCTCATTTCTTAAATATAGAAGCATAAATATATTTTATTCCTAATTATATACTGTAAATAGGCTCTGTACRTACCTAATTTTGCCATTGTCAGATAGTAACACCTAAAAAGTGGAATGAATTGTGGATAACTTTGTGTTCTCTCCTCCCTTGCTCATCATTGTTATTGCCTAAATATATTCCACTGGTCTTTGCTTCTCTTTATGCAGAGAGACAACATTTCCACTCTATTGATACAAGATACGTTCAAAACCTTGCAAGATATTTTCCAGGTTCATTGTCCCAATCTGTAACAATTATTTGCTCACATCCACATAGMAGGACTTGCCCGTATGCTTTAACATTCTTCCTAACTATTAGGTCAAACCGTGCAAGGTAAGTCTTACGTTTAAAGCCTTATRAGGCAAACCAGACCCAGAGTACTTTCACGTTGATCCTCTTATTCCCTTGTTTGTTCCTCTGCCTCATCGATGATCCTTCTCATATCGTTATGATTGATAAGAGCTGTGAGGATGCATTTAAATTGTTTGTTTTAACGAAAATATCGATCCTCAGTTTCTGAATGGACGGTCTTAAGCACCAAGAGCAGAAATAAAGAGGCTATAAATGCCTGTGAAGAAGGCACCTGACTGAGCCAGGATGAAGATGAACCCACTTAACATGAAAAGCAAAGATCAGCACAAGCCAAATCCACCATGGCACATGCCACATCCACTTGACCAGTTTTGCGGATACTTTTAAGTTCCTGCTGTTCTCTGACATTTCAAGGGAAGTTAGATAAATTTGCATGCTGGAAATCTCTCCAGGCTTAGATCCCTAATGTGGTGCTGAGCTCAGACTTCAGGACTGTGACATATACGTCCTTTCTCATCCCTGCATCACATTCATCTTCCCTCTATCTCTAAAACTGAAGCCTCACTTATGCAAACACTTCTTTTCCACCRCCTTATCAGATTTATTTGCAGGCAAAAGTAATTTAGAACACTTTTCACTTCACGTTATGATCTTCAAAAGGTTACATGCAAGAAGTATCAAGATCTCCCAAATAATTTTTGTTAACAACAAATGTCTTTCCCTTCTATAAAGCTTTCTGCCAGACACTAACAGACAGAACCTACRTGAATATACACTGTTTTTGGTCTAACAGGAACTCCCTCCCGGTTTGGCAAACTATTCAAGACTTATGCAGCTCACTAAAGGAATTAGCACTGTACTGAGACTTTTTTTATATATAAATATATATATATTTCTCTATGCCTAAAGTGTGTTCAAAGTACTCCTCTCTGCCTCTCTGTAGCATGCTAAGCACTTGACAGTTAAGATCAGTGGTCTCGAGCGCTCATTACCAGTTCCTGTGACCTACCTCTGATCTATTACAGATGCAGTGTCGAGGATGTTACAAAGCACCCTACTACCTACAACAGTCCCCTTGTAAGGCAAATCCATCATTCGCATTTTTCTCATTTATTATCAGCAACTTCTGCTGACAGAAGCTACAGCTGCACATCTTWTTGTAAGATAAAAAGTCCCATATATTACACTCCATTTTATTACMACATTTTTCCAATCTGAGAGCTACTTTATGTTTGAGAAATACACTTGCCAAAACCTCCAGCATTT
Organism: Eudromia elegans; assembly: GCA_003342815.1. NCBI lineage: Eukaryota > Metazoa > Chordata > Aves > Tinamiformes > Tinamidae > Eudromia > Eudromia elegans. Next base: position 1,961,854 of record PTEX01000131.1, on the reverse strand, counting down.
ACAAATGCATAATAAAGGATCAATATTATACCGGGCACAGCTGTTCAGATTTAGAATTACCAGACTTGCTTGCATAGACACAGGACTTCCAAACTTCAGAGRTCAAAGTTAATACTTGAGGGGTCAATCTTTTAAAATAAAGCCCTAAACATTTGCTTTTCTCAGGCAGTTTAAAGACACAGACAGGTTATGAGAGCGAAGGARATAAACACCCTATGATTTTGTTTCRGTACACAASTTWCAATAGCAAAGGAGTTATTTGTATATTCTCCTTGAATATACAATGCATAAGAGAGCATTTGCTCTTTGCGAGCAATGCATAAGTAACTATATTATCTAATGTTAATGTTTCCATAACAAGCATATAGGTGCACCATGAAATAAGCTCTAGCTCTTAGCTGTGCCCTCAGGAASTGACTCATTTTGTCCCAGGAAAATGACACAAGTGCCAGTTTCCATCCCTGTCTTGGGTCAGGGGATAACACAAGAAACCAGGGCAGAGAAGCCTCTTAGAAGGTTTCACACTGAAATCTTTTTACAGTCCTGAACTAGTTTCTAGTCAGCAACCCTTCMGCTTAATAAGACTCAGTGGTCGGCAAACAAGAAGAAAAAGAACTTTTGTCCCCATCTGGTAAGAGTAGAGAAGTACAAACACAGTGCAATCTCTTCCACAAATAAAAACAGTAGGTCTTCAATAATACTGATTTAAAACTTGCCCTAGAGGGGTCTTTGGGGAGAGTGAGAAGAGTCATCACCTGAAAAAACCCCTACTCTCTTAATATCTGCTTTTAAACATTAAATGCAGCTCTTCTCACTCTGCCTTAAAGTGGTGGTGCAAGAGCTTCAGCTTCTACTTTTCTCACAAGCCCTGCAAATATTGCTTATATTTGCAAACAAATGGATACACGRGGTAAAAAAGGTCTTTAAAGATTTTGTTCCAAATAGTATTTGTTCTATCTCATATATGGTCTGAGTCACAGCACACTGATCAGTATGCAGTTTTAATTTCAAAAGCACTAACAAGGTGTGAAGTGTTTGCAATTGTGATTAAAACAAGAAATGACACAATGTGCTCATGACAGAGTGAATTAATATTTGACACCCCTAGGGACTGTTGTTTTTTCCTTCTCTAAAGCATTTGAACTAATCACTCAGAAGCAGAGTTATCATCACTTCTCTAAAACACAGCAAGCTGGTGTTAATGCTGTCCTAGTTAACACAAATGTCAAAGCAATCAAAGTTTTGTCTTTAAAATGCAGAAAGCAGTGTGCCCCACAYGGCACACTGTATCAGCCATAGCAACAAGGGGTAAGAACACTGAATTTCATTGAAACAAGAATGTGATTTTTCTTAAAGATATTAAAAAACTGTAGTAAACTTCATTAACTTACACAGTTTTTAAAAATATCTGCTTAATGCACACTGATTACGCTTACTAAGGGAAAAAGAAGGTTTTCCTCAATTCTACCATTTCCATTGATATATCTACAGACAGCATACCTATGAGCAGTCTGCACTTCATGGCTTGCATCTCCCATGTTACAAGCCAAACCTACAGAGCCTCAGAATTCAGAAAGATYTGGAGGAACTGACCAAATACTGAAGCAACTTCTGCTCAGCCAATATGATGACTTGAACTCCAGATGTTAATGAAAAACATTCACCCAGACATATTCTATAATCCTATTGACTTTCTTTAATTTCTAAGTTTGCTGCGTATATGAAGGGTGCTTGGAAAGCTAAGTCCTGTTCTCTTCTGAACACGTAAGTTTACTCACAAGAACTGCGACACCTGTTTACGAGAGAGAGAGAGAGAGAGAGAGAGAGAGAGAGAGAGAGAGAAGAAAAAAAAATCCTTCTACAATGGCTTCTTTTTTTCTTTTCTCCACAAATGTCAGTTTAGAAAGTGACTGGCACAGCTTGCATAGAATATATAAGATTGCTGAGAGAAACTGTGATGGGTTACATGCTGTCCTACACAAWYTTTTTTTTCCTTTAAAAAAACAAAMCAAAAATATTAATAAATGATAAATCTAAATAAGCACAGTACGAAGTTTTRCATAGGCAGCATGTCCAGGTCTGCTGTTACAGGGAAGCTGGAGATATCACTCTGCTTCTCACAGCACGGCTCATATGTTCCTTGCTTCATTAATGTTCTCAGGTGCAATTCTGCCACAAATCAGCTGAATGCTGTTTGGACTGTGGCATGCAAATGATCTTACAAATGAGAATGGACCCCTAGTTTTCAGGCCCTGTTTATGGGTCTTTTTGCACTAGATAGAGATCATACATCATTCCCATCTTGCCACTCAGATTGTGTTAAAAATATAAATTAGTATTTGCCCATAAAACTAGAAAAGAAGGAAATCTATTTTATTAGTCCCCTGGAAAATCTAAACAAATTGTGCAGCAACACACTTCTACYGAGTAGAAAGCAATAAATTATGTATGTAGACATAAGAAGCACATAAAAGTGGAAGTAATCAAAGAAGAATTGAATACAACATAAGAATACTGTTCATAGCACAGGATCCCAAGCTCTGTTGTTTTTTTCTCTTCTAAACCTCCATGCTCTGGGGATCATCGTAGCCTCAGAACAATTTTTTTCACTTGATGTACTACTCTAAAGTGCGTTTCTTTTATTTTTGTCCATCCACATAACCATAAATGAAGTAGTAAATGTCATTACAGAGATACATATAGTTTTAAGGTATAATGGGCAGTAATTTTGTAGAAAATTCCAAAATAAAACCATATTTAATCTAAGGCACAAGACTGGATACTTTGGCTTAACACAAAAACAGTGAAAAGGTGATAGGTGATTCTGTTTAGGACAAAAAAGTCTCTAAACAAATATTTCCTGAACAAATATAATTATATTTATGTTTGATGGTATTATTCATAGAACATTCACCTATGGTTTTCTGCAGATCACATTCTTTCTTACAGAATAAAAAAAGAAAAAATCTAGCATTAAAAAGTGAGTGAATTCTTTGCCTCTGATTCATATTTCTTTCAGGCTTTAATCTATTAAATTCTAAAATCAAGGACATTTTCCCTCACCCGGATCCCAGTAGTTTATCACAAGCAAGTTCTTATGTTACTAAAGGAATTGAGGAATCCAGGGTCTTATACAATATGTATCACAATATGTATGTATTCCTTACTTCCCTTTTCCTTCTATATCTCACTCGTGTGTTTAGCTGATAAGATATGATAGASAGGGTATGTTTGTTCACAGTTTGTACTTTATGTTCCTGTACAAAGAGTGACCGGGTCAAGAGAATTTCCTTGAGGGATGCTCTTGCTTCAGGTAGGAGCTAAGCAGGCTCCAGGGACAGAMGATTCAGATACCACAGGGTATAGTGAGAGCACACAAAGTCTGCAAGRAAAACAAAGAAGCTGCAAGAAGGAGGGGGGCATTTACAGTCCAATGTCACAATGTGACAGAGTGAACCTTCCTATGGGTCAGTGGGGACTTGGTGAGCTGCAATTCAGAAAGTCACTGAATTGATTAAATCCAAACCTTGAGACAAGAATCTGCTCTGCAATGACACTGTGGGCAACAGGAGACCTGCACATGAATCTTTTTTTATATATATATATATATATATATATATATATATATATATATATATATTTATGCTTTTTATTTCAAATATTTTATCTTTCTAAATAAAGGACTGCTGACCAGTTAAGTTTTCAAGTTCCTTTTCTAGTAAAACTCTGGCTTTTGAATTTAAACTTTTTTTCTCTTTTAATCCTTTTTGGATCTCCTTATACCGAATAAATCTTAGACAGATTCATTACAAAGCTGTGATAAAGTTGGAGCCCTGTCACATCAGGCAATTAAAGCATGCTAAAACACAACTTTGTGTGTGTTGACAGTCAGTTGACCAAGATGCATGTCAGTGTGTTAACACATTAGCCCGTAACCAAGTTAAACCTTACTTTTCTGCTGATGATACCAACCTGAATCATCTTCTCTACCCAATTTTAACACCACCTATAGAAACTTACTTTTCTGTGAGACTGCTACCACTCTGTCAAAGTTGACCAAGTTTGACCAAGGCAGTTCAGAAGTTCCAGGGTGTGAGAGAAATTCTAGAAACAGCTACTTTCTCTTTTCTGTTCTGTGACTCTTCTTAGGGAATGAAGCTAGTCTAAATTATGGRAACGTAAGATTTATAAGTATTACACAGCACAATAGAAAAGCTATCAGCAAGTTTGGCCTAAACAGGTAAATAGGTTAAGGCTGAGTGGAGGAAGTGACTGCTGAGAAACATTAGACACCTAATTAGAACCTAAGAAGATTTAACAGAAATTATTCTGCAAAAGTGCAACTGGAGTACTAAATAAGCAATGCATCTAAAAGAAGTCAGATACACAAAGTCAAATTAGATTCAAACAGTAGGGGATGGAGTTAAGAATCTGACATTCTGTATCCCTGGCAAGCTACAGTAACAATGATTTGGTTCAGCACACAAACTAATTTTTGTCCTCTACTGCATGCAGATTTATTTATTTAATCACAAAATGTCTTCAAAATGCATGAGAAATCTAGGAAAACTGGTMCAAAAATAACATGTACTGTGGAATTGACACTTTTTCAGTGTTAGTGGAAAACTGAAAATCATAATTCAGTCATTCTCTGAGCAGGATAGGGATTTTGTAGGATCAAGACTAAGTAGTTTTAATACTCTTTTGAGTAAACCAATTTAAGGACAACTCAGGTAAAGCTAAAGTTTGGGGGTTGCAATGGGAAGCATCTGAATATGTGATTTGCCAAAATTCATAGAGCAGCAGACTAAGACAGTAGTTTGCCTAGAGGACATTGTCACTGCAGTGATAGTTGTTATAACTAATATGTTTTGCTATTATTTCCATACTTCATGGATTTCTGTGGTCACCTGAATGGATTGATAGGGAATCCCTTTCCTCTCAGATAGGAGTAATTTGACTTCTAGACAARAGGAAAGTAACTGCTCAACATTAGAGAACACTAAGGAACAACCATATCTGATGATACTAGGCAGAAAGCTCTGAGTCAGTGTACCTTGCTCACATGAGTCTACAGTGATTGCTGTATTTGTGATCAAAAAAAAAAGAAAAAAAATATCTTCAGTAGTTAAATTGTTATAGGTTGCAGGATGGTTGATTTGCAGTAGTACAGAATATGTTAAGYGAAATCCCTGTCTACTTCTGAAGGATCCTCAAGACAGCTGCAATGCCATTACACATGCAAATTCTCTTCCTAAAAAATAACTTAGCTGGGGGGTTGATTTTTATAAAGAAACAGAGGTTTCTAAATAGACATTGACAAAATACTACACTYGAAGAAGTTCTGCCGAATACCAAGACGACCACTCTCCAAGAATCTCCTCCTCTCCTGCTTCCCCACCCTCCCATTGGATGCTTTAGGATGTAACTGAATAGCCAGTGTGAGGATGCAGAARGTAGCACGGAAAAAGGAAGCACAGAGGTACTGGTCTGACCCTACCAGAAAGAACGATTTCTTTCTGTCTCTCACAATGTTGGCTCAGAAGATGCACCAATTCTAAGGTCCTAAACTTGATCTTAAAGCTGGAAATAACAAGAAACACAGCCTACAATTAAGCTTTAAATAGCATTCGCTTAGCTGTATAAGTTTTTTTGATGTGTGGTTCTCAGTGCATCACAGATACTGAGATGCAGAGGACAGTGTGCCTTCTCACTGGTTCTCTTCAGGATTTAAATCCAAAATTAGCATGGAAAGCTGAATTGCTTCCTCCCTCCAAGCTGTTCGGAGTGATCATTTCTATTCCTCCTCCTTCATTTAGAATTCACCTTTCTTTCCTAATATGAATGTATGGCCATTCAATGCAAGGGAGATAAATGCCAGATACGAATGGAACATTGCAGTTTTGTGCATGAGTACCTGGGGAAGAAGAACGGGTTAGGTGTCCCTAAAGCCTCCAAAAAAAAAAAAAAAAAAGAAAAAAAACACCAAAAAAAAAACACCACCCAAAAAAACATTTCTTACAGTGTTCTACAAGTCATACACCATTATTCACAATGCATGTATTTCTTCAAAGACACACTTGCTAGCATACAGTTTCTCTATAGCCGTATATAGATCTATAGATATAAGATCTATATAACATTAACACAAGTGGCAAACTTTATCAGTAGGCTTTGTTTTACCCATAATTTTCTCATTCTCCAGATCTTCACAGTATTCAAATTATCAGAAGAAAACCCAGAGATGCTCAAAATCAGTCCTCCAATTACCCTCTATGTGCCATTTCATTTTCCCATCCAGAATCCAAACAAGTGAAAACCTTAAAGCAGACAAACAAGCAGCTGAATTTRCAAAGCAGAGTGAGAATCCACCTTCAGATATTATTTCTAAAACTTGCTTTAATAACTAAGGTCAAATATAAGATTATTTCATATATCTCATACAAGATATATGAGATTTCATTTCAACACAACCTTTTCAGCAGGGCCTTTGATCATATGCTTCAGTCTCACACAAACGGTTGAACACTAAACACCCCAGTCCTCACACCATGTACAMCTTGTTTCACCAAGAGCAGGTGATATCAAGGTGATATTAACTTTCGTTCATCCTTATTCCATATAAAGTGGTCAGAAAGGATAMAGAGAGAAATCTTAGAAGGGAAGAACTGCTGATTTTGTGTTAACAAAGATCCCTGGTCCCTTCATGGTGATTCAATTAGTGAACTATATTATTTAGACTTCAGTGTTCTTGCAAGCAACATAATGTAGTACAAGGAAAAGATTTTTTCAATAAATATTTCCAGCAGGAACTGTGTTTGCACTGGATAAAAAMTCATACCTCAAAGTACACAAAAACAAACAAACCAGGCAGAACTAATATTAGATCTAATATTGGATGACAGGCTCCCATGAGTTGCTTGCTGTTACTTTGAAATGTAATAGTCCATTCAGCCTTACTGCTTATCTTTCTGTACTATACAGAAACAGCATGACTCTACTTATACACAAAATCTGAGTTATATATTAGAATAAATCTAAAATACACTGCCCCCTTTTTTTTCTTTTTTTTTTTTTTTTTATCTTGCTATTTTGGGACAGTTAAATTCAGCAGATTTTACCATCTGAAATATCCACTTTCTAGAGTGACTGAACCTCAACTTGCCTCCAGATTTCTTATACACAGAACACTTGAATTAGAGGGAATTCTAGAGGAAATGCACTTAATCATAGCTTCTATAGATTTGGAGTATTCATACATYAGAAGGATTACAGAAATATCTGAATTTAGTTACAAAAATAAGAGAAAAGATGCAAACATTTAGAATGGTTTGATAGCTACTTTTTGGCATGCATTTATACCTGTTCCAACACATTTAAATCAGCTTGTCTCTCTCTCACCTAAACTTGAATTAGCTTCTCAAATGTATAATGTATAGAAATGTAATATATACACATATATTAATCTATAAAGTGTTTACAGAACGTGGGAAGCAAAGTCTTACTCCCCAAAGCATTGAAGAGAGTTAACACTATTGGCTTAGTCTAAGTAATGCAATCACTTTTGAAAAACATATTCATAAAAGAAAAAAWTGCTTATGTGAAGAGTCTCAGGAGCTGGAATTGGTTTGTGTATGCACAGGTATTTCACAGTTGCTTGAGGCAATCAGTTGTTGTCAAAGGCAGTTCTTCAATTACAATAAATTACTGTGTACAGGAGACAAAGGCAGAATATCATGTATGAACCTAGAAAGCCATTCAGGGGATATAAACAGTATAAACAGTGRCAGAAAAAAAATCAGCTGCAATATTGTTCTTATACCAGGTTTTCAATRGACTTAGCATTCAAAGGGTAGCAAATCTCACATTCCTTTTTAAATAACTAAAAGTGAAGAAAGGAGGTTATTGAAAACAATGAGGGTTTCAAGCTGTGCACTGGCACCCACTGTTCTAARCAGCGACATATTGATGCCCTGGAGCCTGTGCTAAAAGCTTGATTTTTGCTTACAACTATCACGGATAACTATACCTGCCAATGTAACTCAGGAATGGTACTAACCAATTGTTCCATCTCTTCTCCTCAGCTGGAGTAGATCTATTGATCTCTGGAGCCAACAGAAGTCAGGAGGGTTGTTGGTTCATTCCGGTAAGAAATGATGACTTGCAACACTCTATCATCACTGACCAGGTATAAATCAAGGCATACAAACTTTGCTCCTGAAGTCCTGTTACTCAATCTCTTTTACCTGAAAGCTACACCACATTAGTAAAACCACTGAGGCCTAAGATACAAGGTTATAAAAAATTCTTAACATGCTCACACATTAATTTTTAAGGGAAAAACATAAATCTCAAGTCTGCCTCTTGTTAATATCGGCATGAAATGATACATGCACATCTAGGGTATAGACACATAATGCAAAATTCTTTTTGCGAAAAACAAGTATCTATTATTATGAATATGCAAAAATTGACATGTTTTCTAAAATGTTTCAATATAAATCTGAAAAGAATAGAAAAACTATCTGGCATTGAATTCAGCTTACTAGCTAGATTTCTTCTATTCTGAATCTTTCCCTTGTTTTCTGATGGAAATTAGTGCAGATCAATGGCTGCCTCTGCATGTTATTGTTTCTCTCCCATTTAACCTCTGCCATTAGCACCGTTATTGTTTCTGATTTTTACAAGAGCATGTAAACTGCAAGCACTCTGCCCAGGAGGAGCCAAAAATATATCTAGAAGATGCTGAAATCCTTTACACTAAAGGGAATCTTTCAAGCACATTTCAGCAAATTTTACTTCAATAAATGGCTGCCTGTAATATATCTAGGATAATTAAGTCCTTATTTGAAATTCACTCTCAATTTTCAAGGAAGAACTGTGTGTGCTATCTAARTCTAGCTTGAAATTTAGATTGATAAAGACTTTAAATGTTGTTCTGATATAAAGTCTATCTTGTACTTAAAATTGTCAGTGGAAACAACTCCATGCTGTGAAAGGATGAATAAAATTTCCAGTAGGAAGACTACTGAAATCTTGGCAAATAAAACTTCCTTCTAGGATACATATCTTTTCATGTAAAGTTCCTCCTCTTTAAAAATAAAATAAAACTTTAGTTCTGCTGACTGTTTGCTTTTGACAGCATCTTTGCAGAACAAATTCCAGGACTAAGTTTGCTGCATCACTACAATTTAGTGTTGCGCATTCACATTGTCAGTATTCTTTGTTTGGAATCAGCTACTACGCTGCTGTTGTCAAAACTGTTTAAAAAATAGAGAATAAACTTTTTTTTCCCCTCTGAAGAAAGAACAAGAAGATTAAGCAAAGCTCTTATTTTTGCCTGAGGACTTTTACTTGTCATCAAGAAAATTCTAATAAAAAGTAAACTTTAACTTTTTTCTTACTGTAAACATGTTGAAAAGAGTCTTCATTAATTGACTGACTTTATTTTAGCCTGTCACTTCAAATGAAGGACATGCACCGAGCATTTTACTTCTTATAGGGTTGCTCAGCTGCTGAAAGAGATTAAATGAAGTGAACTTGCTGGTTGGCTATTATGCACTTGGAGACTCTTCATTAGTCTGAGTCATCAAGCACTGTTTCTGCAGTTTATGATATATAGCATGTGGCAGAATGATGGGACTATACAAAGCTTATGGAAAAACTGTGAAAGATACGTCATTTCATTCTCTAAGACAAAAAAMCCCCCATATTTCACAGTCAGACTTTTCTTAAGCCATTAGTGAAAAATTCTGTGAAAAGTAAAGGAAACAAAGCTTTTGAATTCTATCTAGTCCACTCACAGAACACTGTTTAAATAAAATGGATATTGTAAACACAGCAATTCAAAACAAAGAGAAATTTCTGCTTTGCACTGCAACTTCATTTTTCACTGGAGACTTTCAGGGTGTGTAGCAGTAAACGGATGCTTCACAGCTAATGTTAGGAATACATACCTCACYGAAGGTTTATAAATGACACTGTGAGGAAAATAGTACTCTGAAAATTTGGAAACCTGTGCTAGACACCTATGGAAGCCTAGAATAGTAGGAACGAGGCAGCTCAGAACATGATCCAAAATGACCAGCCTACTTTAGTCAAAAACCATCAAAAGGYGTGCAGCTCCTTAGATCTCCCCCTAATCAGAGATAGCCTACAGAAAATAGAGAAGACATAGCTTGTCTTAGCTCAAGCATCCAGAATTATGTGGCACATCCTCTCTGGGATCTGCATTCTGGAACCCCTTCCTCAAATTAAGATCTTTCATTTAAAAAATGAATGATTATTTCTTATTTTTATAAGAAAAAAACCACTCCTATGCTTGCTCCCCTCACCCCACCGCCCAAGATTTGACACAGAACTCACAGCATCATCAAGAGGAATCATGAGTTGTAGCTTCGACRGTAGGATCACAAGACACTCACTTCCACCCATACACCTTTCAATGACATCTGCAACAACTCAGAAGATATTTGTAGTGCAGGAGCCCTGAGAATTTGCCTGCTGTTTGGTTCCATGGTGTATCCTACAGTCACAACCCGTTGAGCAGTCATTGTAGCACCTTAAGGTACAGTAGATTTTGTATCTTTGTCCTCATGCTCTGGTTTCACTAGGAATAAACCTCAAGAATGCATAYCAGAGGAAAGCTGCTAGTTGTTTAACAGAATCTTGGCCTAGGCAATTAGGACTTCGGGATCCCTTGCCCACCACCATGCCCATCAAACCATACTTAGTATGTGAACCATGACTCTATTGATATATGTGAGATACATTCTGAGCATAATGAACAGAGGCCTTAATTGAAAGAGCACCTGCTCCCTGGAATTAAGAACAGGAGTTGAGAATAAGCCAAATTYGTTTAGCTTGGAGTGCTTACTAGTGCTTCAATGGAGAAACAATGTACTTACAGAGAGTCTTTCAACAAGGACATACATCATTAAAGAGAAAATTACACTTGTGATCTTAGAGACCAAAACTTTCATCTTTGAAGAAGTTCAAAATAGCTAATAATTGCTGGAAAAGTTAATATAGAGATTAATATTTAAATTTACCTTAAAGTTACAAATCTTCAACAAAAAATTCAGAAGCCTTGCAGTGATTTAGGACTTTAAGGTACTTTTGAATTTAGCAAGGTGCCCTTACCAAATGAGTATCAACTGCTGTGGAGCCAACAAATGGACAGATCCAGAAAGGGAAGAGGAGGAAACACATTCATTATATAACCTGAGCTTCAACAGAGAAAGGGGAGAAGCTGAACACAACTAGCAATGTTCCCAGTTGCAACTTAGATGAAGGAAAACAATTGCATGGGATAAAAGCAATGATGACACTGCTATTTGTCCCACCCTTCTCTTAACACTAGAATGGCTGAAAAAAGCAAACCTGTGCWCTTATCACATGTATCCAAACTCACTGTTTAGTATAGCATCCAAATTCCATCTTCATTAATGTATTGATTTTGCTTTTGTTGCATAGAGACAATAATTTCTTGCAGAGSCACAGCAGAGAGTGCCAGATATGTTCATGATGCTTTATCTGTTGTAGTTTCTGGCAGAAGTCTTAAGTATCATCATGCTTTAGTGACCAAAGGAACTCAAACTAATGTGCTCACGCCTCTATTTCATCATCTTGAAAATGTGGATAATAAAACTTGCTAAAAGTCATCTGTATTTTTTATAAAAATACATTCTATCTCCATCCCCTGCACGTTTCACGCAACAGTCAAACCAAGCCCTTGTTTTCATGTAAGGTGCCACGTGTTTCGCAGCAGTAAGGTTAAGCAAAGCAATCCTACATTCTGCATCGAAGAAAAAAAATCAAAAGCTCTGCCATCTCCAATGAAAAATTCTGGAGTACTTTGGAAATAGCTGGAATGRAGTATGTCAAGTGGAGTTTACCTAGGAAACCGCAGGCATGGCTGTGTGACAGGGATAATGCCTGTCCTACTAGCTTTGAAAGAATAGAGAGAGTACTTTAAAAACACTGTGTTGTATCCTTATGTTGTAATAGCTTTATCAAAACTTATACCAAGATCAGCCACAGATAGGTTAATTATTGAAATCATTTGGGGAAAATTAACTTGATCTTAGAGTAAACAGAGTCAGATTAATTGGGTCCTTTCTTAGATTCCAGGGAAAGACAGAGAAGAGGCAATGGATGAGGCTTCTGTTTTTAGATCTAGATTAAAGGAGAAAAAAAATAGTTCTCTCTTTACAGTTTTCTTTCTCTGCTGGCTTCTCTAGCAAGTTTCAAGTGCCCCATTTGAAAGAGCCTATATATAAAGAATTGGAAAACATGCCATGTCATGAAAGACTGAAGGAGGTCAAGCTATTTAGATTATCAAATAGAAGGTTACAGAGTGAATCGATCCCAGGCTGTGAGTATCTACAGAAGGAGCAAAACTTTGATAATGAGCTCTTCAGTCTAGCACACAAAGATATAACAAAGATGTAAGAGCTGGAAAACAAAAACTAAACAAATTCAGACCAGGAACACAATGAGAAATTCATCATTGGAACTATTTAGCAATGATTGCAATGGATTCTCTGTCACTGACATTATTAATAATATCTGATGAGATTACTTATTTCTTTCAAGAAGCCAGGTTGTTTTTCCTCAGATACAAGAAAGTTGCATTAAATCTGTATAGAAAGACTGCAGTCATGCTTTTGCTTTATCATCTATGAATAATTACATCAGATACTTCTAAAATATGATATCATAAAAGCTTTTAGTAGCAAAATGAATTTATCACTTTCCATACAGGTAACAGCATATACTTCCTTGTCTTAAGAGGACAGAAACATTTTCAGAAACCTTGAAATTAATCATATGATAATTTAGGACGAAACAGATATCCGCAAAGTATAAATGGCATGGCACACACTCTTCTCCTCTTTCACTTCAAGCACCACATCTAGCAAAAAACCMTCTAAATTCCAATGTTTTCTACAATACATCACATTTCTATTTACTTGTCACCCACAACCAGCCCCATTGTGTAAAATAGCTACTGCAAATAGTAGAACTTGATTTTCACTTCACATGTAAACCARCTGCAAGCCATGGGCTTCAGGCAGGAGTAGCTACGCGAAATTCAGTACAYATTATTCTGGTCAAGCTAGCACTGTCACGTCAAATCAATAGGCACCCGAAAAGAAATCAATATAAAGCACACCTACACATTGAATATACATAGTTTACTAACATATAACTTATTTTCTTCACTGTATAACTTTTCCTCTAATTTACATCCTTAAATTTCCTCTTAAATTCCAAAATACGAGGGAAACCAACTACGGGAAACCAACGTTGACAAAATAGAATGATGTCATACTTGGGTGCCCTTCAGAAGTCAAACTCTAGAGCACTTCATAGATTCTCACCAGGGAATCTTTCTAGTAGTAATGCTGTCTAAAACCCAGTGCTTAGTTCTTCTTTTCTTTTTTTTTGTCTCTATTTTTTTAAAACCTCTGTACTTAATATATTTMAATTCTGCTTTACACCACACAGCTTGCTGCATTTCATCTGAGCATAAATATGACATGAAATGGTCCTATGCAAATGAAAAACATTAATGCTGATAGCTTTTATTGTCATTCTTTCCCTGACAGACTTATTCAGCTGAAAGTTGCACATTATAAGACTGTTTCTTTTAAAGTAGTTATAAAACTGCTATTGACCCTGCACTTCTCAAAGATTAGGCCTGAAGGTATTTTGCTCTTCACTGCTATTTTCAGCCTTCTTCTCTGTTTTTGATTGTCAAAAACAATCAAGACATAAAATGACTACACTTTAAACTAGAAGTGCCTGAAAGGAAGTCTGTTCCCAAACAGGCTTAAAAGCTTGTCTCATGTTAAATCCCCAAACATTTGTCTGCCTTGTATCATGTTTGGTTAAGGTCATTCTAATTATAGATTTTTTTCTTCTCTCCCAGGGAAGAAAAAGAGTATGTAATGAACTAGAACACAATGATCAAGCCAAAACAAAGTCACATTTTTGTTCATTTATTTTCTTAATACTGCTTCTAATGCAAAGGATTACATTTTCTTTTTCCCTATTTTTTTTTCTGGATAATAAACACTAAGTTAGGCTAGGAAGTAAAATCTATGTGAGGTTGAAAAAATTACTCTCTCATCTCAAGGTTAGTATGGAGAAAAAAATATTTTTATGCACAGCAACATCTCTAAACCATGTATTTTTACTTAAAGTATGTCATGCCGGAAGACTGGCCTATGGACCATGGTCTAAGCATGGACTAGCAGACCATGGTCTTGAGAAGTAGGTGGTTTCTTTCAGGCCCACTGTGGATTTTGCAATATAAATTAGTTTTAATTACACGTTCTTGTAGGGGACTGTAAGCAGGTATACGTGACAGACTCTAGTTGTACTTTTACTGAAAATGTCACATTATACGTGATCTTTCTTTCACAAGTAAAGACAGACTCAATAATTCATATGTCATGCAATCACAGGCAAAATCCATAGGTATTTCTACACATACTAACTAAAACCCATTCATGGCATCCAGTACTTGTTGGAGAGCTTCATTTCACTGCTGATACTTCCTTTATTTAAAAAAAAAAACCAAACCAAAACCTATAATTACTTTATTCTTTCTCTGATCATAAAATCACTAAGACTCCAGAGTTATTTGTGAGACTTCATTTGCTACCACTCATGCTTACTAGTCAAAGATCGTTTTTCAGGGACTAAGTACTAAGTACTTTCCTAAAGATAGGTAAGTAATAGAGTTATTTTGAAATTCTCTTTTAAAAAATACAGCACTAAAAAAAAAAAAAAAAAAAAAAAAAGAGAGAGATTTACATTAGGAGGGACGGTTTTAAAACATATAATTTATGTCTTTGTTCCTGCAAAGAAAAGCATTGTTATGAACAATCACTACCTAACAGTCTTGACAGCTTTTACTTGCTTGGGTTGCAGATTCTGAGAAAGTGACATTTTTCTTTTTTTTTTYCTGATTTCCTGACAAGTGTACTTATACAGTGATGGCTAGACCATAGCCCTTTTTCTGACGTAGTAATAAAGCTAAACAAATAAATAAAATAAATAATAGTAGTGATAGTGTTTTCCTTCCAGATGAAATTGTTATTTTATAAACACAATGATCATTCTTTTTAAGAAAAAAATGAAAAAAAATACGGGGAATATGGAGAACATAAACATAACGAATGTGCACAGATTATCATTAGCAATAACATTGTTGAAATAAAGCAAAATGGATATCTTGTTGGCAATTTTTGACTGTTCCTAATTTATACTCCCTTCTAGACCTTTCCTAACATACCCAACAGAATGTGTCGGGCTAGAATGACTTGGATTTGAGAATTAAACAGTGGAATTAAGCACTGAAGAAAGACCAGCAGAAGCTRCTGCATGTTTACTTCATGCTGTAAAATGATGGGCCTAGGGACCATACCCAGACAAGAACCTAAGGAAAAATATAATTAAAAGTATGGAAAAACTACCTGATAGGACTAAGGGAAAATTAGAAAAAAAGAAAAAAATTCAGTACTTTAAGAACTACATAGCAGTACCATCCTGAAATATCTTTGCTCAGTGCCCATCTAGTACTTACAGTTCTAGAGGAGCATAAWACTCCTAATCCTTCACACTTCCATGACCAGAAGGAAGAAGGACTGCTAACTCACATCTTATAGGGCCCAGATAACCAGCTTTTTCCAGAATGTCATACTGAAGTTATGTTCACAGCACATAGCAMTGATCTTTCAGATTATGGTTTTACCTAAATACAATGGCAACTCTGTGTGAAGAGATGATCACCACACTTGGATCTTAGAATTAAAAAAAATACTTTTTTTTTTTTTTTWAAGTCAACAGAGTAAAGCAACAGAACYAAAGGATTAAAAGCGTAATTCACATTAAAATGAGAAAACATAATAAAGTGCTGAAAGAATAAAACTGAAAGCAGGCCAGAAAACACGGTGAAGCTTGCAGAAGGTAGAAAAGCTAATAATAAAAATGTTTTCAAACACATCAGAAGTGGGAAGACTCTTGAGTCTCTGGGGCCAGCAGATTATCAAGGCACAAAAGGAGCACTAAAGAAAGGTGAGACCACTGCAGAAAAGATGAGTGAATCCTTTCATCAGCCTTCACGATGAAGAAGGTCAGAAAGTTTCCTTCCTTCACAAAGAATGAGATGGAGGAAYCATTACACAAAGAAGTGTAAATGGAAGAGGTTTTAGCACAAATTAATAAATCGAACGGCAACAATTGTCAGGACCAGGCAATTTGTGCGAGAATGAAGGAACTCCAGAATTAAGTTGCTGAGCTACCGGCTGTGGAACAGGAGGTTATTACTTAAATCACAGGTGGCAAAGGATGAAAAGATTGCACTGACAAAAAACATCTCTTCAAAAAGGAATCTTCTGATGACTCAGGGTGCTACAAACTAGTAAATTAGATGTTCCCCCCAGAAAATAGGTAAGAATTTAAATGAAGAAAATTAATATATGCATAGGTAAATATGGCCTACTAGATAAAAGTCCACGTGATTTTTATAGGTAGATATCTCACACATGGCTAGAAAGACGGGCATTGGCTTTCACATATACTTTTTTTTTTCCCCCTCTGGTCACCATCTGGCTAATAACAGATTTTGAAGATTTATTAGAAACAAGAAGATTTAATAGATCTGTTCAAAATGACTCAGCTGAGAGGAGCTGTTTTGGAATCTATTTAGAGGAAACTATTTGGCCATCTCCAAAAGGGCATCCTGTAAAATCACACCCCACTCTGGTTTTCAGTTACTAAGGTCTTTCCTTTCTGGAAATGTTAAGACAAGTGAGTAGGTAACTTCAGAACACATAACTACTCCACAAATTCTTGATGAGGACAAGTTTAGCCCACACTAAGTTCAGTCAGTACAGCTTGAGCTTCACTGGATAAGCCTCTATGTAAAGAAAACAAAGAAAACAAAGCAAAACTAACACAACTGAARAAAAAAAAGAGCTATTTCTGAGTAGCAGAGAAGCAATTGCTCTCACACATTAAAACTCAGTAGCTGTTTACTCARTAGCAAACTACATTTCAAATCTGAATTTCAGGAATAAGTTTAATTATTCCCCAGTTAGTGGTATTCTTTTTTTTTTTGACCTGTTATTCTTTTCTTACTAAAACAACAACATACAAACAATGAAGAGCTTTGATGCACAGTGATAGAAAGCTGCCATGGCTATTGATCAGTTAATTTGTAGCCTTTTTCCAAGAGTCTTTTTGCAATGAAATTCTGACAGTATTCTCTGTTAATTTAATGATAAATACATCTCTTGGGATAATACAAAGCTCTGTTTTCAACCTTAGTGTTTATTCTGTTCAAAATGCAATTAGTATCAAGTTAACAAGCAGCGCTGTCAAATCTCAAAGGCAAATGCCCTGGTACCACAGAGATAAACTCTCAGGAACAGACAGTTAATTTTCAGGAAGGGTAGGAAAAACATCCCTCTCATTCACCAAGACAACAMCACCAGAAAGAATAGAAAAAAATACTTACTAAAGAGGTACCATTGGAATAGCATACAGGTATTGGATTTGGATGCRCTCCTGAACATTGTTCAAATATGCTTTTTTGAAGTGGAGATTTGGAGTATGTTGGAAACAAGTGTCTGGATTTAGCCATAGATTTTTTTTAAAAAAATTTATTCTTTCAGAGCTGCCATTGTGAACATGGCATCCCAATGAAGTGAAGAATATCCCACATACCTTCTTTTAGTCAYTATAAGCCACAGAGGAACTGAATTTAGCACTAACAATTAGCATGTACTGTACAATTACTGTGAAACAAATGGTTCATAAAAGTGAAATACATCACAGTAAGCTAAATAAAGCTTTTATTAGAGCAACTGTAATAAGCTGCTATAAATGATGGTAGAGAGATGCTTGGTAGTAATAGTTTGCTTAAGCATCAGTTGTCATATATCTGACTTCTGGTGCATAAGTGGCTTCTAACATTTACTATGTTAGAGAGTGTTGGTTTGTTTTGAAGGTCACCTATCAAAAATATTTTCCAGTATATRGCACTCTGAATAACATTGGTATGCTAATTCAAATAAAAGAGAAGTTTCTATCAGTGACTAATTTTTACGTGGTTTTTGATTCATAAACATAATTTCCTGCTACTGCCATAACACAGAACCTGCTAGTAGAAGCTAGGAATGGTCATCTGGCTTGCAGCCAAAGTGAAGACAGCAAAGATTTCATTGGTAAGGAGAAAAAAAAAAAATCTCTGGAGTCCTTTAAAAAATAATAAAAAAGTCAAGGAAATTTAAATGATGAAAAGAGCAATTTCCTCTGCCTAGAGACATACTCAAGACAAAAGCACAAATAAATAAGTTATTTTGTCATGTCTTAATTCATTGTCTTAGTTACTTTATTTCATAAACACAGCTTAAAAGGGCAAATTATGACTCAATGGTCTATAAACTATGACCGGAAATTACCATATTTACCAAAATTATGAGTTCAAAAATATTTTTATAATACTRAAATTTTACTCTAAAGAAAATAAGAACTTTAGTCTGCAGGAAACAACACAGCTGAGATCTAATTAGGCTGMAAGTTTGCAGAAACATTAGGGGAAGAATATGGTTTCTTTCTTGGACAGGACATTTTATTGCTCCTGCTTTCCCTACTTATAACTGGATTTATTTCACTAATGTTTAATCTGCTCTGGGCTGTCCATGACAGTAGTTAAAAAGGAGTAAAACTATCTCACTTACAATAGACTSTAAGTTGTGATCAATACTACGTTCTTGCACTTGGACAACACTGTCTACAAAAGCTAATCGTAAGTTGTGTATTTTGGGATAAGGCTTTCCATTAAAGATCAAGGGGCTTTGAGTAAAAGAGGAAGGTAAAAGAAAAAAGGCCTCTTGACCTTTTTATCTTGTTGAGGCCCAGCAACATAATGAAGCTTTGATTACAGGACAGTTTCATCCCAGCTGCAAAGTGTTATTTCCTAGTCATGCGAAGAATTAACTTGTCTCTTGAGRGTGAAAGGACCAGGCTCCTCTTCACCCCATTTCAGATCAGTTTTAATTCTATTACAGTATTTACACTGGATTTAAAGTTTTATACAAGCAAGCTCAGTGAAACCAGAGGTAAATGTCTCCCCAAGATCATTTACTACAGCTTTGTTTGAGGACAGAATTTTGCCCTTCAAATGGCTTCCATGGTGATCAGTAACATGAAATACTGCACATAACTCTCCTGCTTATTTTATATCACACTACCAAAATATGCCCTTTTAAATCCTCAATTATTTTCCTGTGCCGAGGAAGATGAAAAAGGGATTACAGTGAACACTGTGTTTAGTAGACAGYACAAGGTAGTTTTCCAGTCATAGGTTAATTTGTTGTTATCTCTGTTGTCTACTGTTTGCTCTTTTATTTTGGGCAATGGCCTATTTTATCTCCACCCAATTCTATTGTTTCATTGCTTTCATCAAATATTAGGATACCACCAAACAGAAAGGAACACACAAAAGCTACACTCTCTTCTCCATGATGCAAAAGGTACTATGGTACTATGGTCCAGCAAATATCTGACAACCTTAAAATATTACCAGTCAGTATTTTTTTTTTATGATCAAAAACCTGCCAAGTAAATAACACTGTTTGCAAAAAAGATTACCTTGGTTTYTGCAATATCATTTTGGTGTATTTGAGCAGCACCTGACATCAGTACTCTGCTATATGGCACAGCCTTTTGAAAGCAGAAGTAAACATGACAATTCTTCTTTTTAATCATGTCATTAGTCTAGGAGAATGCAAGTAAGTACTATACAGAAAGCGATTATTTACTGTAGCCCGATATGGAACAGCAAACAGCAAATAACTAACCCCTTTGCTGTCTATAATCGGTAAAACATGAGCCCCAAGATGCATCAAAATAAGGTTAAGGCTTCAATTTAAATAAAAAGTGCCTTAATCCAAACCGTTTATGGTGGCAAAGAATTGTAGGTTTTCAATCCAAATGCTCAAGTATATGCAATAACATATGCAAAAGCCTCCCCACCTCTGGCTATAAGTAATCTCAACAGTCTTATTTTTAAAGTAGTTCTCAATTGAATGTGTGTATACTTAATGACAACATAAAAGAATTCCAGCGAAACTAAGAAGCATAAGGAAGCAGGAAAAAAAAAGCTTTTTAAACTCATACACTGAAATTCTAATATAACCAAATTGCTAAATCAGTTTTGTGTCTGAGAGAAWTCTTGCAACACATGCCAGGTAGCAGTGGGACCACATGGAACTCAAAGGCACAGGAACGTGAAAGAAAAATAGTCTAAAAAAACAGGAAAGCTTAACTCTTAAAACCTTTCCTTTTTCTTTAGTTTTTTTTTCTTTTCCTGGCTCAGTAAATATTTTCAAGCAGATATCCCCCTGCAGATTGGTTAGCCATAGCAATGGTGGCTTAAGAGACTATACAGATGCACTGCTTGACAGCAGGAGGTTGGCATGATCAAATTTTGTCTATTAAGGAGGCCTGGCAAGAATGTTGAATTTATTTATTTATTTATTTATTGTACTAAGTTCAAATAAAGGATCTCAGACTAACATCCAAAAATATGGTTTATGAGARGATGATACCCAGATTTCAATCTGGTAGGTTGTATACATCTTTAGTCCCTTAATGCAGAAAAACTAAAATAAGTACTACTTGACTCACTTTTCCTAATACTTCAGATGATGGCATTGAGATTTTAATAGGATGTTAAGTTAAGTTATGCAGGAAAAGAGTACCACAAGATAAAACTGGAGCAGGAATAAAAAAAAAATAAAAAAAAAAAANAAAAAAAAAAAATCAGGAAATGTAGCAAAAACAGGTGTTTTAAAAAGGACCCATAGGGAAGGGAGTAGGTAAAAAAATGAATACATACCATTTGAAACAATGAGAACAAGACAAATGAACCCTCAGATAAAAGAATGCAGGAAATTGGAAGGCACTGTTATCAAGTCTCACCATTACTGGTGCTAATGAATTACTGGCAATTTTAACCATCCCTCCTGAAAATGAGAAAAAATTCAGATATAGGAAAGCAATAAAACCAATAGGAAGGTTTAGAACTTGAAAACCATTGCCAGCATGAAAGTTGTCTCTGCATAATGGGTTATACTCACTACAGTTACAAGGAAAAGGGACAGAATCACAGTGGGACAAGCCTACAAGCAATCTTTTGAACAATTATTTTAAAAATTATTTGGTACTGTGTGCATTTATTGCTGGTAAATGGAGTCAGTGTAGTTACAAAGAACCACCAAACATTGATCTCCTTCTGCTCTGTTTGAGTCCAGAAATGGACATTTAGTCTTGGCCTAACAGATGTAGTTTGGTGCTCCTATCTTGAATTATTTTGGGTCATCTATACTGAGTCTGCCGACTTGGCTGATTCATGATTACATGGACCAAGGAACGACCATTTAATGAGATGCTACCAAACATTCAATCCATACAATCCATTCAGCGTGCACATAGCTCTCAGTCTCTTTCCAGCTTAACTTTATCCTGTCAGCACCCCGATCAATCATTTTGCAGTCCAATATATATATATTTTTTTTTTTACAGTTGATAAAGACATGCCTCTTATGGGCTGCTATTAAGAATAAATGAGGAARAAGCACCCTCCAAGTAAGAGTCCTAGCAAGGGATGTTAAAAGGACTTATTATTTAATTGAAATAGGGAATAGAATAAAAAATAAATACAAAAAAATGCGTTAACAGTTTTCCCCTTTGACTCTCCTATATCAGTCCATATTCAATCCATGTCAGTTCATTCCTTTCAAATCATTTTTCATTTTAACTTTCTCTTCAGCTATCAAACCCATTTTCTTCTTTTAGATGCCAGTCAACAAGAGGTCCAAGGAACCAACAGTAAGAACTGCAACCTCAACCTGTAGCCCAGCTACATGCAGGAGGAATGACTAGGCTGCAAAAATTTGGAAGTCCTAGTGCAGCCCGTGCGTGCAACACTCTGAGTGGGTGGGTATCATGCTACCAAAAAGACACCTATACACCTCTATTTCCACCTACGATAATGTAAGAAAGTTAAATGATAATTAGAACGCCAGTATATAGGGTTAGGAAGTACATATTAAAGTTCTAGGGAAAAAAAGTGAATTCCATAGGGACGTGGCCTATGCTTACAGCAGCATGAGACATCACTAACTATTGAGAGATGTTAGCTTATAGAGAAAAAGCATCAGATATGTGCACTTATGTTGGCAGCTCTGAGTCATCGCCTTACATAGGCCCTACTGAGCCAGACAGGAAGGAAAAGTACTTATTTATTTGGTAGTACATAAAATTTTTGATTTGCTTTACAGTATTTCTTATCAGGTATAAAATGCCCTGTATTAATTTGTTCTGTTTTACAGCTGAATGGCTGACTGCACCTCATTAACAGCTTATTAACATCTTAATTTCTATTCTAGAAGTTTGCAGTACAACACATGCTTTATACGGGACAATAATTCCTTGTTTAACTCTGGCTTAATCATTTCTGTGTGTTGTGTCGCAGTGCGGCGATTTCATTTGTGCCTCGCTAAGATTAGGTTTTTTTGTTTGAGCGTCATTAGCCTAGGCTTCATTTGATCTTGATTAGTTTCCATCTGACAGGTGTCATTTTCTGATTATATAATCAGTTACATTTCTTGTGCAACACTTCTTCATATCAATTATGGGAAATGTAGATTAATACAAAACCATAGCTAGATTTTTTAAGTAAGTATTAAGAAAATTGACACTCTTCAGTGATCTAGAAGGACAGTTTCTCAGTACACATATTAAGTTTCTGTATCAAGGCAGGATTTAGAACCTTTTATTTCTGTAAGGGTTACATTTTATGTGTCCACTGAAACACATTTTGACTCCTTTACTGCGTTATCTGACTTAAAGGAACATAGGTCAATTGAAATTCCATTAAAATAGTCTCTTTTATAAAGACAGAGGGGAAAAAACTGATAGCAAGTGGGTTTCATGCATCTGCCATTCACTTCATCTCATGCTAAATTCAAGCGATCCAGAACCACCATTTGTGATTATATGTCCCTATGCTGTTCGGCTATTTCATTCCTGTTCGAGCTAACCAAGAAGCAACAGTACAAACATCACTCTTATCTTGTAGAAAGACATTATTATTCCTTTATAAAATCCCGAAATAATGAAGAGCATATGAGAASAGACATTATAAGCCCTGTCAAGGTTTCCTCCAAAATGAACCAGTTTGTCTAAGTCATACAGCTGTGTTACCACAAGATTGCCTTTGAGATAAGACCTGCACAGAGAAATATAGCATCTAACACACGGGGGAAGATGCATCACTCCATGTCAGATAGGACAYGGCCAAAAAAGGAGAACACAGACCAGTATTCTCTCTATATTTTAAAAACAATGGATCTCTAACATCATTAGTCTGACTCTGTTGTGTATTACTTAGTCTCAGCTGAGGATATGGATCTGTTTCTGAAAATTGCTACCCAACTAATATGTAGAARGCTCCTGAATATGTTAAAACCTCAGCCTGAGGACTAACAGTTTCTGATTGAAAGGTCAGCTTTCAAATGAGAAATCTTTTTTTTTTTTTTCTTTTATATGAAATAGCCCATAATGAATAAGCAAACTGCATTTCAAGATTGCAGCTCAACTGGAACATAGAAATTAATTGTACCAATCAGTCAGCAAGTAGTAACCTGTCACAAATGCCTGCACATATTAACTATGAAATGAGTCAAAAGAATAAATATTCAGCAGGAAAAACCTTCTGAGTGCATTGCGCATAGTTATGTCTGCTTCCAGTAATATTCAGAGCACAGCTGTATTTGCTGTGCCAAACAGAGATGCAAGTCTAAAGCCAAAATGGGATTAATTAAGCAAGGGTTGTAGGATCACCACAGACTGATCCCAGCATCACAAATGAGATGAAGCTTCCTSTCTCTAAAACGCTGTGCKCTGGCCAAAACAACCGTTCCGCAGYAGGCTGCGCTTASACAGGCAGCTCTGAAGGCACACTGTTTGGGTAACCTTCCACAATTAAACCATGGATTAATCTGCTTGTTAATGTTTGTCCTCATGGAAAGACACTCTGAAAAGCCTAGACACATTATTACTGTCCGCTAGGGCCATCCGCAATAATGAGCTCCCAAGAATAAATTTGGAACTGGTGGTACATTTTGACTTGGGCATTGCTAACACGCAGTAAGTGCTACAGCAGTAGCCACTAAAAGCTGAGCAAAGATTTTTGGAGGAAATAGCTAAAGCAAAGCAAGTCTTTCTTGCCCATGTTTAATGCGTTCTGTGATTTCTATTGAGAGCCAAGAACATTCAGGGAATTAGTGGCTTGCTAAGGCTGTGCTTTTTACACATCTTATATTATTTGTTATGCAAACTATTTTCTCTATCTTAAAAATATTCTAACAAAGTAAAAACTCCCAGTTACACCTCATATTCTCTGTTTCTGTTAATAATGGCTTATCTGCATGTACCWTTATTAGTGAAGGAAAGTAACAGAGATCATCAGAAGAGGCTTCCTAGAAACTGAATGACCTGGACGAAGAAGTTCTACTAGCAGAGTGACTGCTCTCAGATAAAAAGATGAAAAAGAGAAGTCAAAACCCAGGAAAGAATCAAGTGCAGATCGGCCGAGGCTGAAAGGGACCAGGACAATAAACATCCAAGAAAACCTTACGACTTGGYTCTGAAGGGCAGCAGAAATAGTTGCATTTAGGACAGGTATCATGGACAGTAGGTGGKAGGTACCAGGATAGTGAAGAAGAATTCTGATATTTATATCTTATTGATATAAGTAATTAAATAGTTACTTTTTAGTTCACTAACTTTAGTCCACTTCATCACCTGGTTTCCAGCTTTGATATTTGTATTGATTCTGCCCCCTAATAAATGAAGTTAATAAATGTGCATTGCCTTGCTCCAGAGTCAACAGATTGAAATCAAGCGTACATATAGGCTCTCTCTTAAGGATTTACAGACATCAGACCCTGTTTAAAAGGCCACAGTCTCCTGACAAATCCAAGTAAGTTGCAGCATGAGGACTGCTAGCGCTGATATAATATTCTGGTCAAGCATTTCGTCTGGAGACATAGAACATCAACCGTGCTGCAAGAATCAGGCAGTAAAAAGGCTCCCAAGGTAATATGAAAATTTGGGAAAACAAAAAGTCAAATTCTTAATTCTTCAAGGTGGAATACTTGCTTGTTTATGCCTACACATATCGTATTAGTATACCTATTACCTAATATTTATGCATCACTGTTTACATGGACATTGAAAGATACAGGAAAAAAGGGATTTGTTTTATAGTTCTTTCAATCACTTTTTTTTTTTTTTTACTTCTATTAAGCATTGCTATTAGAAAATAAGTATAAAGTCTTAGTAAGTTTCAATCCTGTAAAAACTTTAGATATTCTTACTTATTAAAGAAACTGCAAGTATAAATAGGCACTCAAAAATATCAGTCTATACTTAGATGGTCAAAATGCTCCACTTACAGCATCCGCATGAATATACTTTTCGGTATGTTCACATACTTGAGAGGCAGTTTTTTACTGAGCTGAAAACCCAGGATCTACTGATACAATAAAGACTCTTTAATAGAACACTTAGGATTGTGCT
This sequence comes from Eudromia elegans, assembly GCA_003342815.1. NCBI lineage: Eukaryota > Metazoa > Chordata > Aves > Tinamiformes > Tinamidae > Eudromia > Eudromia elegans. The sequence continues at coordinate 1,936,186 of PTEX01000131.1, read as the reverse complement.
TTGCAGCTGGCTTTCAGCATCCATACTGAGATTGCTTCCAAATAGCAAGGGCAGTCTAATTGTGTAGGGAAGTGTTTGAAATTATGACATCCACTAGCACAGAGCATTTCACACTAAAGATCCCAAGAATTAAGACAAAGGAAAGAGAAAAAAACTGGGAATACAGGTACCATGATCTGATACATAAAGACAGAAAGAAAAATGCCTGCCCACTGGCAGAAAGCATATGTTCTGATTTCACAATGTCACTAGGAAGAGAAGAACTAACAATTGACACTTTAAATCTAACACCTAAAATTTGCACTGYGGTTTTAGCAGATCTAAAGGTTCACCCTGGAAATGGTAGCTGCCATCCACGCAGTTACGCTATTTCAGTAATCTTGCTAAGCTAACAGCTAATTAACTTCTAGCCAGATTACAAAGTCCAATGCAATGGTATCTCTACTACTGTACTGAGCCAGAAACATCAACCATGTGCTTAATTTTAATGCTATTTGCTAATGTCTACTATATGTAAGAAATCCACAAAACAATAATTATCATCACTTGGAATTCAGGTAATCCAGAAGAATAACGTAGAAGCATGTTAAAGAGCACTATAAAATTGGAGCATAAAACTACTTTGGAAAGAAGGAGGATATTAATCCTTATGGGTTTTGTTTAAYATTTATCAAAATACAGATATTTTAAGGAGCTAAATGTGTAGGAGGCAAACTTGGTTTAGAAACACCTTCCAAGTGTAATTCCTAGGAGCTTCCACCCGCAGAGATTCGGCTCCCTCTGGAAAGCTGGCTACAGCACCTTTATATGCCTGTTGGAGGATTAATCGGATAATCCAATAAAGCAAGCATGGAATGGGATGGCTTGCCAGAGGCACTTAAAAATATCTTGTTCYTGGAAGTTGCAAGAATGAAGTATCATCTGAGCTACACAGCAAACAKGATTTCATTTACAGGGATGGGAGCAAGACTTAATCTCAGGAGATTAAAATTTGATATCAAACCCACAAATCAGACCAAGATAAGGCATAGTTCAGACGAGGTAGTACAGTAGGTTGGTTGAAAGAGGAAGGCAGAAAAGGGGTGAAAAATGGTAATAACGACACAGACAGAAGGCGTAAATCTGGATTGAATACTCAGATTTACTSAATTACTCTGAATTTGGAAACTAATCAGAGTTCTGACAGTCATCCCCCTATGTAGATATCCAGGGGAATGCAACTTTTAACAAAAAAATGTRCTAATTTTCAGAAGATATAAACAAGCATAAATCTATTTTATGTTGCCTGTGGCAACACTTTGGTTTTCAAGTTAATAWGACAACAAGAGTTTGAGGGGGCTTGCCCACTGACAGCTGTTTCAGAAGCAATAAAGTGCACTATTTCATTTTGCTGAACCTARGGTATATGCAGTCTAGCTAAAATGAGCATTCTGGATCAGCACGTATTCATGCCCTACTGTGAACTAAATTAGATAAGTAAAAGCAGTAAGAGCATCCTGCTGGGAAACCTGGAAGAAACAGGTGCTCCAGCTCCGCATCAGAGAGCCTGGACGTACATGGAAACATCTCTCAAGCAGAAATCTCTGATTTCCAGGATCCTTATTTTTATGGCATGGAAAACTCCAGAACTGAGAGATCATTTCAGTCTGTGATATGGGATTTCCCTGAATCTTCAAACCGTTCCTTGCTCACAGGGGACAACCTGACTCTCATGGATCCAGTTTCTAAAGTCAAGAGCAGAAAGGAGAGTCCTTGGAGCCAAAACACAAAATTTACTTTTTTAAATGATCATAATACTATCATCTTTAACAATGTGTCTTTTTTTTTTTAATACATATGTTTTGCAAGTGAGAAGCACAAGAAATACAGCAAAGTATATCATATGTTTATTCCATCCTATGCTTGGTTTGCCCTACCCACAACTGCTCCCATATTTGCTCTTGTATCTGTCCTTGCCCCATATTTGATTTTCAAAATTGTTCATGCTTCCACTAGATTCTCATGTAAAGTAGCCATGTTTTAAAAKTTTTCTGAGAATAATGGAATTTACCCTGTCAGTCTTTTGAAAATCTATGCAATATTTATAAGTGAGCACCTTCAAAAAGTTTCTGATTAGTTTTAAATCCCCTACTCACCAATCACTTTATTCTTKAGCTTTAAACTTCCTGGCATTCTTTCCTCCTTTGAGTAAAAACTGCCCAATAAACACAAGATAATTTTATTTGATAACGGATCTTACATACTCTATAAGGGAGTTAACATAAAATGCAGTAAATACGATATTTTTTATTGTATTAATAAGAAAAAGCTGTTTTGCAATTGCCAGTGTGTAACTTGCCTATTGAAAACTCAAATGTATACTACRTGAAATTCATTAACTCTTTTCCCACAGAGCAATATCCACTATAMCCAATCTCATAGATTCATAATGTTATCCACACATAGAAGCTGCACACTTAAAATCATTAGGCTTTCAGATTTACTAGATTAATATCAGCTGTACACATCTATTTAACTTTGGTCTTCTTTCACAATATTTTTTTTTTTCTTTTATTTTTCCTCCAGTGTTTGAGAACATGTGTTACAGTTGGTAGAACTACAGATATATGGCACATTTCCYTGAACATCCCTGACAAAATTGTTTTTAATTGACACTCACATTAAAATAATGCTGCTTTTGGAAATTAATGCCCCAAAAGAATAYGTAACTACAGTTTATAGAATGGCACAAAGAAATGAAATTCACATAACTTAGAATTTATAATTAAAAAGGAATAACTGTTGAAATAACTAACACTGTATTTTAAGAGATTTCTTAAGACAGCTACAACCCTTGYATAGTTAAGTCTATTCATTTCATTTTTAAAAATACTATTCTAGAATGAAAAGATAACATTTACCCAATGTAGTGCAGTCAGGTCAACTTGATAATATTATGTGAAAATTATCTTTATGAAAATATATGAAGTAGCACGATTTACTCTCTTCATTTTCTGCTGCCTAACGGGCAATATTAAAAGAAGTTACATGCACTATATAGAAAAGTTATGAAATCCTCTACTTTAAATTATGGCTTGGGACGTCTAATCAATTGGAGTTTTATCATTAAAAGCCCATTTTTCCAGTAAAACTTTTTGTAATTTCATTAACACTATGTTCAATTTGTTTTTAAGAGTGTTTTTCTATAGAGAGGACATTTGAAGGACTGACTCTACTAACGAACGAGAAAATTCATGAGAACATCGTAGTTTAAATGAATTTTTCAGAATACTTATGATAAATGAATCTCATATTTATAGTGATCAACACCTGAGACCAAAGGTACATCCAGGTATCTTGGGAACAGGAAMTAAATTTCATTATCTATATCTTCAATCAAAAGAACCAGACTTTCAAGCATGAGAGAAAAMCAGAATGAACTATGTGACAGGCACGCACTAATTAACATCTAATTATTAAGTAAAAAACTTGGAGCTATATTTTATTTTTAGAGGCCTTTTCTGGCAAAGGAGCTGAAAATAGGAAAAAGACACACTGCTTCTGCTAAATTATATATGCAGTTCTAATTATGAGATTCATATGACTCCATGCATCACAGTGACTATGTTTATAAATTAACATGAATATGAAACTTGGAACTGGGAGGTTGCCTGCCATTAGCCCGGGAACCGCGGGCACAGAGTCTGAGCTGAGTTTAAGCAGGTACAATGGGAAAATAATATGCGACTGTAGTCCTCCAGTCACCCATGACTTGACTTGACTAAATGCAACAGCTCTACAGTAAAACGTCTATAAAGGCATCACATAACAACCAYGATTTACCTTAAAATAAGATTCTTTACAGAAAAGTAGATTATATAATGGCATATTCGTGCATTATATAATAATTACACATGCATAGATGTGTTATTTTTATGCTATTTGTTTTTAGCACAACTTCATTTATATTTTGGCTTTCTCATGTAACATCAAACTGCGCTCTAGCATATTAAAGCCATGAAYATCAATGAAATCCTGATCCTACTGAAATCAAATCAAATTTGCCATTGACTTCAACAGCACCATGAAGCTGTATTTAAATTTTGAAAGGAAGAAAAWWAAARKYKTTTTTTTTTTWAAGGCATTTAAGGACAGCTACTTGGCCTATATTCAAYATCATAGATAGCAAGAACATAGAAATTTATGCTTATTGGTGCAAGATATTTCTGAATGCTCCTTCAGAGCTTTGAGAGCTTGGCAGAGAACGGAAAAGTTTTTGATTTTTTAATCATATTCTTTATATTACATGGAGCAACTTTTGCAAACTGTACAGTGCGGGAAATATAGAGGATAGCAGTTGCCTCTAACCTATCAGTGTTCTACCAGAACAGAATGAAGGAGTCAGTCTGGCATCATTAAAGAAGCTCTCAATAAGGTCATTCGGCCTGCCTACTTCATAAAGATCAGAAAGGGGATTTTAGGTAACACACAAAAGGAAATAAAAGTGTGCAAAGGCTCCGTGCTGGTTTGATGTTGATTGATTACAGGGCCAAGGCAGGATGATTTGCATATCACCACTAACCAATATCTTGAGCAGGAGGAGCTGAGTAAAAGAGGTTAGAAGCAGCACTGTGTGTTGTCAGTAATTGAATTATTAACAACTTGTAGATAGGCTCTCTAATGAATTGGGGTCATGTGTTAACAAACATAAGCAGAAAAGACAAGTCCTGTGGCTCCTGGAGACTACCAAATGCACRCAGAGAACAAGACATCTCATTATGAAAGCTATGCTAGGTAAATGCAGGCTTAAACCTGTGGTGGTAGCAGGGCTTGCATTTTGGAGACCTACAATCTCAAGCTGCTGCTGGTAATACACAGCATTTTCTAATTACTAAAAGTAACCACTTTAAACACAAAAATACACCACCCCCATGCAACTTCGCCCTACACTCCTTTATGGTAGTTTCAACGTAAATTAACCACTTACTTGGAAGCTGATAGCAGCCCTCAGGAAGAGATCACAGCCACATTAGCAAAAGATGAGCAAGGAAATGGAAGTCACAGTGACACAAGACACAGACTCATGGCTTCCAGAAGCATCTCCTCAAAGTATAAAACATTGTGGAAGAACTGATCAGCACAAAGGCATTAGAGCAAGGAAATGTGAGTGGAGATTTTAAAGAGACTTTATGAGATGCCAGAGTCATAATCAAGACTTGAAAACCAAGAAACAAATAACAACCAAAAATCTACGTTTGAGAAGGAGAAAATGCCACCTCTACAGAATAGGATACTGACCTATAAGGAGCTGCAAAGGATTTGGAAGGCCTATCGCATAGCCTAAGAGTATGATGTGAGGTAGAAAAGTCTAATAAGTTCTCTAAACATAGAAATAAACAGACAAGTGATACCAGGCACATGGGATAAACATTTACCTGTGCCATGGCACAAGTAATAAAAAAACTTCATAATTTTAACCTCAAATGCAATTTTACCATTTCCATCTCAAATGAGGTGGATCCGTTTTGGAAAGAGTTAACAACCAGCTCTTAAGTCTAAATGATCTCCGACAGAAAGGCTAATTGTCAAATTTGGAAGTATTCTACTGTTATACAAAACCACAACAAAACCAAGTAAACTATGTTAGGGTCACAGCTCAGTCAGAACAGGAAAATTAAAGCAAATCATCAGAAGAGCTTTTTGAGCCATCCCTTGAAATCACAGGGAGCTTTGTGGAAATTAGAACACGMAGTTTAACTCCCACAAAAAAATTGACCTTGTGTTTCAGTTTATATGTTTAAAAGTTAAGAAGGTATTTAATGAGCCCCTATTGCTCAGAAACAGAACTAACTAAACAGGGACCAGATCATGACTAACCTACATAAACTCTGTTAGTTATCACACCAGTCATTTGCCCCATGGCTGCTGAGAAGGCAGTTCTGTTGGAGAGGAATGTCGTCTTCCACCCATGTCTCCCTCTTCTTTTTCTCTTGTTTCCCCTTAGCTGAAACTTTCAATTTTTCAATTATACACCATTGAAAAGCTCACAACCACCTTTTTACTGYGCTGTTTTCCCCACAGTACATTCTCTTATGGAGTTAACTGCAAACAAGCATATGAATGAGAACTTGTTTTTCCTCATTAAATTAATCCATTACAGGTGTCCTGACATCATAATTACGTACAGAGATATAGATTAGAATAGTGGGAAASTGTTGTATTTATAGAGTTTTGAAATGAGTAACAAGGTTGATTATATATGAAGATTAAAGCTCTACAGCCATCACTTTTTAGCTAGCAGTAAATTACACTTCTTTTAAGTATTATGTGAAGATAATGGTAAAATGAATACTACTTAGGTACTGAAGAACAAAACAAGCTATTTAGTTTCAAGAAGAGCAAGTGACCTAGCTGGTAATAGCCACAAGTCACTTTGATGACACATGTAAAGATAATAGGAGCATGGTAGTTATATCGTCAGAAATGAATTATTTCATTAACACACAAACCCTGATGACTTGATGAAATATTTATTTTTATGCAGACTGGAAGAGAGTTCCTGGAACACTAGTCCACTCCCCTGCTAGTTATCATTTATTTAACAAATGTCAGCTTGAAATTATTTTACACCTACTATTCTTCTATCCCTCATCATAAATTATACCTTTAAAAAGTTAAGATTATTTAAATGATAAAAAAGTCAAACCAAAAACCTCAAAATTTCTGTCTGAAAGGAGAAGGCAGCAGCAGCTTCATAGTCATTATAAAAGTTCTGTTGCTTGTTTATTTTTTAACCAAATAAAACCTCCCAGATCTCTCTTCCTCTTCAAAACACTGAAATGAGGTTCAAGATTGATTCCCATTTTATTATTAAAATTTTGCCTCTTCTGGACCTCAGGGTTTGTTATTGTTTTGTGTGTGTGTGTTTTCCTCCCTTCTCGCGTATCCTCAAAACCAGGCTTCTCTTTTTATGGGTTTGTCTTCCCCTTTTTGTGACTAAAGCTTTGAGACATTGTGAAAAATTAACCACTGGGAATTTATCCCATTGCACATTTTGAAGATTGATGAAATTCCATCCTCCATGAATGACACATTGAATACATGGAACTGCAGGTGTGGGAGCTGTGAAGTGAAGCAGCAAAGCTATTTGTGATTTATAAGCTCCAAAAGGCTTTATATCAAAACAGCAGGAAGGGCTATCATATTGTCTGTAATGAATCCTGCAYCTTTGCAAAAAGGTGGGGAAAAAATAAAAGATAACGTTGATATAAAATAAATAATCTTTCTKCAGGTGAAAACACACCCCTATTGCTACTTATTCTAAACGAGGTCCTCGGTGTTGTTTCATTTCTGGGCTTCTGATGGATTGCGGCTCTCTAACCTCAGCTTCCAGCAAACGCTTCTGCTCCTCAAAACACAGGATCACTGTCTTCAGACTTTTACTGTTAAAAGTCTTCTATAATTTCAAAATCATAGGTTATGTCTTGGTAAGTTACAATAGATACGGGCTGCCAAGAACCGAGCTACAGTTGTAACTTCAGGTGTCTTAGGCAGTGATCCAAAAAACTGCCCTAGACRTAAAGGAAAATACGGGCAATTTTGGAACTTAGAGATAACACACCATCAAGGTTTGCTGGAGACTTTAAAACAGCATGGTCCTGGCCAGTCCTGGCACAGGAGCAGTCTAGGGTAAGTCATGCACGTTGCAGCAAGGCAGCACAAATCCAAAAGCATCTGCTGCCGTAGAGTTACCCTCACTGCTTACCGCTATCAGGTTCATAGAATCATAGAATGGCTAGGGTTGGAAGGGACCTGTAGAGGTCATCTAGTCCAACCCCCCTGCACACRCAGGGTCCCCTAGAGCATGTGGCACAGGGTGATGTCCAGGCGGGTTTKGAAGATCTCCAGAGAAGGAGACTCCACCACCTCTCTGGGCAGCCTGTTCCAGTGCTCTGTCACCCTCACCGTTAAGAAATTCTTCCTCAAGTTCCTGTGGAACTTTTGGTGCCTCAATTTGTGGCCATTTCCTCTAGTTCTATCACTGGCCACCACTGAGAAGAGGCCAGCCCCCTCCTCCTCACTCCCTCTCTTGAGATATTTATATACATTAATCAGGTCCCCTCTCAGCCTTCTCTTCTCCAGGCTGAAGAGACCCAGCTCTCTCAGCCTTTGCTCATAGGGCAGATGTTCCAGGCCCCTAATCATCTTCGTAGCCCTGGTCGTAGCCCGGGTCAAAGGCAGGAGGCAGGTAACATCCCACTCACGTGGGCAATTCAGCACAAAAGCAAATACTTTTTCCTCTTTCTCTGCTAAAAGGTGGCAGCAGGAGCCTACTTTTTTCAGAGGAGTTTGAAAACAGATGTATTGGCTAAATCTAAATTCACGTAAATTCATAAACACCTCACAAAAAATCTGTATGCATTAAAGGAATATGTTTTATGACAAGTTTACTGTTTATGATATTTTATTTCATTCTCTGATGATATATCCCTTCCTTCAACTATTTTTTTTCTTGAAAGTGAATACAGAAGGTTTGGGCATTTTTGAGATTACTGGAATGACCTTGAAAACCAGGACCAAACACCTGTGAGATTTTGGGAAAAGAGGCCCTTATATATAGTTACTGAGTGACTCACTAGAAGACTCTAGAGTAAACAGATAAACAAGGCAAATTTCTCATAGTGGTGTTTCACGGGCTTCTGACATTACTATATTACAATATAATGCAACTGCTAATTAAAACCACTCAGCTAAAACATACTCTAGGAACCACCGACTTAATTTACTAGTCATTTCACATTTTCAATTATTAAAGAATAAAAACTACATAAAAMCAACAATTGATCAGATATGTTACTTTTTGTCACTATCTCTTCTGCTGTTTTCTAATAAAGGAGCAGTTTAAATCAGTATTGCCCYGAACATTGTCATTTGCTTTACAGAAAACACATAAATATCAACATCAAAAGCATCTCTCATGCCAAAGTTACATCTACTAAATGCTTTTAAGTCTCGCAATACATGTGCTCTTTTGCCAGTACACTAACTTTTTATTCTTTTCTTGCTTGTAATGCACCACATTTTTCTGTGAATCTGGTATGTATCCCTCTTCCTGTTGTTAAAGACCATTAATCTTCTGTACCTAAACATCTAAAAGTATGTTTAAGCATATAGTTAATCAATGCAGCAGTAAACCTAACATATTAAAGAACACTATATAATTAGAATGGTTTCAAAGAGTAAGAGCTGCATAGCTTACTAATACACTGTTGTAGTGTTTGTGTCATGGCAGGGAACTAATTTAAGAATTGCAAGCATTATGGCAGTGTTGTCAGGACCTCATGTGGTGCACACAGATAAAAATCTAAGCTTTTCATGGAAATATTTCTTCTCTTTCTTTTTTAAGCCCAACAAGTACTTGAAGAGATAGAGGACACACTATTGCTATATTTTTACCTATTTTTTTCCTCAACAGTTCTGTATCGAACAATGTGGGTATTGCACATCTAAGAATAATTTAATTTACTCCACTTGAGATCAGAGAGAGCACAATAAATTTCACTWAGACTGATTATGGTTCATACAGATCATCCCTGGTAGAGCAAAGCATATGCAATTATTTTTCTCTGTAAAATATAGCTACCTTTAATTTAATTATATATATAGCAAATGAAAGAATGGAAAAAATAGAAAAAGAAAAATGAAAAAGAAAGAAAACAACAACTGGGTACTGTTATTGGTTTGTGGTTATGCTTCTGCAGTCATTTGTTAAGTTCTTATTACAGTTATGCTAATACACCAATTTAATTCTGCAAATGCATTTTGCTGCCTGTCATGGATTTCATCATACTTCAAAAAATAAATTACTACAGAAAGAACATAATATGAATCAATTTTAAGTTGTCTGGGAACTATTGATTACCTTCTCTCATTAACTCCAACTATGAACTGTTCAATAAAGTTTAACAAAATCATGAAGGAGATAATATTGCTTTTAATAATCAAGGTGTACATATTGCACTGAAATATTTAGAGTAAATCTTTAGGCAYTATCCATATTGCTATACAGTCTAAAAAATATATTGTATTCTTCTAGCATACTAGTGAGGCAGAGATGTATTTTGTAAACCTACAAAGAGACTGAAAGCGCAGTGAACTCCTATGGCAGTATAGGGACATGGTACTTCACCAATCTGAAATGTGATGTCCCTCAAGTCCTCATGCAACCAGTTCTACCATGTGACCAGAGTATGGAGTGCAGGTAAGTCTTAGAGAATAACAGTCCTATGTGGCTTAATGACTGTAAGTGTTTTTGAGGGGGACGCTTAGGGCCACTTGCAAGAATGGTTTCCAAGCTCAGCAGCTCCTGATGATATTGAGGAAAAACGTGATAAGGGGAAGGAGAGAAATAGGGAAAGGATATGGCTATCCTCTGGCTAAAGGTAAATAAGAGGTTTTAACCACTAGAGCTTGGGAAGGACTAGAATAATACGAGCTCAGCACAAGTCAAAAATAATAATGATAATAATAAACACTGAACTACAAGGTAACAGATACCTCCAAACTAAAAATCAYAAACTAAGAGGATTAAGCTTTAGGTCACCAAAGACAGAACTGGACAGAATTTGTTTTTACACACACAAAAACGGACCAAAAAGCATATATCCAACATTTATGAAACAACGAAAATTCAGAGGACAGAATAGCACAATATACAAGAGAGTCTAAGCCTCTACGAGAATGAAAAAAGAATAAAGAAAAAAAAAATCCATCATTATCTCCCCTGGAGTCTGCAGTAGCACAGTGTTGTCTTCTACGGTGCAACCAGGCAAGGATGAGCATTTCGAAGAGTCACATACGTGCATGCCTTTGTTTCCTGCTCCAGCCTTTCAGCATAAGGCAACAGATGGTACTGCACTGAGTCAGACTAAACTCAGATGCAACATTAAACATGACGTTGGGTGGGGGAAGAGAGGGAGAAGATGGTAGAAGATGAGGACTGAAGCACTGTTTAAACGATGGAACGAGGAGCTAGGGAATAATAAGGCATCAGGTCATTGACAGAACTCTAGGGATTGTTAAAGTGATACCGTGTGGTTTCTGCTGTTGAACTTTCWGTTTCTTCTCCCCTTGCTACTCACTAAACATGAGAAAACAGTAGTGGCACATGTATAGCTTGGAGTTGCCTTAGATKGCATAGGACTGGCACAGCGGAGACCTGGTCACACTTCCAGAATTTGGTTTAAAATAGAAATGAAAGCTCTGCGCAGGCTTTAAAAAGTACAAAGACGTTAAAACATGGAAAGGCTACCTCCATAAGAAAAAAAGCGTGAAGCAGCAGCATCTTTTTTTAAAAAAAAAAGAAAAAAAAAAGGCACCAAAAAGCTCAATATGAATTTTTGCTCAGTTAAATCATTTCCTGAACAGCTATATTTTGTGGATCTGGAATCCAAGGGCAAAATACTGAAGAGTTCTGGGGAAGGAAGAAAATTGCCTTGTTGCTAAGAAATGTTGTTGATATGGAATTCAAGTTCTTAGCTCTGTTACACCAATTACAATATAGAGTAATTTCACCAAGACAAGTAAATGAAGCTTAATCCTCCAAAGCATTTAAATGTATTCACTTTTAAATTACATTGCTTAATCAAATGTTAGATTAATGCACTCTTGAATCTATAAAGAGCTTCCTGTCTGGTGTTGGGTAGTTTGTGCAGTTTGTGGCACAGTTGAGCCAATTAAGATCTGGCTGCCCCTGGAAGAAGAGGTCTCTGTTTGGTGTTTTTATCTTCTTCTCTTGGCTGCCTCTATCTCTTCCTCCTGCTGTTCACCCCCACATATGCATAATAGTCTTTAAATTACATATTTTTTTTCCAAAATTAGAACACTTGAAATTGTGTCCAGAACACTTTTCTGCAATGTCACTCATGTAGAAGTTGAGAAACGGAGAAAGCTCCAGCTAAACAAGGTCAGCTGCATCATTATTTCATCAGATCTCTTAATCACATCATTCTAGTTCACTCTTCCCCTTATCTGGATGAAAGAATATCTGCAGTTTTCCTTAATCACAGGAGAATTCCAGTTTCTAGCARTGGAATACAGGATGGAAAAAAAAGGACAGAATGCACAACAGGGACTGRGAAATAGCATACACTTCCCTGAATGAAGAGCAAGTCAGATCTCAAAGGCTAAGGGCTCTGGCCCCTCCAGCCATTAACTTCAGCCATGATCAGAACTGTTGCTCTTCAGAATGCACGGTGAGCACCACAGCAGCGCTCCTCACTTTTCTCTCAYTGGGGCAGAGCTACAGGTCTGAAACCTACCTGGCCTGCCTCTTTGCTGAGGAAGTGCATGTTCTGTAATATTAAWCATAATGATGTATAACATGTAACTATTAAAGATTTCCTGATGAGCTARGTAGGTTGTCTAGTCTTAAGACTGRTAATATCTGACAAGCRATTCACACAAACATTCTTACCTCTGCTAAATAAATACCTCGTATGTCAGCTATTGCTACCTATATGTAGAAGCTAAATTCCAAATACCTTGCTTGGTTAGTTCCAGCCTCTATTTTTTCAAGCCATTCAGCATTAATATAGCCTCCTAAATCAGGTCTGTATCGTTCGGCCATTTCCCTTCTACATTCTTGTTGCAGAACGAAGTGTTCTGCACAATCAGGGCCTTGATGATCATCTTATGTGTATACCTGTGTATAGTTATATACCTGTATATAGTTAGTGGGGACTGCGGTACGTATAGATGGCTGTTCAGGGTCAGCGAGGGGTCATGGTGGCAGCGTGACCCTGAGGTGACCCCTGAGGAGTGGGGTCCCGTGAGGGTCCAGGAAGGCTCTAGAATCTCTAGGCAAAGTTCGATGTATCTGATRCTCTAGCCAATGGGAATAGCTGATGGGAATGTCTGATGCTCTGTCCAATGAGAATGTCTAATGCTCTGACCAATGAGAGTTTAGTGAAGATGCTGGAATCATAACATTGACCAATGAGAGCTATCYGCGGCGGCCCTATATACTGCTGTACCCCACAATAAAGTTGAAGTTTCTTGCTGCAGCGCCTGCGTGAAGAAGGGCTCCTGTTGCGCTGCCTGCGTGAGGAAGGGCTCTCGCCATGGCGTGCGACTCGCCGGCAGGAGTGCCCGCGCTCCTGCACGGGCGTGTGGCAGGCAGGCGGGTGTGTGACGCGCCAGCCGGCGGTGCGGCGACTGGCCTTTCCTGTGCTCCTTTCYGCCCGTGCACGACCACTCGGGTCGGCCCTGACCCTCATCCACGTTGCCGGACCTGTCATCGTTCCACGATGACCGACAACGCACTCTAAGGATTTTCCTCAACTGATGTGAACAGATTAATAGCCCCAGACTGTTCTGTATTTTTAACTAAAGCAGAGAGTCAAAATAATTTGAGAGAAATGAAAATAAATGAAAAAAAAATCTGGGTCATGATCAAGTCGCTGGCTGTTGACACATCAGAACACTTCCTTCTCCTCCTCATTCCTCATCTTTCAAGCTAAAAAGCAACCTTAGCATACCACTTCCTTTTTAATTCACAACTAGCTCAAAAAATACTCTATGTATTTGATTCCTCCTCATAGGCATGAAGTAGGTATAGAAACAAATTACAGTACTAGATTTGAAGAAAATTTATTGAGGAAAAACCAACCACAAGCTTACTTCAAAGTCCATTACTCAACCACTTGTACTTTTTACTTTTTTTTTTTTTTTTTTCTCCAAAATAGCAGGTAAATAAGGAATTTAATGACTATGGGCAGGCCTGTTCTTTCACCATAACCAAAATAAGTCATACAACAGGATGAAGCATCTAATTAAGTGTCTCCTAACACACATAAATATAAGGCAAAGGCTAGCCCTTGGAATAGTGTATTGGGAACATAATAACACATTGCTCCCATCAGGCTTCATTACAGCTCCTGGATTTATTTAATTCTGCTCATGCTTATCATAGACAGAACTCGCCAAAAGAGCTATTAAAGTATATCACCTCGCTTGTCACCAAAAAAAATGTTATTAGTTTTCTATTGAAATGTAAACTGAAGAGAAAAACCACACGCCTTTACCTACTATTTCAACCTATTCATTCTTTGTTATTGTTAAAATTTTTGTGGCATCCATGTAATGGCAATGCGGAGACCTTGGGAATAATCATAAAACTTGTTGAGACTTAACTGTGATTTTGTCTGAAATAAAAAAGCATTCTGCAAGTTTAGGAAAAAGTAAAGTTTGAAAAGATCAAACCACTTAAAACATTTTAACTGATATTTATATTGCTTTCTTCCTTTACCAAATCTTTCAACATAGGTATAATTAAAGAAGGAGCCAGGTTTAGACTGGTCTGTCTTCCAATCATTAGACAGAAGAGGAAAATGGTCTGAGTGGCCATCGTTGTAAAGGATTCTAACTTCATTACTTCAATAAGAGTAAAATTACAATCTGTTTTTTCCATTCACAATTTCCACCTCAAAAGAAAAACTACTATTTTTTATGCAAAATATACTGAATTGAAATAARTTCAGAACAAAATATTCATAAAGAGAGCCGACATTAATCCTAAGTGTCCTAATGAGAGAGAACAAAATTATGACAAATTTTTCTCTCTTCTTCACATAAAATACTTCCTTTTCTTCGTCCGACTGATTAAAATTATGCCATAAAAACTAGATCAGGACAGTCCATTACATCATATATATACTTCCCTCCATCTCCTGCTCCTTCTCCAGAAAATAAATCTTCTGTATAGTTTACAAAGGTAATATTGGAAATCTTTACTTTAAAGGAAAATCTTATTAAGAGCAGCTCTGCCTATGGCACATTATTATTTAGGGACCAGGGTTACGGCACATTTAAAAATGAATTTAAATCAAAAAGAAGACATTAATACTCATTCTACATGAAGGTTTCTACATTTTTTCAATAGCAATAATTCAGTTTTCTGTCTCAAACACACTTATTAGAAAAGAGGCAAACTCAAATCATAGTTTCACTGACAATATCACTTACTGAATGTTGATTTTGCCAGCTTACATTCTAGATAAAAAAAGAGAAAAATAATAGATCTACTGTTTTACTAACAAGATTTTATTGCTTTACTTGCAACAAAAGCTACTTCCCATCTATATATGTAAGGAATTCAGAACCTAATTGCACTGATTACTGATGTATTTGTATGCTGCTACAGTAATAATTATAGAAAAACTGACATCAAGTTTAAATATAAATACATATATATATATAGCCACTCTACCCATTTCCTTTTTTTAAAAGATATCCTTTTCGTTAAAATTTCTTAAACAAGTTTTTAACATTTGATTGAAAAATTGCTAACAACTATGATATCAGGATCCAGAACCCTTAGATTTCAGTCTGAGTTCTACAAAATGCTAGATCTTACGTAGGAGGTATGTTATCTTCCTAGATCTACCTTATCTTATTTTCAGAAGTTTGCTCATCCTTATCTCTCTCTCTTCCATCTCTCACCTTAAAACTAACTAAATAAAACACACCATACATAACACATACATACATACAGAGAGAGAGAACCAAAGTTCTACTGGAACTACTACTGTAAGGAGAAGACGCTAAAGTTGTCCTGACATGCCCATCAGTTCTCTGTTACCTAAGAATACTGGTTTGTTGTTGTTTTTGTTAAATACAGAGTTCTTGACTGCATTGTTTGTTTTTTGCTGTTGTTGTTTTGTTGGTTTTGCTTTGATTTCCCATGAGCAATAAARTTAGAGAACTGGAAACACATGCTTGCAAATAACTGCTTAATAACCAAAAYGGTTTAATATGCCACCCTGGCTTGGCAGCATGACAATATAAATGATTTGTCTGTGTTTCGCCATTGCATATTTCTGCAGTGTATTCCAGCTTCCCTTTTCCACCATGAAAAAAATTATAGGAAGCATCAATGACACTTACAATTCCCCCTTCTTTTCTGTAGAAAGGCCAATCTCTCCCTCACATACACGCAGGTTACAGTAACAAAAAAAAAAAAAAAAAAAGAAATTGTTGTAACCAGGTCTTTGCTAAAAGTAAAGTCTAATGTCTTTTTCTTTTCACATTCATTCACATATGTGACCATGTTCTCAAGGCAAAGACAGATGACAGACTCTTATGAATCACCAAAGGGTTTTAATGGAAATAAGTTCAGAGCTTTTATTTTACTAACTATGGCCTCAAGCAATAATGAATCATTTTCAAACAGTGCACTGAATAAAAGATAAGTACAAATATCACCAGGATCAATAGCCTGGGGTTTTATCATTGTATGATAATTACTAACATAATTTAGCTTTAATGTTATCTAAAATTGAGTTTAATTACCTAAAGGGAATGAAACAATGGGATAGAACATATAAGCTAAAAATGATTATTTTTCTTCCTACAAAAATAGATAATTTAGCTGAAATGATGAAATGATCTGCTAACTCTATTGAAAATGCTACTTGAACCCTCATGACCAATTCCAAAACACAAACAGGAAAGACTAAGATGACTTCTCTAGCTACTAGAGAATTCATATTTACCTATATTTGCTTTTCTACTTGGCACAGAATTAAAAAAAAAAAAAAAAAAGCAAAGCTAGTGGGTGAGGGAGAGATTGTCAAGAGGTTGTCATGTGACTCTAAAGTTGTGTGTATTTTCCTCATAAGCATTTTCTGAAAGCCAGTTCATTGTAATTCTTCAATATCTATTGATTTAGAGCCAATTGATTTTCCATGCATTCCTCATGTTCTTCTGAATCTTGTCTGCACTAKGAAATCATTCTGATTTCATGTAATATCAAGTACTGATAGCTGATGGGTTTTTAATAACCAACACTGGATTGAAACTCTGACTCCAGTATTTTTTTTTTTTTTCAGAGGATTATAACATATCAGAGATCCCAATGACTTAAAGGGAATGGAGCAAGTGGCAGTGTATGTAGTACAGCAAGTGGCACATGTGAAGCCATGAAGCTGTTGAAGTACTAGGATGGTCGTTCCCACTCACAGAAGCTGCAGTGAGAAGCTCAGCTTATTCTTGATAGGAGCTATTAAAAGTATTTATACAGGCAGCTTCAAAAAAAAAAAAAAAAGTTAAAATACTCTTTTTTTTCTTGCTCATTTTTCAAACAGTTCTAGCCGGTATTATCCCCCCACAGAACATAAAAGTTTGAGCTATCATCAGCTATTTAGGCAAAGAAACAATCGAGTCATACCCACAAACCCACAACTTTCAACAAATCTGAAAAAGCATTACAAAGATATGTTGCTCTGCCACAATTCAAAATGGTTCGGTTATCACAGGAGACTTAAGAAGCACTTCATGTTTCTAGAAGCAAATAGATATTAATTAAATTTACAGGATTTTAAAGTTCCTATTGAACATTTCACATATCCCAGATGACATGTTCAGTTATCACTCATGTGTACTATCTAATTCATTTGAAAGGAAAGAAATGATGCATTATGTATAGTAGGAAAGGTAGGGAGCTCATAAAAAATGTAAAGAAAGAGAGTCCCACATGATATCATATCCCAAGAGAACCTCTTGCTTTGAATTTTTCATTCTATTTCACTTAGTTACTAGAAAAGATAAGCTACTACTTTTCAGARTTATCAATCTATTCACACAGCTCCCTCATGAAAAATATTCACYTATTTCACAAGTCATGTCTGAAAAAATGATTGCTGAGGTTGAAAGGTGTTGGTATATTACTATAGTCTGCTAAACGATCCGTATCAGAAGAGTAGAAGTTGYCCCAACTTCATGGCTTTTTATGAAGACCTTCCCATTTCTAGTTTTGAAAAGTTCTATTTTTTAATTCTTAGCAGTAACATACCTACTTGCACAGTTAATGCCAGCCCTCTATCCTTATATCACCACTGTCAAAACTTCTATCCTCACTGAAAGCTGGATGTAAGAAGTATTCCAAAAGGAGAAAACAAAACAAAAAAMCCCACAGTGCTATCGTCTTTTCRAAGTGTGTTASTCTTGCACTGCAAGGATTGAAGGAAGCTCTGAGTAGCAACGCAACCTAGTCTGAGATTGCCAAACCACTGACGATGGCCAAAGCTTCTGGATTATTGTGCTTACAGCTTTGTCCAGAAATGTAAACCCTGGCTGCAAACCTGCGTGCTTGGTTCCATCTAACTACCTGCATTTGCTTTTCAAGGGGAATGCAAGGACTTTGCTGGATTTTTTTTTTAAATCCCTTTGCCACAGTGTGACCTGTGTTTTTGCCCCCCCACAACAAATGCGGAAACCACATCACACTCATTCTAGCATGCTGCCTCTCACACAGCAGAGATAACAACAACATAGAGAAGYCATCATCAGGTCACAATCTCAATTTGAATGTCATTTTGCTATCATCTTTCTTAACTCTGCAAAAGGATCCTCTGTATACCTTGATTTTTCAAGGAAGCATGTTCAAAGTAATCAATTACAAATATAATACTGTTAAAAGCTACAAGTCAAATCACACTTTTGCAGAAATTTTGATGAACTAATTTTAAATGATATACTAACAGTTATATGAAATACCACTTCCACCCAACTCTTACATGTGTGTAGGATTGCAGACATATTCTTTAGACCTGTATTATTCTTAAGGATGGCAGCAATGAATTATATTGTCTACATATATTCCTAATAAGAACAGYAGGAAAGCTATATTGGGGGTAGGTTGTTTTAAAGGAAACATCATGGCTCAGTAATGCAGAAAATAAAAATAGGAGTACAGATAGAAGTGTCAACTTACACAAGTGCTAGTAATTGCTTTAATAAAACTATCTTTATATACTATAACTCTGGGAATTCAGTCAGTAAGACAAGTGGTAGTTTCAGTTCATTCACCATTTAATGGTTSCAGGAATATTGGCTAGTTAGAAACAGAAGATAAAACCCAAGCTATTTACTTTGTGCTTCTTCCTTTCAATTTTAATATGATTTTTCTTGTGGCTGATAGCAGCAGGCCTTTATATTCAAACCACAGAGAAATAACTTAAGAATTCTATGTTCATCATCTTTTTCTCCTCCCCTTCTTTTCAAACTAGAAAAATTTCATAGGGTRTAAGTAATGCTAAAGAGTTCCTTCTAGGAATATCTTCAGGCTGGTTAGCTTAAAAATGGTTCAAGTACTTCTATTATATTTATCTACCTATATATATGCACTAAAGGTACATTAATGTCATCCATATTTTATTACTGTCATTTGTCTCTGCATGGGTCTAGAATATGTGTAGGACAAGCTAGCAGAATTTAACAGTATCCTTCCTATGCATTATGTTCTGTGAAAGAACAGGTTGTGTATAGACTGCCASTAGACATGCTGATATGGCACTTTTTCCTCACACACACAAAGCTTTCTGCTCTTTCATATACAAGCCAAATATTGCCAAAGGGATGAATATTGCATACGTAAGGTATTAGTGCACAGYATACGTTTGGATGGTATAGTTGCCGTTTCATTCATTATACTCATCCAGGAACAGAAAGCTAGATCATGTATTTTTCAAAATGAGGCAATTTACCTCTGTACTGCCTAGCCTCTGTTGAAAAGATGAAAGTAATTAAAAAAAAAAAAAAAGATGTGGCTTCTCCTTCATCATCTTTTATTGTTATTCTTATTTTTCTTCCATACAATCATCTGAAAGGCTTACATCATAAATTTTTATGATTACATGAAAAAAGTAGGTAATATCCCGAACGGGCAATAACTTTATAAATTGTTTGGAAATGAATGGTAAATAGATAAGTAGCRCTGCTGCATTTTAGATACACTCTTCAATAACATTAATCACTTTAAGAGATTTTTATTCAAATGCTTATATTTGGAAATATTCAATACAGAAAGTCCCTTTCTTTATTCTAAAATCTGCAGCCTCCTTTATTGCTCTTAGGCATACTGCACTTCTTACCCCTTTAGGGCATTTGAGGGGGTCGGTYTTGATATTGGACATCTCAGAGAAACTACTAGGAGAATTCAATGACAGAGAAAGAGAGCATGCTGTAAATTATACTGCATKGAAACTTGCTTAATTAAGTAGCTCTAAAATTTGGTATGAAGAGCSTCTTTCATGAAAGGGACAATCTGCTTTTAGCTCTGCCATATGATATTACTTGCAGTTGGTTTTTCTGGGTGAATGAGTTACAAATCTGTACGGCAGTTATATCCACATGCCACCTCTCCTGCATCTTTAATATGCTTACAAATACATACCACAGGTTCAAATAACCAACAACATCACAGTATAGAGAAAACACCATTTTCTCTATGCACCTGGCAAAAAGTATCMAAAATATCCTGAAGAGGAAAGCTGCACAAGGTGGCTGTTGACACTAAGACCAAGAACAACTACTGCAGATGGCCAAACTCCAGATCCCCAATGACTTCAGAGCAAAATTATCACCACTAAGTCACTTGCGGAAAGCCACTAAAAGACCCAGTARGTCTGACTTGGGGTCAGAATTTAAAAAGATATCTGCCTACTATCTGACTTTTTGCCCTCTCTTTTGACCTTCCTTGATGTATTTGATCYCCCGTAGCTGGGATATGCTGAGGAGGGTAAAAATTGATGCGACACCATTACAAAGGCTCTGTATAAGGAGAAATGCTGCCCTTGATGAAAGATGAGCAAGAGGCAAACTGTGTGCTCCTCCTCATCACTGAAACCATGTTTCAAACTCAAGTTTTATATAAAGCCAATCCCTTGAGAACAGGTAATGTGATCATGTTGTTCTGACATATAAGTGAGAAATAAATGTGCTGTTCTGGTACAAACCAGAAGAAACAGGAGTATTAAACTCTTTTTTTTCTGCTGAGAAAGAAACAGGAGGATTAAACAGAAAGTTCAGGATGTCTGTACATCCTTACTAGCAACTCAAAGATGGACTTTTCAAAAGGGCAAAGAAGAAACAAGAGGGGAGAAAAAAAAAAAAGGAGTTTTTTAATAGAGCATAATGTGAAACAGACAGCTGAAAGGCATTACAAACACTGCACTAGCCAGTAGATATATAGAGACCGAAGTACCCTCAGATAGTCTCACACAGAAAATGATTTTGTTTGGGGAGTTTGAAAGAAGGAAACCAGCGAGCTGGAGAATTAAAGGCCATGTCTGGTCGAGGACACTGGAGAGCTCCAGGCAGACAGAAACATGTGAAGCTGTGGAATAACCACAGAAAGACTTTCCTCACCAGATACCGCCTTCTCTCCAGGGAGCACCAAACTAGCACATTCCTGCTTGGCCTTGGTCTTTAGGGACTACAAGAGCATCAACGCAGTGTTCTAAGCTCAGATTTCCTCAATTGCAGATTTCATCTAGCTTATTCTTTTGATTAATCTGCAAGATTGTGAAGCTAGGTAGAGTGAAAATACCAAGCACTTTTGCCCATTTCTTACTTTAAAAATATAGTTTTTCTATTAGTAATTAATACTGGATTAGTTTGAATAGCTTGAAATTCACCTCTGTTACCAATAATTCAACTGAACTCCACACATCAGAGTGATTTCATTGTTGTTTAGACTCAACTATTAGTTACTTCTTGTATGAAAGATGCAAAGAGTAGTACTGAATTTCAAGTGTTTGTTTTACCAGACTATCTTTTTTTCTATAGAATATAATCTTAATTGATGTATCAATAATACATCACTATATATGTTTTCTATAGAATATAATCTTAAAAGGTTAAAACTCAAAAAATGACAAAATGAAAGGACCACTGAAGGGTTTAAACTATTCATGAATTAGAAATGCTAATGCATTGTTAATCTAACATCTCTAGTTCTCTTATTTATTTGTATTTATTTATTGGGTAAAATCAAGTCTAGGGAATTGTATAGCCATTGTATTTTACTTGCTTTCTGGCTGCATAAGATCTGATGAATGGAGAAAGAGGAAGGATGCAGGAGATCTGAAGGAGAAAGAGAAGTAGTTCATTAAACCAAAAATCAGATAGAGCTATTTTTAAACCTATTATTCTAAGGATGTACTTAATAAAGAACAAATAAGATTGATGTGCAGAGGATATTTAATGGAAACTTTAAAAGACCTTGTATCTTACTTGATCAGAGTAATGCCAGGCATTGTGGAAATCACCATCACCTGCCTCGTTGCTCACTTAACTTGCAACATTATAAAGAAACAAATGCCATCAGAAACGCTGTTTTATCACAGAGGACCCAGGTATCAGGATTTGTGCTTAGGAGACTGCGAAAAAAACAGATTTGGTTTGTCCGACCTGCTGGAGCACGTAAAGGAGGGCTGGAAAACACTTGGAAATGTTTCCCATGTGACTCCTCTTGCACTGAAAAGACACACACACACAGAGACGACACTCAGAGTTTTTTATAGTTTCTACATGGCTACTTGTCTTTTTTCCAGATCATTAGATCAGCATAAGTGTAGGTATGTATAATGAAAGGGAAAATATTTGGCCTTCATAAAAGCTTTCAGTAACTAATGCAGCTAAAACAGCTCTATCCTACAGCATTTACTTTTGAAGTTCCATCATCATATGCACTTCAAGCAACTTTAACTAACAGACTCTTTCTTCTAATGAAAATAGATACTTAAAAGGTCCATATTAGCCTTGGGAAAAGGGAGATGCCTTAGTGGAAAGTCATAATTTTATGCTTTTCTGTCAAAAACGTATCATCAGCTAAACACAATATCTCTAGTAATGTACAATTAAATATAGACAAGAGCCAGAGGGCTCTGCATAAACATTGATAAATTTAATTAGATATGGCTTTAATAACCGCCTTTAAATGTCCAGTACTTWCTTTCAGAAACATCTGTGCCATTATTTTTCCATTAGATATGCAATGTTTTTCCTGTGACCAAGTATCAAGTGTGCTGATTGTTTTTTYAGCTCCAGAGAAGTTCCATTCAAACCCTGTTACTTTTGCAAAAACTTTATGGTAGGCATCTTTTATAGACCAAGCCAGTTCACAAAGGGCTAGTATCGACTGCCAGCAGGCTCTCTGAGTCACCTCTCTCCCATTCATTACTAAATAGTGAATTCACGGAAGGGACAGGATTTACAATCGTTTCAGAGCATACTTCGTTCAATTTTTAATAATGTTTTGCACTYGCCAAATATTTTGCAGCCTAGAGTTGCTGTGTACAGACCATTACAAGCACCACTGATCCCAACTGGAGTTGCCTGAAAAGCAGATTTCTCCCTAACAAAAAAGATTCTCATATTTTCCTCAACCTCATTTTTCAAACCAAGTATTTCTGAATCTTTCATCTACTACACTATATTCCTAATGAAACAGCTGGAATTCAAATATACCCATATTCTATAGAAGATTTCAGCAAACTTCCAAGCAAGTCTATTACAGAATCATTGCTGTAATTTTTTTGATTAATTGCCACTGCTTTCAGCTCTGAAAGCACATTCAGTTGGAGATTTTTATATTAAATTAACTCTAAAGTGGCCTTGGCTTTGCTGTGAGTATCAGTGTAAACCTAATATTCCTTTCTCCTCACATTCTATTATCAGGGCACCTTTTGTGCCTATCGTGGCAATAGGTCATGTCAATTCAAAAGTAATGTTTCTACATTCTACTTCACAATTTTCTATATGATTTTGGTAAACTAAGAAAATAGTTTACTGAACAGATCCTTCTCCTAGCTCCTGGGAGGCCTGGATCACGGCTGAGCAATCTGTCRGCAACTAATTACCGGGAATTACATGCTGCATCATTCAACCTTGCAAACTCGACATTTTTTGAGCATCCAGCTGTTCACCTCTCTACGTACAGGGATACTCCCACCACATTATAAATTAGCTTAAATAAGTATCTAGTCATTTGAGTGTTTCTGAGAAACACAGCCCCATCGATGAGTGTTACTCCATGAGATAGGTGACWTTGTCTCGCACAGTTCTGAAAGTTGTCATGAGTTTTGTGCATAGCCTTAAAAACATCCTAGTTATTCAGTAATTTTAGGTTATCTCRGGTTGCTTAAAATTTTCAGTAGTTTAGGTCTTATTCCACTCGCAGTTTAAATATTAATTTCCCAAAGCGAAACAGTCGGTTTTGGCTGTTTAAAGCATTGTTGGAATTCTGCATTCAGCAGCTGTTTGGTCCATTTACATCACACTGGGGCTCTCTGCTCTTCAGCATAGCTGTGCAACCTGGGGTAGATTTGCTCTTTACAAGAGCAGTGGGATTTGTGCATTCACTGATTCTTGCAAAGAGAGGAAAGAGAGAGAGGAAGACAAAGAACAATAAAAAAACCCCCAGTAGTTTCCTGCCTTGCTGCATTTAGATGAAGTTTACTTTTTTTCCAAATATTTCTAGATAGTTTTTCCTGTTATATGAATGTCTATACAAGGCCAGAGACATCGATTGATCCCAAATCCCAAATCAGAAGAAATATTTTTTGATAAAATGTTGTTTTAATTAAAAAATAATAATAGCCTATAAAAAAATCCAACTACAGTAATTAATTCTCCATTTCATAAAAAAGGGTTTTTTTTTCAAAATATTAAAAAGTGCTTTTTTTCAGTGACTTATTAATATAAAAAAAAACCAGTACTGAACTGAAATTTTTCAAGAAGGTGCTTCTTAAAGCATTTATACATGTGAGAGTATGGCATAGCTTTGTTTCATGCCTCAGGATAAAGCTTTCTATTCCCCTCCCCTGYTCCTTTCTTCTTCTCTTATTTTCCTCTCTCTATAATCTTTACCTCACTTTAAGCAAAAGCTTAGATTGTCTGAAGCCACCACTATGAAATTTGTCTATGAAATTTCAACCATTATTATTCAAATGGCACCCATGATTTTGCATTATAAAACAATTATGCACTATCCAGGTGGGGCAGAACACACCCTCCTCAGCTACTCAGAAAATAAGCACAATATATTGCATACATCAACACAAATAAAGATGAAYATCAATGAAGTCTTAAAGATGAAAGCTGTCCAACTGGCACCATTTTTCCAATATAGCACAAACAGATAAACCAAGTATATATCATTGCTTTCAAGTTAGAGTCTGTAGATTAGGTTTTAAACACCATTATGGCAAGTAATAGGAAAACAGTTGGAGGTTTAGCAATTATTAAAACTCTAAGAATTCATTAGTTTTGCTAGACTTATATTTCTGCTCCCTGTTAACAATACACCTATTGCAAACATATTTCATCTACTCATTTGGGTAATGATACTTAATCTTAGAGATAATAAATAATTTTTGACATTTATGTTTTAAGCTTGAGTTATTTCTCTTGAGATTTAAATCATCATGTTTATATAGAAGTTTTTCCCTTTTTATGACTGTTTTTCAATATCAAGACAGAATTTTTTTTGTTCAGTGTTATATTATTAWTAATAATTCAAGAACCAAAACTTAGGTTAGGAAAAGGAAGAAAACACGTCCTAAGTCAGAAATCTAGAACACCACAGTGAAAGATATATGTTTTGCAGCAAAATGCTCTTCATTTGATGAAATGCAAAACCAGTAGTTTCAAGAAGTCACTAACTGGTCATAAAATGAGTAATTCTTTGGCTGGGAACCTATCAGATAAGCTGCTATATTATGTCTTCATTATTCTGCTAAGCCTGAAAATCGTTTGCATAAAACTGCAGGAATCCACCTATGCGCATGGCAGGAAAGAAAAGGAACCAGCAATCAAGTCCTAGAGGTATTTTTGGAGGCTTTTTGTAGTATAAGCCTATCAAGAAAGCCAACATTAATTCCTATACAGGCAAAAGCACTTCAAATCTGCCTTTTAAACTTATTATCTTTTAAACTTATTAACTTTTACCCCAGAAAACTGTATCCTGTCAAATGAGGCTGAGGCACACCAAGAACATGATTTAAAAAAAAAAAGGAACTTATTTCCGCATTTTCAACACTTATTAACAAATCTGATTTTTTTTTTTTCTAAAAAAGTCCCAAAGAAATAAATTATCACAAGGAAGTTGTAGGTGTTAGCGCTCTTAAAGATAGTCTTGCTATCCTCACAGGGGAAATATAATACATTAAGACGATATTTTAAACAAGAAGACAGAAAGGTGCATACATAATTAGAAAATAATGAGAATTATCATTTGATATCAGTGAGGGAAAGGAAAACATCTGGTATGCATTTTTAATGATTTCAGGAAGGGTTTTTAATCAACTAGGGGAAAACTCATTTAGTATAAAATCTCAAAGTTTGTGACAACATTCTGTTTTTTCATAGTTTAATTAATAGTTGTTTCTCTCATTTGGTACTTATTTTCATCTTTTGGAACCAAATACTCCTACCAACTCTTTGCATTTGCAATTCCATCATGTTTCTCCTAAATAGTTTCCATCTTTCAAGGCTCTATGTAGAAAACACAGGACTTGTTTCCTACACATGCACATCTCACAAACACTTTTTGCTTAAATTGCAAATTCATATCTGGGTTTTKTTTGTTTGTTTGTTTTTAAGCCAAATTCCTCAAAGGAAAAAGAAATGAATGAACTTCAGCTTTCTTCTTACAAGTACAATAGTACAGTACGCATCTATGTAATTTCAGACCATGCAATACATCAATTGTTTAGTTCTTGTAGGGAATAAAACACAAGAAGAAAGGGTTTTTTTGGGTTTTTTTTTTTTTTTTTTGTTTTTGTTTTTTTTTTACTTCAATTAATCCATGGACGCAAACCCAKTTCTGATTTTATGACAGCATCTTGCACAGAATGATATTTTCCATGTATAGAAGATATAATCACACTTTCACAGATAAATAGSCAGGAATGAAAGAAATCATTTTATTTCAAATTGCAAGATTCTATTAATAGAACAAAGTTCAACATCTGTAAGTATTTACATGGAGATGAGCATTATATATTTTTAGACTATTTGTTGAAATTAAAGCTGATCACCACATACTGCATAAGTCTTAACTCTTGGATAGAGGATCACCTCTTTACACTGTGGACAAAGTCAAAGGCACTATAAAAATCCAAAACAAAAATGTCCTTCTAATTCCCCTGTACATCATGTAGAGATTTTCATGAACAGTAGTTATGATTTGCTCTAATAGCTTGAATTTGAGACTTTTTGCTCACAAGTGGTCACATTAATTCCCTTAGCTCTGCAAAATKATGAGACAAGACAGCCTTTAACAAAATGTCTGATTTGTAGCCAAGACTTAATGACAGCTAACTACAAATAATATATCTATATGTATATTTACACAAACATTTTTGTTTTTAATGTTTTAATATTGGAATAAAATATCTGAAAATATTATAAAAACAAGATTATAAAGCATCCTGTTATTTTTAAGTTGTAAACAGTCTCTCTTTTCTCCCCCTAAAAAAAAGTAAATAAAAATAACATAAAAAAATGGATTAGTAGTGGTAATATATGGAGATGATAAAAGTTGTTGTTCATTTCAGGCTTTATGGAGTATGGGGCCAATTTTCAGAAGTTTGTCATTTCCACAGTGCTTTCAATTTCAGGCTATTTGCGCATTACCACCCAGTTTCATAACAGATTTCTATACTGTCCTGTATTTCTTTCTTTTAAATCCACTCTACCATAACAGAATCAAGTGGATTCTATTCTGCATTTTTGTATTTGTTATTTAATGATGGTGATACCTTGTTGAGACTTCCAGAGGGGGACTGTAAATTTTCTTTCTGTAGCTGATGCATGTTACAGGCACATCACCTAAGTGCCTCTCTATTTCTCCCCAAAGAAATAGGAAGATTTTATTTCAGCATATATTTTTCTTCTGATATGTATCACAACAGTCTGTCTTCATTTAAGGGARCATTGAAGATTTACTTCCTTTAAAAATACATTCTTACTGAGTTCAGAGCTATGTGCAGCGCAAGACTTCAATCTCACTATCCAAATATTATTTCCGTTCTCTATCTGGAAAACAAACCAGAACACCGAATACACCAACATAACTTCAGGACAGATCCTAGAATCAATACATATCACTCTAGCAATTTGCATCTTGTCTGTCTTATCGCTACGGGTTAATGACTTTGGATCCGTGCAATGAGTTTTGTGCCTACCCAAAACAACTTCAGCAAATAATTTTTCAATGACTAACAGGATCAACAATCCTCTGTTTGTGCAAAGAAACCCAAAGCATAAAGGTAGAACATMTGCAGCAAGGTGAGGCACTAACACTTTTGTTTTGATACCTGGTTGCTAAACATGCAATTTTATCTGGGTGATGCCAAAAGACCTGTTCAGTTCAAAAACAAACTGTAAGGATGAACGTGTATTATACAGCACAGACACCTAAAGAATAGTTTTAAGGTCTCATTTTTAACGAAATATTCACTTGCCTAAATGTAGAGCACCAGCTATGATGCTGAAAAATGTATGCCATTGTTTCCCTGAGGTCTTAATGTCTTTAGCTATAAACCATTTCTTGCTCTAGATGACAGCAGTAATCTCTTTGCAGCAGTAACTGCRTACTGTGTGTTTGACCAATGAGGTCCATATTCATGAATAAAACACCTTAGGTTGCAGAACTGAAAAGAATGCTACSTAACAAAAAACTGCCCAGCAACATAAGGGTAGGCTCCTGAGAATGGTGTAGGGTACACAGGTAAAACAGTAACAGTATTTTTTATATATATTATTGATATTTTATATATTTAGATTACATTATTTACCATAATTATTAAAAAACAGTAAGCATCAAAAATGTCATATACAGAAATTATATTTGCATAASAGATAACGACTATTTTCAAACAAAATAATTAATACTTCTCACTTTTGTATATGAAAAAATMATCCAATTAAGTTTTCCCCCTACACTTTCCCACCTCCGCAACTGTGTTTTCCTGGTTATTAGGTGTTGATGCATGGGGGGATTCACACTGAACCCTTACTGAGATCAGATTGCAAAAGATGGTGGTGTAYGGCTTGCCACACCTATCTCTGTATCTAAAGAGATTAATTTCTTCACCATTATATCAGAGATGAAAGTGRTCTGGAAAGTTAATGATACTGGTTGGTTTTAAGCACCAGAGAAAGCTTTTATGCAYAGGTCCAGATGATAATTATGAAACATGTACAATGTGCATTAAATGAATAAGAATTAAACTTAGAAAAGGCCATAGGCTACATGAAAGTCTGCTCACACTATCCCTGAAGCTCTAAGTGCTGTTCAATTGCTTATTTTACACCTGTGTAAATCAAGTCAGTAGCTTTCCTTAAATCTCCAGACTATCCACATCTCTCTGTAATCTTCTGAAAGACTCTCCTGAGCATTACAAATACTTCCTTCCCTTCAGCAGCCTGTTAGAGGATGTAATGACCAAAGGGAACCCCTCAGAAGGCAGCCGAGCCAAGGGATTACAGCTCACTGGTCCAGCACAGGCAGAGCATCCTCTTGAACTCCGAGAGGARGCGAGACAACCCCAGGAACACATTCACCAGATCAGAAATAAAATCACTATATCCCATGCTGGAAATATTCTCCTGTTAGGTTTTAGTTTCTCAAAGCTCACCTATGGCTTTTGTTTCTCAGGTATGCACACRCTAATGAAAAGGCAGCATATAATTGTACATTCATGGTCATCCTGGCAGATGTCTTCAATAACATCCAACAGCATAACCTCTTACAAGATTATTTGAGTTCACATAAAATGCCCTGCAAAGTATGGGAATCGATCTTCATCTACCTACCATAAATAGCTATGGGCTCAAAAGTAGTTCTAAGGTTAGATAGGCATACCTGCCTATCTAAGCAGTTAAAAACAGAACTAAATGTTTTATACACAGTTTTACAGGTTATATAATACTTACCACATGAARATTTCCTAATTTTGTATTATACATATTAAAACACTTTTAGAAAATGTGCAYGTTATATTTACCTATTTGTAGATGCCTGCCCAGTATACAAATTTTAATCTGAAGCTAATTCGAAGCTTTTGAYTTTTTCTTTTCAATGTATGGATTTTGTAAGAATGTGGTTTGTTTCTTCTGTCAGTCAGCAGTAGAAGCATATATGTTAACTGTTATTTTGGCATGACCCTASAGGGCATTTCAGTTTATAAGTATATTCTCCAGGTCTTTTACACTGTATTTACACTGGAGGTCTGTTTTCTCTATTAAACAGTGCAAATATTTTAATTGTGAAGTGATTTTTAAAAACAATCACAGTTCCTGATTAAATATTAACTCAATTTCTGTGCTAATTCAAATGAACACACATTGTGAACATAGCTAGCTTTGCAAGCTATGGGTTTTCTTCCTCTGTCCTGGATTGCAATTAGGTCTAAAGGACCTTTTTTTCTAGATCTACTGGGAAACCTAGGAAAAGTCACATCATCTCTCCACTCCACCTGTAAGGTACAGAAAAGGAGAGCTTGCTTTTTTGCCAAATGTTTTGATACTTAATAGTAATGAGTRTTATCAAGATGTTAGATAATTAATACTGCCAAAGCCTAAAAAACCAGACTTCTAAGGCATACTGGAACATCAGTGGTATTACAGCCCTGTAAATTATTCCCATAARCTTAACCTCTTAAACTAAAGAGGTTACTAAACTTAACCTATTAAAAACTAGCTGTTTAATTTTGGGAGGGCCCAAAAGAGCAAGCCAGTGAATGATCACTACTTTCCAAATTATACAGATGAATTTTTCCTTGTGAAATTTTCTGTATATATTTTAAAACAAGTACAAAAATACTTCTATTCTGTCCTATCAAGTGAGGCGTCCTTTTCCAAGTAAGTAAATAAGTACAGGAACATTCTGGCAAACAATTGTTTTTAAAGACAAAATTAACTTGTAGGATGCTCTGTATTCCTGAGCATTCCAGAGCGGCAATAAAGTCATGTTATACTGCAACAAAAACAAGTTTCTCAGGTGCAGGCAAATTCATCAAATGTCTTTTCTGCTTTTTTTTCCTGATCTTAAAACTTAGTTCAAAAAAGTTAAAGACCCTAAGGTGCTTATGTTCCTAATTTCACTTTGATTAAGGCAAACAAACAAAAGAAGAACATAGTAGAGGGTTGGCACACTAATAAGAACATCAATTTCTACACTTGCTCTTTCACATTCCACACATTTGTTGTTTCTACTATCAATATTTAGAACTAGTTCTCCTACTTCTCATCACTAAAAAGTAAAGTGCTTAAAAATAGAGAGAGACTTGATTGTTCTGTCCTTCAGGTGGAAAAGAACTCAAAGGGGCCACGGTGAAGTGGCCATATTGAAGTTTGCTGTGAGGGGAGCTTTGTGGCAGGCAACATACATTTGTCGTTCACTCAGTTCAGCTACATCTCTCAAACATCTGCTATATTATTTCTCTACTTTAAAATAAAGTACTTTTCAACTTAATGTAGAAAAAAGGAAGGGTAAAGAAACCTTTCAAAGCAAGGTTATGTATGTATAGTTTCTCTGGCAACTGTAAAGCAGTCAATTTTTGACCTCAGAGCAGCCAGCATGGTATCAACACAGTAATGCGAAACCTGTAGGCAGTAAATAGCTACACAACAGAACATATGTCTCTGAAGGAGATTTATTGCACTGAAGCATGGAAATGCCTTTATATATAACTCTTGGGCTTCATCTGTGTATTTTAATTGAATGCAAATGCCAAAACCAAAATCTATTTAGAGCTGCCCCTAGTGTCATATTTGAGTTTCCCCAGATGATAAATGTGATGTGATAACATGTCACAATAGAAGGAAAAACAGGAGATGTTCAAAGCACCGTTGAGCAGAAATACTCAAGAGCAATATACATATGCTACTTTGCACATAACTTAAACTGTTTACTAATTGAAACATGATCTGATCTRCCAAATGTTCCTCTATGTTTTTCATTATAAGATCCTTCAGAGATATCCTACCCTTTATAAAACAGTGTATACAACACAGGATGAACAAAACCACTGCTGAATTCCTATTTGCTCCATGAACTTCTCAGTATGATTACCTATAAAATATCAAAAGAATCTCTCTTCAGAAAACGGAGCAATTGAGTTTAACAGTTGTCCCTTGCTAATCCTGCAGAGGATCACATTACTACACAGAGGATAAAACAATAATTTAGAGATAAATGGGGCCATATAATATGATGCTTTACATCAGGATGGAATTGGAGTCAGTGATCCAAGTTGTCATTTCAAGATAGCATCAGCAAAAAGCAAACAAACCAAACACTCACACAACAACAAAAGGAACAAAAATAATTACAGTTGGATTGGCTAGAATTGCAAGTGCACATAAAGACCTAATACACCTAAATAAGCTGCCAGAAAAACACTGTTCAGACCTTCAAGATTTTGGAAGACATTTGAAAACTGTAAGAGATAGAAGGCAYGCATTTAAGAACTATAGACAAGAATTAGTGTTGATAAATAGAGCTAATCATCCAGGAAAATCTTTAGCTCTGACATCCTGTGTGCACATAAGCCTTACGTTATGCAAAAGCCTCACTTGCACTTTTGAGCAATTAGATCTGTGTCACCACTAACCAGGATTAAAATAAGAGCCAGCTGATGCCCTGATACAAAYAAGCAAGACAAACAAGCAAAACAAAACAAAAAAAACCCACAAGCTTTTGGGAAACCACATGTACTCAACAACAGTTTTGAAGATGATCTCTRATTTGAAAAGGAAGACTTCATTCAGTGACTGTAAGTAGAAGATGGGCTATACTAACATGTATAGCATACAGTTTTAGCCTGCCTCTCTGTTCCATCTTGTTCCTTCAGCCATTCACTACAAAACATTTCTACAGTTCAGGATCAAGACCAACACAGGATCATATGAAGCTGACATCTGTATTTCAAAGGTAGCTATTAGGAGAATTGCTGAACTAATTAAGATGAAAAATAAATAGAACTTCTTCAGAGAAGAAAAAAAAGTAGGGAGTTTAAAATCAGACAACTGCACTACTCTTCATACACCATTAATTTAATGTTCTGTTGAAGGTTATCAATCTCTGCTTGACAGAAACTTTTTTGTCTGGTAATAACCTACGTGAAATAAAAAGTGGCGTAGGCATCCCACCTCTTCCTACACACTCTGCTACCAAACCATTGAGCAGCACTGCTTTTGGAGGAAGGCAGAAAGGAATCATGCATCTTAGCATGACCTTTAAAAAAAGCAGACGTATCGTAACAGAGAATTATTTCCCAGGACTAGGGATTGTATTTGTGAATGAAAAACACTCTCCCACTTCTATCCCACTTAAAATGCGTAATATATTTGCTCACATTTTTCAGATACCTCTGCAAAGAACACATTCTTTAAGCTGCAAGATGTGTCCTCTACATTTCCTTCAAGTTACTTAAATCCAATTAGTATAATCAGAAGAAGTGATGATGCTTAAATTTTTTATCTCAAGCAAAATATAAATCGTAACTCAGTTTCACCAGGATTGAGCTATTACTTGAATCAAATCTGAATCCCAACTTTTCCCTCTGAAATTAGCCTTGAGGCTTAACTCTAGACCCCAAGGATATCTTCAGAGTTGAGAAAATATAGTTTTGGATCCATCATTATAATAGAGGTATAACTCTAATTTGCCACTTATTTTTAACAATAGAGGATAAATTCTCTGACTGGCAGAACTGCATAGCTTCTGTCAACAGTTCAACCATTATGATAAATCAGCCAATTATAGGACTTCAGAGCATTATGAGTAACAGCTGACTCAGGAGAGAAACTTCTCTAACCTCTTAAAAGTCTCAAGTATCCCAGCAGATTAACCTACACAACAGGTTTTATGGAATGTTCTTATTGAATAGGTCCCTCACATATTGATAAGATCCTGTTAACAACTTGATCCTAAAAAAATACTGATACCATTTGAAAAGTTCAAGATATGTAGAGCGTTCAAGGCTTCCCAGTTCTCAGGGGTAAGTAGCTGACTGAAATTAAAGTGCAGTAGAATGAATAATAGGGAGTAGAAAAGGCATACTACAAGTTGAAACCCATTGACAAAAAAAGACCTCAAAGGGGAGTAAACAGTAATAGAAGATTCCAGTTGCTTTATCATCTCCTACAATCTTCCTTGTTACCTTCCTTGACCTCATTAGCTAATTTAGAGATCATTTTGGGTTGTACTTAGTCCAAGAAGCCCAGTTCTATTGCATGGAGCTGGTAAATCAAGCAGAGCACAAACTTCCTTAGAACAGACTTGGCTTGAATTTTCCTCCATATTTTTCCCAAAGGCCTATCATGTTACATACGCACACCCGCATCCAAGTAGGGACTTGATTGGTATGTAATTTATTGTATCAGTTATAGATTGTGCACTTCTGATGGAAGTGCAACTTGTTTTACAAGTACAAAATCTTTTCCATCTTTTCCTACAATTTTATTTCTCATGGTTAAAAGAGATATAAGAATTATATTTATATGCATGCATATATATTTTTATATATATAAAATGACTGGGAAATGCCAATATGATACTAAAGACAGAATCAGAAATATTGTTCACCTGCTGCTTAACACCGTAGTTATCTAAGTCCCAGTGTTCAAGATCCTGTTATTGGAGACCACCTACATTTCATATGATTGATATGTGCCACCAACAAAGCTGTGATCCCACCTAGTTGCTTAGCATTTTGAGCAAGGATTTTGAACAGGTCATCCCACAACCTCCTCAAACACCACAGACTCCATAGCATCTTTCCAACTGATGAGTCCCCTGACTCATCTCAGCCCTTTTTGTTCATCGGTAGCCTCAAAATCTTCTCTGCTGCTGAGGAGAAAAAAAATAGTGTTGTTGTTTCCAAGGTCACAAAATAACCAAGTTATTTTGTCTTTATCCTTGAGATGGTGAATTTCAACTTGGCTTGCGCGAYTGAAAAGCCTTGAACCAGCGTTCAGGAGAGGAGAGTCTTAAAATTCATTTTTCTCTAGTACCTAGAGGTCTAGATTAAGGCTGTAGGGCAATGACTCTCTTCACTGGAGATTCAGATACCTGAATCCTCTCTTTCAAAAAGCTTTTCTTTCTAAAAAGCTTGCAGAACATGAAGAGCTGTCACCAATCATTCATCTAAGAAACAGAACAATGATTTTTACGAAAGATGCTAATTCATTTTTCTGCTCTATCTGACAATATTCAAACCACTCTGATGATTTATCTTACTGTAATGCTTTCATTTCACATGTCATAAATGAAGAGCAAGAGAAATCATGACATTATATCCCAGTACTTTTTGCCTGCACGAAACAGTAGGAAATCTGCTATTGAAATTTGAACTTTATTATTTATATTTATAGTAACAGCTGAAAACTGATTCCACAGTTTTAGCCAAAGCAATGACCTTTTGGACAAACTTAAAGCCATGACTTCACTTATAATCTAATAAGCTTGGTGAATCAGATCACCAGCAGAACACATATCACAACCTAAACGGATCTCAAAGATGCGTTTTGATGTCAACTGTTTTGTTTCCACTGTCCTAAAACAGCATGGCAGGGGAGGGGGGAGATGGGTGGGGAAGGGAGCACACATACACACACAAAGCAACTATGATACTTCCTTTCAACAGGATTAGCATATGGAATGAGAACAGAAGGGCTGCACTTCACTGAAACTCCCTTAAAAATAACTGTTATTCTCCATTCAGCATCTCCATCAACTTGTTCCCTTTTTTTTTTTTTTTTTCTCTCCTCTCCACTGGAAGTAAATCCAAAACTTTACCTTGATATAACTGCATTTCTGTCTCACGAGTGGGAATGCAAAAGTAAAGTTCTTCTACACTGACGTTCACAAGAATATAGGGAACATTTCAAACAACAAATTCTTTTGTTCACCACTGA
Source organism: Eudromia elegans (assembly GCA_003342815.1). Classification (NCBI taxonomy): domain Eukaryota; kingdom Metazoa; phylum Chordata; class Aves; order Tinamiformes; family Tinamidae; genus Eudromia; species Eudromia elegans. Next base: position 1,900,435 of record PTEX01000131.1, on the reverse strand, counting down.
TGCACAGATAATCCTGCCTTTACTCTGTGTTCCAGGGGGAACCTTGCAGCAAATATCACTGTTGTGCTAGCATGCTACTGGGCATTGTATGGGCAGGTTCTTCATTTTATTGAAGGAAGTAGTTGTGGGTTGTGATCATGTGCACCAGAATACCTAGGTGCTTACTCTATCCTAATCTCTTTGGAATCTATCTAGCTTCCATTTACGCCACTAGTCAGAATTTCAAGTGTGTTTATTTTTCATGATGCTCCTCAAGTATTTGCAAAGTACATTCCCACTTTTAAAGAGATAGATCCAAGGACAATTAGGCAGCTAGAGTCTACCATCCCAACAAGACCAACAATTCCAAACATAGGGCTTTCAGAAAGCCCTACGATCAGTTTATCTAGGCCCTTAATCTAGGCATCCTCAGACTATCCATGTTTTCCCTCACAGTAGCCTCATAACTGGAATACTTGCCCATAGCATTGAAGACTAGGTTCAAATCTCTTCCTGGGATGTTCCCAGGTATTTCTACACAGAAGTTAAGATGCAACCACAGCTTTTTCTTTCGGATATATAAACCCATTTGAAAAGCACAATTACTATTGCTGTGTCAGTACTTATCCTGGCGCGATTACTGTTGAACAAACTGAACTATGTACTACCAAAACAGTGATGTTCAGGAGGGTCTAAGTAGTCAATTTTAAATGAGTTTATGTATACACGCATAAGCTCTAACTGTATCCAGTCTTCTTGGCAAATTGAGAAATTAATTTTTAAAATTCATCCCCATTCCAGATAAAATCTTGTAAAATAAATGTGTTGCAAGTTTGACACCTCCACTGGGCAAATTAACAGAAACCACCATAAAGATAAAAATCCACATGAACTAGGTTAAATGTGATATCARAGAGTCAGAAAGGCTTTTGAAAAGCAGAAGAATTCCATTAGGCTTGTGAAGTAGCATGTAAAATACTTAGCACAGATATGGGAGATCCTGTTCATATAGTCAGCTACAAGGCTTTCAATGAGTTTGCTTTAGCATTAAGAGCCTTTGGCAGGTAGTCATGGGATAAAACAGGAGGTCCTCACATGAATACACAATTTACCTAAAGACTGGATGGACTGAATTCTTCTAGCAGARAAAGGCTGTTAAAAGGGATTCACATATGTTGGAGTATACGCTGTCTACAAACAAAAAAGCTTTGCAAGACCTGGAAAGGGACATGGGAGGGAGCCCAAAATACTCAAGTGACAAAAGTTGCTGATGAAATTACRTTGCACAAAAAAGAGAAGTTGAAGGCAGACTGCAAAGGGCTATAAAACTGAGTGACTAGATAATAAATTGGCAGGTGAAATTCAACATAAGCGTGCAGTGATGCATGTGAGGAAAAATAAATCCCGTTCTCTATATATTATTGGTTGAGCACTACTAAAGAATAAAATTTGGGATTGTAACAAATAGTTCTGACAAAATAGCAGCTTAAAGTGTAATAGTGGTCAAAATAAACTAAGCAACTGTTATGAAAGATGCTGCACTTAACAGAACTCACAATGAAACCATTGGGATCTCAAAACCTAACAGCTCTTAAAGGSTCAGAGGCTGAAGGACTAAAAATAAAAGATGAGAAAAATCCATGATCTAAAGGCAGTCGTTTCCACAGCACATTTGAAGTAAGTTGCATCATAAGATTTCTCAGGAACCATARTATTAACATCACCCCAGAAAGACTTGGCCTACTAAAGAGCAGCTTCTTTTAATAGGACAAAGGCTAGCTCTGGTCATAGATGCTTGCCCATGCTTTCCAAGCAGWGGTTACACGGCAGTCAACAAGAGTTACATGAATAATGTTATATACCTGCACAAGATCTTAGAGGAGGATCCCCCTCCACCTTTTAAAAAACCAAAGGTTTTCATCATTTGGTGCMTGGTGGTCACAACTCATCCTAAAGCATGCTTAGGATAGAAGGAGAATTTCGCTCAAGTAGAAACTATTTCCCTTTAAGAGCTAGCAGGGAGCAAAATGGACTTGCTTTATTTTTGGTTCTCAATTTGTCACACTCAAGTAAAATGCTGTTTTATGGCTCTAGAAAATAATTATAATAGTTTTAAGCGTGTCACATGGGGTTGGCCTTCCAATTCTTTTTAAAAATAGGATGGATATACTTCTGTGTTAATTTCCCTTGCCATTTTTACTAGTCATGAAGTGATTTTTACTGCTTACCCAATGGATCTTTCTGTAGTTACCCATCTGCTCCTCCTACTTTGATGTTGCAAGAATAATTAAAACTAGATGGAGCTACTTACATAAACTAGAAAAGTCCTGATCCAAAACATATTGCTGTTTGATGCCCAAAATGACTCTATATCTCCACAGAAAATATAGCCCTTTGAATGTTTCAAATTAGATGTAAGTAGATCTTTTAAAGTATACAACCTTGTTAGAGGTTGTATTAGTATACGTGCTATCAAATATATGCGTGTTCCACTGACAAGTCATTGAGTTGTATTTTGTTCCCTCAGATTGATAAAATGTGTGTTCCTTAACATTTCTCTTTGGATTTATGTAGCTTATCAATAAAGTAGAGTCAAGCAAGAAGACCTGACTCTTTTCAGCAGAAAAATTTACCTCTTTGACTGCCCTGGGTGGGGGAAGAGAGAAGTAAAACTAAAAGGAGCTTAGGCTTTCACATGCACTTAACAGGGATCTAGAAATAGGAAACACCTTAAAATTCCTCATMTGACCTAGAAGACTAGATATTTAAGCAAACCATAAGCCCCTTGGTGTTCCACCATGGCCACATACTACAGCTTTCTTTTCTCTTCTAGGATAATGTATGAAATTCCAGTTTACACTTGCTAAATAAAAATCTTCAGAAGTAGTAGCATATGGCTTGGTTAYAGAGAGTACATGTAAGGTCACAAATTGCCCCTAGTATTTATAAAATGCTGAAACCYGCAAAGACTTAGACCAACATGCAAAACCTCTAGGAACTGTGTTTTCCACAACATTCAAAATAGTAAACTAAAAAGAAGGAGTAGTTCAAACTATTGAGCAGTCTTAACCATGAGACACATATCATTCTGCTACTCTAGATACAGTAATTTCTGCAGCCAGGMACATCTGCCAGAGCCTTTAATCAAATCTACAGGACATGCAAATCTGGAAGTTATATTTTATTATAAAACACGAGCAATAAAGTTAAATGATTTTTAAAGAACCAAAACAGTACAGAGAAAGAATTTTTTTTAAAAAAAAATCATATGTTGCAATAGTCTAGATAACTGTATTTTCTTTCCACTAACCTCCCTTACTTTCACTCATGCATTATTTTAACTTCCTTTTCACTTTCTTGTGCTTTAACAGCAAGGAGAAGAGAGTTTGTCATATAATCCAAGCCAAGACTGAGCTGTGTAGCTCCTGATGCTGTCCCACATGGTCCAACCACAACCACCGACACACGGGAATAACTGTGTAAGATATGTGGCTGTGGTTATCAACACTGTTTGAGTAAAGTGAGTAATCAAGACACCTGGCTAATCAATGCAGTACCTTCAAGCTCCCAATTCCATTTTAAATACAGAGTTTCTTTCACTTTCTCACTTCTGCATTGGACTAGACACCAGAAAGTGAATGGTGACAAGGATAAGGACACGTTTCCCTTCCATCAAGTAGTGCAGTGACGTTACCAGCAAAGTCACCTTGAAGGAAATCAAGAGCTGCTGACAAGGCCTGATCAGGAGCCACAGGACAGCAGGACTCTCAGGCTACAGCGTGACAGCTGCACGGGCGTATCTCGCCCTTCTGTCATATGTCAAAAAAACCTTCTCTCTTAAAATACACAATAGCTCTGATGAAAAGTAAGGCTGCCTTTCCCCTTCCTGGAGAAATCTGGTCCAGAGTAAGTGATGCTGGGTCTTGGGAAATCTTATTTTCAATTAGTCTTGCATCTCTTGCTGTCATCATCGTYAGTAAGTTATGGCATGCTTAGATTTTCTGTGGAGAATACATTTACTGCCATTCATCACTATGATTTATGAAGATCCCATAACAGCAATTAGTAGTTGTTGTTCAGTCATACGCCATCATCAAGATGATACAGCCTGTAGAGTTGAACTACTTTGGGATCTGCAATTATTTTGTTTATTTGAAAACCACATTTGAAGAGACAGAAAAAAGCTGTTTTTTTTTTTTTTTTTTTTTTTTTTTTTTTTTTTTTTTTTTTAGGTCCTCCATATACTTTAAGCAATTTAAAATTCTTGGCCAATGAAAAGTTTGCCTCAAGAGAAAAAAGGGGAAAGGGGGGGGGGAACCCCTCATTCCCTCCCAGAATTAAAAAAATATGAACGATCAGCTTTCCTTTTAAGTAATTCTGTTGCCAACAGTAATGCACATTGCTACCACACATCAGATCTGAATATAAATGCCTTACTTGTTATTCATTCCTTGGTTAAATGGAAGTTGCAGGATGCATAATTTGGTGCATAAACTGTGTAATGTTTGTTGGAAGATACAGATGTGACTGCGATAAAATCAAAAAGGGATTTGTTTCTATGCCTCCAGAACCCAAATCTGTTCTTCAGAGCAGTATTTCACAGAGATACAGAAGAAAACATAAAGGTTTATGTCAAAGTTTCTGTGGTGGTATACAAAGGAGAATTTAAATCTTGGCATTCATAAGCTGAAAACAAGTAAGGGGGTTTTCACACAAGAACGAGTCTCCATCATATCTTCTATAATACATAATTAAACCCCCTAATAAGTACAAGACACTTTTAATCAGTTATCTCCTGACAAGGCAGGCTTCATAGATGTATAAATATCTGTTCAGCAAGCTCATTCAAGTGGTGAAGTAAATCCCATGGATACTGTTAATAAGAGAAAATACATGCAGAACTCTCTCAGTATCAGCTCTCTATTGCAAAGGGCTGCTTCCCACTGCACTGCAACCATGTGGGCGGCTCATCAGTGTCAGTAATCTGCAAAGTAGCACAGCTTCTCCAATAGACTCAACAAATCAAGTGGAGGTTATCACTTCTAACTGGAGCTGAAAGCGATGCATACCTTTTAAAAACATGCTCATGTTTTACATGAGCAAAATCAATTCTAAGCCTCCAAAACCATCACCAAAATAGCTACTGTGACCTTCGGTTTCCAATTTGCAAGTATTTTTAGCAATCTATAACTGTCATAATTGATGAAACTTTCTGCAACCATACTTAAAAGCTTTGTAAAGCTTCCATTATTCCTGAGTAATTGGTAATAATGCGCTGTCGTGCTAATGAGTGCTTATGCGTGACTGCAATAGTAAGAGCACACTCCTCAATTTTAAGCATTTTATTTCTAAGAAATAGTACATTAATTTTCAATATTTTATAGTTGGCTTACCTTGATAGCATTTCAAAACTTTGAATCATTTCCCCCTTTTGTTATATATTTTTCTAAGTATTAAAAAAAATGTACACAAAGAATTCATCTGCTTTCCTAACCAAATAATTATTTTAATGAAAGCTGTAAGAAAAAGAAAAAAAGTGTAATAGTGAAGCTGCTATATAAATTACAGTAATAAGTTAATAAGTTCAACATTCTTGACTATACTTATGAACTTACAACAAGTTAAACATAATCCTGCTTTTAGGATTATATTACTATAATCTAAGGAAATTCTGCAACTTTATTTTAATAAGGATTAAGTTACTGCTAAAACTAGAGACCCTACATTTAATCAAAACATTTCCTCTCTCAGTTTTCTTCCCCTAATGTTCATTTTTTTTTCTTCCAAGGACATTTGAAACTAATGTTATATACCAAGGATTTATGTAAAGAGTCTCTCAAAGCACAAAAAAAACAAGGTAAATTTTCTTTGAGAAGCTGCCCATTGCATATTAAGTGTGAATATCAAATATCAGATCACATATATACTTTCCAGTTCATGTTTACTGCACCTTAGGGAAACATCTCACAATAGAAAGCAGTTACAGAAAAGCCTCCATAGTACTTGGGATACATCATTTATAAACACTGTAGATAGAAAAGGAGAACCAAAATTCCCTAACTATAAGACGTTCAGAAAGAGGCCTCCAGAGTCATCTAAAAATAGAGCTTAAACGCTTCTACACAAAGGTTTAGGTGGTATCATGTCCTATGTCACTGTCGTTGGCAATCAACACCCCCAATGTCTTCTGTACTGATAAACCCCCAAAAGCCAGGCCAACAAAAACAACAGGTCTGATTATAAGCTGTTCAGGAGGGAGGCACCTCCTTAAATAAGGCATCCACAGGTCTAGTCTGCAAGAAAGATTGAGGATGTAGAGGCACCTAAGGATTTCAAACCCTTTTTATATCTGGGCCTCTGTTCTGTACTGCACTCCTGCAAATTACAAGAGCAATGTCCTTACACTAATAAATGATTATAATGATGTCCTTTCATTTACTAATGAAAAACAAGCTATGTCCTCTGACTGTGTTAGCAGCACAGACCTTTGAAACCTGATAGATCAGCTTGTGCCTTCTGCCTAGGAAGGTTTATTATTAGTCTCTTCACTACATGCATATAGTTATATGCATATAATTCATCTATACATTGTACCTTCTGGAAAAGAGAAGAGTTTTATCTTAATACAACACACCTGTCAGAAAATAGCCGTATTTTATCATCTGTTGCTATACTTGGGAAGCACTAACGACTCATCGATTCTGTTGCTGCCTTAAATCCAATTGGTGTTGTCTTTCAGGTGAAAAAGTAATAAAAACTCCATCGTGATTGTAAGCCCTAAAAGAAAGGATTACTGTCATAAAGAAAAGTCAAGGAGTTGTCTCCGTAGAGCTTTTTAGATTGCCTACAGCAAGAGAGATGAGTTAGGCACAAACGCAGGATTAGAATCTCTCAGGTAGTTTTTGCCATAAACTAGCGAGAAGCCCTCAAACTCTTGCACCAACTTTCCCACCCTCTTCCCTCGGTTTTCTACCATGTTTTCAGGTTGTATTGTCTTGAATGATTTTTGTGGCAAAAGGAGTACACAATAGGGTATCCTAATGTTGAGGCAGAACTCATAAGCTCGCAAACATAGTGATGACACAAAAATTGTAGTATGAAAAAGATCATACGGAACACAATGCTCACTACAGAAGTATAAATATACTAAATGCTATGGAAAGAGATGTTACCACTTTCCAAGTGGCTGTGAAAGAATGGATGCCAGGTGTTGCGATTAATTAACTGAGAAAGAAAAAAAGTGGATACCAGCAGAGAATACCAGCATCCAAGGCTGATCTGTTCACAGTTATTTATATGACTGAGCAGGTGTCTCAGTGGTAATATCAGTAGGAAGTTTTACTATTCACAGGTGTAGCTCCCCTTTCAGAGCTCCACCAGAGACAGCTGTGTTTGAACAGTTTCAGCTTGCCAACAAAGTTTTTCATATTCCTGCTTTTCCCAAGACACTGCTCCCAAAACTACTGCAAGCCAATTCCGCTCTTTCTCCACAAGTAAACTAAGGCACTTTGTGCTTAGACAGTCACAGCTTTAATATATTCCTGCTTCTACCTGCAGACATAGCAGGATCAGCACTTCCCTAGTATACACAAGTAAAGTTGTTAATTGCACCCTTTGAATTGACCTTACAAGCCATGCTAAACTGCCTTGGTTAGTCTGAAGCTTACCACAGACCATGTCAATCCATTTTAATTACTTATAAATGCCCACTACTGAAGCATAGTAATCACACAGTTAGTAATACATCTTTACACCTTCTTATCTTTATACCTTCTCTGTGAGAGACCATTATCCTGATTTTACAGAGTGGGACCCAGAAAACTAGGTCTCAAATGCACATGTTATTTATATATCAGGTCCAATGTTTCAATAACTAAAGAGAGAAGGCCAAACTGCAATAATATAACAGGCAGCCCCGATTTAAATGCTTGTTCCTTAAGAATGATAGAATTAGATATTTTACAACAGGACTAAATAGCACYGTAAAGCTCCATAGGTACAGCAGCACTGCCTAGTTGTGTCCATGGGGGCAAAGCTAAAGTTAGCTTTTCTCTGTGGCACGCCTGTATCCTGGTCTGTAGAATGAGGCAGTCTTTAAGAGGCAGTGGGATTTATATCCACTATGGAAACCTATTCCACTCTAAGACCTGTAGAAATGTGTAGAAATTAAAAATGCAGTTTACTTGTGCTCTGCAAATTCTCAACTATGCTGATTTATTATCTTAAACATTAACATCCTTTAAATTGAGTATGATCTTAGTGGCATTTTTGAACCATAAGCAGGAGGTGGGAGGAGGGAAAATCTCTTGCTTGTACTTTTAGTTTCATGTACTTTTAATTTAAGCTCTGAAAGCTTTAAGAAATCTGGTAGTCAAGCACACCATGAAAACCTATTAAAACAACCACTGAAAGAGTTACACAAGAGCATCAGCACATTTATTCCAACCTTACTTCAATACAGAAATGTGGTAGATGTATCATTCCAGGCATTTGTGCTATTCCTTCTTGCAAGGCCTCTCTCATCTGCATGTACAGGCTAAATCCTCTTTCCTGGTGGCTATGGGGTCTAGCCGTACTGAGCAGTGAAAGCACTTGACGAGCAGAGAACAAAAGCAGCCGCTGCAGTGAAGGCAGCGCTTTTAAGAGCAGCATTTGAGTTCTGAGGAATCTCTTGCTGGTACCGGGGCGCTATGAGAAGTACAGCCGCCCGCTACGACTGTGATCTTGGTTCCCCATTGCCGGGCTGGCGGGAGCCAAGACTGGCAGCTCACTTAACTTCATTGGGAGAGAGAGACTACCCCTTGCCTCACGTAAGTTAAAAGCGAGCCTTCTGGCTGGATAAGAGAGCCCAGCGCCAATGGGAGACCCATCTGTTCCTACTAAACTCAAAGGAAGATGGTTCTGATGCTGGGATTCAAAGGCAGAGGGATRGAAATAGGGCAGAGCGGAGGATGCTCCCTATACCAAAGAGCGCTTGTGAACCTCTAGTGAGCGTCTCCTAAGTTAAACTTCAAATTTTATTCATCTCTATAATAGCRTGCCTCTTCTTTAAGATAATTCAGTATCATTATACAATGAGATTTCTAGTATGAAATATGCTTAGTAACTGCTATCCAGCTATAATTACTTCATAAACATATTTGTAAAACCTAAACATACCTTTAGAAAATTGCAACCAAAGAAAAAACCCTCTGCTAATGGCATTTACATATGAATTGCATTTTTGAAAAATCCTTTGTATAATAGTCTGCTATTTCATTACAACACATTTCTTTGCGCAGGGAAAGATTACTTAGCTCCCCTGTGGCTGAGAAAAAAGCAGCGTTAAATATGCACTAGCAACTTGCATACATCAATTTGTCATATAAAATAGCAGCAAGTAGAAAGGAAAAAGCTTCAGTTCCATAGAAACAAGTTTTTATAAGATTGCTTTAAAAGTCCAACTTGTGCTATTGCYGAGTTTTACAAATAGCCCAACGATGATGTTTTTTACCTTCTAAGGAAACATTCCATGGCCCATGCATACTCTCATTTAATACAAAACTGAGATAAAGCTTCAGAGGTGTAGTTCAGTTCAAGTCTTAGAAAGAAAATGTCCTTTAATAATTTACAGTTTGAACAACTAGATCAGACCGAAAGGGAAAATCCTTTGTCRAGTCTCTGCAAGTTTTTAGGCACGTTTGCACAGAGAGGAGTTGTTACCGCTTCATTCTCAGCATGCACAACAGGCCCGAGTAACTTTTGTTTTGCCCAGTTCTCTCCTCAGGGGGTCGATTTAGACAACATGGATTTTTTTGTTCTGGTTTACCTTTCATTCGTTTTCCTTAACACAAAAAACACCTGTGTTTTCTTCCTGCTTTATGGCAGGAATGATGTTTCTAAGTCCTCAGAAGAGGCAGAGGAGAAGGAAGGCAGGTGCAGGCSGGGCTGCCATCCCCGCACCAGGGCAGAGCTCCCGCCGGAGCCCAGGGCCACCCAGGATCAGCCCAGCACAAATTTGGGCCCATTTCCTCCACACCAGGTAAATCTAGGCTTATGTTGTCATACTCTGTTTCTGTRCTACAGCAAAAGCAGTAAAACACTACAAATAAGTGTGGAAATTCCTACTCATTTATTGATCTAAGGAGCTCTTCTGGCATTTCTAGMCGAAGTCATGGCAAAAGAGCTTTTATGGCTATCCAGAGATATATTCATGCTTACCTTAAAATGACAGGTTGTAAAAAAAATACATATACGTAGTTCYAGTGACAGGTCTGAAGGTCAGGAATTATTTAAAAATAATATCGTGATACTCGTGYAGCTTTTAATTTTGAGCATTTTTGAGCATGGCAGCAAGGCTGAACGCTGCGCACGGGGCAGCGCACGCCGCGCCGCCGCAGGACGCCAGCCCTCCAGAGCCGTCCCTTCTATCATCTCGAAAACACCGAAGATGATAAATACGCCCGGAGCAGGGGATCGCCTGGGCTGCTAAGCTGTCCTTCGGGACAYCGCTAATGGTGGCCCGTTTGTCACAGCTGTCAGGGATGATGCGGATTATTTGGAAGGTTTCGCAATACCTTTCATTCACAGGCCTCAAGGGCTGCCTGGAGGACAGGAATRGAGTTTCATGAAAAATATCAGTATTTTCGTCCTGCGTTTGGACAAAAATTATGTCTCTTAAGTTCKAGGGAAGAGGAATAAGAGAAGAAAAGGAGATACAAGCCGGGTGGCTATCAACTCAGCGGGGCTGAGCACTCACCTGAGCGCCAAGGAGCCAGAGCCTAGGCCCAAGAAGAATCACACACACACAAAAAAAGGGATTTGGGCACATTTCCCAAGTCCAATTCAGTCCAAGTTCAGCACAGCCTGATTTGCTGGCTCAACCCTGTGCCCATGCTGAGGTTTCAACCCAGAAAGAGCTGAGAACTGCCTGTAAGCATAGAGGACATCTCACAAGTTTTGTGTAGAGGTRTCTCATAACGTAGCAGTGGCCTCTGCTGTGAACTGGCATTGAATGGATGGCACAAAGCACAGTTACAAGCTGCTGGGATGTCCAACGCGTTCCTCTTCAAGTAAATTTTAAGGACCAATTAAAGGGCTGAAGATAGTTTTCAAGTGTGCTTGTCTTAAATTGGGTGCACTTTGATATGCAAGTTCACATAATTAGATACTGCCATTTAAAGGACACGCACAAACACACATTAACCTTTCAATCTTGCCATCTAGTTCCTGWCCTAATTTGCTGTTTTTCCTACTGAAATGCCACTTTGAAGAAATATCAGAAWAACAGCCAGGGTTTTCTCACAGTGCAGATTTGTAAGCAACCYGTGATGTTTAAACATAACAGTATCATAATAAAATATTTATACCTAACAAAGATGCATCCATGCCATGAATATCAGCTGTGCCTACCAGCTTAAATCATAGCAAATACCTTATAGTACTAAGAGGAAATTATTCCCTAATTAGGCAACTTTTGAGCCAGGTTTCTAAATTCTCCTCATGGTTAATAGAGATACACATCCACAACAGATGGATGGATGGATGGATGGATGGAGATATTCAGCTGATCAGCCATCACCTGTACATCAGCCATCATTAGCCATCATGTAGAGCCTGCTTACTAGATCACAACCATTTCTGTCTGATAGTGCAGTAAAAATACTATGTGTAGCTTAGGATCTCTGGTAGATAACAAATCCCACACTCACTGCTCACGTTTGGCCAGTGGAGTTCAAGCTGTCTCCCAACCTTGTGTAAAAAACATAAGCTATTTGAGACTTTATTTTTTCCTCTCAAACAAATAGTCTTACTCAAGTCTTACCTTTTCAAGCCTTACCTTGAAAAATATTTGAGTAAACTAATGCAATGTGGGTTGCTCACGAGCATCAGCTGAGCTTCAGATTCTCTGGTAAGAAAATTTTGGCTAGAGYCATATGCTTTGTGCAAATGATATCATCATATAAAGTTCCCTTTCTTTCTTACATCAAAGTTAGATTGCATTTATGCATAGAATATCCGTGGTACATAACAATCCTGCAATTCCCTTTCATATCAGACTTTCCTCATGCAGTTTAAAAAGCAGCTTTATGACTCTGTTTTTGGCCTCTTGCCCTTAAAGRCCACATCTCTAATCGGAATTTTCAAGAAAAAGTTCAATGTGCATTGAGAAGTGCTGCAAAAGTCTTTTGGAACTATGCATCTCATCTCTGAAATTCTTTCTTTAGAAACAAGAAACACTGCAGTCTCCTCTCACAAAAGGAGAATATCAATATTCTATAAAGAAAGAAGTCCTACTTAAAAAAAACAAACCTAACCTTTCAATAGGACATATTTCAATATGACCTATTCAGAAAAATTCAAA